>OY979706.1:35818307-36401769 GCA_963855925.1 Inga laurina
CAATCAGATCATGCCTTGCCCTTAGTTTATGGTGATTATTTTCAATGAAACTAACTTATGTATTGCATGTATAATTCGCTGGATTTGTCTTCATCCACCTTATCAACTATTGACAAGCCATCATTTTTCTTTTGTACAATATATGCCTTGGTGAAATGGGCAATATTTTATATCTAACATTTTCTTTTATATTGTTTCTTACTTAAAGCATCAATTCATGAAAATTAGAAAGTTCTAGTTTAAACTTTTTTATTCCTAAGATTCGAAGAAGTTTTACTTCTTTCTCCGATTAATAACAATGATGATTGGCAATATGAGTGTCCAGGGAAAATAATTACTTTTTCACAGTTTCGTTGTTATATGCTGGATCAGCTACAACATTGTTTAAAACGATGAAAGGAATTTAGCATTTTCTGGAGCTGCAAAATTTGTAAACCATGTCAGAATAGGCTTTTTGATGAACTTCAAGTAGTTAGCTGACATCACTTAAAAAAGTTGACAAAGTTGCAGTGATTGAGCAAGCCAGTCTTACTATTTTTATGCTTTGGACGGATTAATATTTTTGGCTTAGATCACTAGGAGTTAACTAAGTCAGTCTTGCTATGTGCTTTGGACAGATTAATATCTTTGGTTTAGATAACAAAGTCTAACTACGTGGTGGTGAATGATGCATTGCTGCCTTTTCAAGTCAGATAAACTCTTAGTGAAATTCAGAACAGTGAAGATATTTTTTGGGCCTAAAACTTTGTTGAGTGTTTTTTTGTTGTTATGTTTTCTTTCCCGACAACATTGCCCAGATATGCAGGATGCAATGTAATTTGCTACCGTTCCTCTGTCAGTATACAAGTAAGGATGTTTTACCTGTCTTGGTCATTTTACCATTAGATTCCTTTTGTAGAAGTGCCACAACTGTTTGTGTTGGATGATATTGTTCCCTCCAAGTATTGCCAACAATCATAATTATGGATATCATTTTGTGTGTCCATGTTCAGATAATGATTCTGAGCCAGTGATCTCGGGTGGCTATCATGCTGTTGGATTTTCATATGGAAATCCCGACAAGGCCATTGAAACAAAGAACAATGGTACTGACTCTGGTTATCATCCGCACTTCCCGGTACCTGAGAGTTTACTCTTAAACCTGGTGAGTGACCTTAGTCTAATTTCTTTCCTTATTATTTGTTTTTCAGATTGAAATATTTGACCTTTCATTATTTAACCAATGTGGCTAGGTGAAAACTGTCTAGAGTGCATATGTTATTCTAAGGCTTACTATGTCTAAGTTTCAGATGCTTGGAGCTGAAATGGAGTTCTTGTGACTCAAGGTAGCCCATTCACAGGCACCTTGTTTCCTTTTGATGTCATGAGAAGGGTTCGTGCAGGTGATATTAGGATGATAGGAATTCGTTCCTTCCTTACTTGAGAGCAAATGGGATGATAACTATCTTCATAAAGTTCTGTTTCTTGATCTTTTTGGTTATCGAAGTATGTGTGGGGTTATGTTGTGTTTGTTTAGTACAAATTTAACTACCTAAATTCTTAAAATTCTTTCTGGCAAGATCCTTTTTTAAATTGTTGTTGAGCTAACAATGAACTTCCAAATTTATTGAAAAAAAACCTTTGTTTTTTTGTTTGTTCTGCCAGCCTCCAAATGAGAAGGTGCATCAGATTATTGCAAGAACTGCTATGTTTGTCTGTAAACATGGAGGCCAATCCGAAATTATCCTGAGAGTGAAACAAGGGGATAATCCAACATTTGGGTTTTTGATGCCTGATCATCGTCTTCATGCATACTTCAGATTTCTTGTCAGTCATCAAGAACTTCTGAAACCTGGCATTGATGATGGCAACTCATCTGGAGACAAGAATGATAATCAGGGGCTTGATCAAACTGGTGGTGCATTGTCTTTGCTAGGATCTGTGTATGGATCTGGAGATGATGAAGATGATGGAACCCCTGGTAGAACTCCTGAATTGAAAAGAAATGAATGTGAGGAAGCCGTCAGTGATGTAAAACCATTTTCTCAGGGGACAGAACAGGTTGAATCTTCGCCAGTTGGAGTCAAAAAGGATGGAAGTACATCCAAGAATTCAATATCCACTTCAAAAGAGAAAGTTCCTGTCATAAAGAGAAATCATTCTATCAATACTCTCAGGGCTGCCACTTTAGCTAAGGCAAAAAAGGTTGAGGCCTTGGGATCACTGTCCAATGCAGCAGATAAGTCACTGACTTCTTTGCCTAGTAAAACCAAGATTGAAAAACCGATTGTGGAACCTCCATCCGACTTAAAGAGAGTTATTGAGAAGATAGTAGAGTTCATCTTAAAAAATGGAAAGGAGTTTGAATCCGTTCTTGCTGAACAGGACCGTGCTCATGGACGGTTCCCATTTCTTCTGCCCTCTAATGAATACCATCCTTACTATATAAAAGTTCTTCAGAATGCTCAAGAGGTATGCTTCTTAGAATTATTTAACTCATTTCTGCTTGCTTGAATATATTTTTATATGGTCCATTCGATGCCTTAGAAATCAGATGGACTTCATTACTTTGTATTCCATGGGATGCTGGCTGATCGCTTATCTGTTTTGTTGGGGCAATTGAGTGACTCTTGCCTTTTACCACCTCAATAACTAACAATTTGGTTGATTTGCAAATTTATTTGTACTATGACTATGATCAATAGACATCATCAGCAATGATTTAATGTATCTTAATCTTGGTGAGTGTGTTTGTCAACCATATACTTGTAGGTGTAACATGCATGCTTGTATCTAATCAATGCTATTTAATTTGTGCATACATGATATCTTGTCTTATAATGGGATGACATGGTGATTATGAAAATGGCTATTACCATTCTGCTAATATTTGTAATATTAAGTTCATTTGAAATTAATCTTTTATGTTAATATCAAAGTAATCATGTTTATTTTGGATTCTATTTTGACTTTGTGCAGCAGCGTGCTTAGCGCTTACCAAAATTGGGTCTTCCTTACTGTTTTTATAATTGACTGTACCTACCAGGTTTTACCTACAACTTAATTTTTTGTATTTCTTGCAGTCTAAATCACTGGGCAAGGGTTTCCTCCTTGAGAAACATGATGCAGTTGGTCGCAATGGGGACAAGAGATCTTCACACAAAGAAAGTCACAATCTTTCAGTTGGATCAATGGGTTCTGATTTACCCTATGAAAATGGCCGGAAAGAGAAGTTCAAAATGATTCTTAGCAAATCAAAGAAAGATGGACAGGAAACAACATCCAGAGACTCTCGGCCTCAAATGGGAGTGTGTATGGATGCCGCAGCAGCTGCAGCTATTCTTCAGGCTGCCACAAGGGGTATTAAAAGTCCGTCATTAGAAATTCTTACCCAGTCCTCGAGTGGTAATGGTCAAGGCCTTGGCAGTGATGGTGGTCATCTGTCTGGCCTTGGAAGCATGCTGTCATCTCAACCACAGAGTTCTGTTCAGACGTCAAAGCAGAATGTAGAGGCTAGTGTTTCAGTCCCTGTTGCCAAGGTTATTGCAGAGACTGCTGCTATTGCAGCAGCTGGTGAGGCTGACTCATCTGAGGCATCCATGTCAAAAGAGCAGAAGCTTAAGGCAGAGAGGTTGAAACGAGCAAAAATGTTTGCAACCATGATAAAAAGTAGATCTGCACCACTGAAAAGCGAACCAGTACGAGGTATATCAGCTGAGCCACCTGGATCTGGTATATCTGGTTCAGGTGGTGAGATTGGGAATCTTGTTGGCAAAGAAAGGGAAGGAAGTTCTGTTCCCCATGAGGTTGATAATTCTGACAAAAGTCCAATGTCTGAGGAGAAAGTTTTTGCTGGCGATACGGAACGGAGATCAAAACGCAAGTATCGCTCAAGATCAAGTAGACATGAAGATGAGGAAGAGAAAGAAGATAAAAAGGATCACAAATGTTCCAGAAGAAAGCACCGGTCTCATAGGTCGTCACGTGGCAGCCAGGACAGGCATAAGCACAAGAGAAGACACTCTTCCTCTCTGGACACAGATTACAAGCGGACTAAGCATGGTAGCTCCTCTGATGATGAATCTCATCACTCTAGGGATTATCATAAGTATGATAGTCCCTCTGATGAAAAGCATCATTCTTCTCGTAGAGAAAGTAACTCATCTGATGATGAACGTCAACATTCTCGACATCGGCATAGAGGTTATAGTTCCTCCGATGGTGAGCATCCGCACCACCGTAGAACTAGAAAGCAAAGGAGTAGATCTCAATCTGACAGGGGGAGAGACTTAGAAGAGGGGGAGATAAATATGAAACCTGAACAGTCAAGAGCAAGTGAGGATCGATGTGCTGGCAGGGAAGCTTCTGTCGATCCATCCAAATCACATCGCCATTCAAGGGAGCCATCGCAACCATCTGAAACCCCTGATGTTTCTGATGAGCTTCGAGCCAAAATCAGAGCCATGTTGATGGCCACCTTGTAATGCTATAGGCTGAAAATTGCATTGTTAATGTTAATTTCTTTGTTGCAATCGTCTGGAGTTTCTCTCTCACCCCGTTTTCGTTTCATCTATTCTGTAGTTTCCTTATAGTTTGCATGGTTCTTAGAGGCATCCGAGCTGGTGTTTCATCGAGATTAAAAGAAACAAGGTTCACCTGATAAGAAAACAGAAAATGGTAAATATGAAAAATAAGATTATAACAGTTTTTTTTTTTTCCTCCATATTTTCCGCCTTTTTAAAAGCAAGTGCTCTCGTGCACAATTCTGACTTTCAGTAGGTCTAAATATTTTGATCAATCAAAAAGCCCAAATGGCCCGTTTCTCATCTACCTATTCATAATTTCTTTTTTGCCAACAAAGGAAGTACTAGTATTTTTTTTTTTGTACAAAAGGAAGTGCTAGCATTGAAGTTAAACAAGTTACGATGTCTCATAAGTCCAAATAAAACAACCTAAACAACCAGGATGAGAAAGTAAATGCCCTAAGCTAGCAAACAAACTGGAGAAACAGGTATTTAAAAGTTCTTCAATACAATGAGAACATTATAAAGTTGAAACATCTTTAATACCATAGGCCTGCAACTAGGGTAAAGGTTGAAATACCCAAATTAAAAAATAAGACCTTTCTAATGAAGTTTTGACAATCCACCCAGCTATCAAATCTGCTTCAATAGAAACGCATCTGCAAGAATGGTTCATAACCAAATTATTTGAAACAAAAATGTACTAAAGGAGAACAACATTCATCATATTATAAGAGAAAGCATAATCAAAGAAATAAAAAGAAAGGGAAACGCAACTCCAACTCGAGGATGAATATTAACGCCATACACACTGAACAAGCACATATCTAGCCCAGCACATATATAGCCCAATAATGAATAGTGTTGATCAATAGATTGAACAAGCACCATGTTTTAGCTGATGATGAATAGCTCATACAATCATACTGAACAAGTCCGAATTGATGATTCCCAATTGTCTATCGACATCAAATTCCTTAGACAATTGACTAACAAAATACTTTATCACATACAAATACCCGCAACCAAGTATAACCAATTCTTGAAGAGGTCTCAAAAAACCTGGTTTTGGGGCTTGGATCAGCCATTCCTACTCTTCCCCACCAAACATCCTTCCACACCAAATCTAGTAGGACAGTGACAGCTTGGTTAAGATATATTGACTTATAATACCCACTCTCCGGTGAAAAGATATAATTAACTATCAAATCAAATGAGATTTACCAAGCCACATCAGGGGTCAAAACATCTGAACAGTCATAATCATTTAACAATGAGAAGCCAACACCAAGAAAAGCTATCCTACCAATCTCAAAATTCAATCCCAAAGGGACATTAGTAGGAAAAGATTGAAACTTTAGCAAGCCACTAACCTTATAATCCAAGGATCGCAAAGTTAGTACCTTTGAACTCATCTGCTCCATTTCCTTTGATATCCTTAGAACGACTGAAAAAACTCAACTTCCACCTATTAATTGATTCTTCAACACCATCCATTCATTTGAGATTCTTGGAGGTAGCCACCAAATATCATCATCAAAGGTTGACACACAACTCCAATTAGCGCAACCCTCCATGTATCCATCCACTCTGCCACCTTGCTCACTGCCATTAGACTCCATGGCTCTAAATTGTTGGATCTTTGAGCTCCGGTATGTCGTATGCCACTGCTCCACTACAGATCTCAACTTCTAAGGCCATGGGGGAACCCATCGGAGGTTGTCATCAGAGGGCGTCTCAGGGGATTGAAGCTTGAACACCTCCGCGCATCCATCCACACTACATCCTCACACATTGTCACTATAGGACGTGCTCCCAACCAGCACATCCACCTGCCACGACATAGGAAGACTACCAAGATACTCCACCAGAAAGGGAGAGAAGACCTTACAAAGAGAAGGGAGAGATTGATAGCCTAGCAGCGTCAAGCTACAGCTTGATAGCCTAAGAACCCTATTGGAGGGAATGGAAACCTAGCAGTGGGAAAAATATTGCTAACTATTCATGATTGAATAGGAAATTGTGATGAGGAATGCTTAGATGTTGAAGCTTGTGAGACTCTAAGGCTCGACTGTATTCGTAATTGAAGTGTTTTATTTTGGTTAAACAATTCTTGAAAAAAAAAATACAACATATTAAACCCCGTTTTATAAAACAGTTTGAAAATAAACTATTGTTTAAATAGGAAATAGTTGTCATTTAGTTTTTATCATTCACATCTTGCTTATTGGGTAATGAAGGATATTACCCCTCACTAGTTTTAACTAAACGGGATAACTCCTCAAAGCTTGGAAGTATCTAGCGGTACCACTAGTACTCACAAGAGGGTCAGATTCGTTTTAAAGGATGGTACTGTGCAAAAATCAATTTCTTTCCTATATTGGGAATTAAACTTAGATGATTTTTTTTAATTGCCTTGTAAAAGTTGTTATTTTTATATGTGATTACTAAGCCCAATATTATAAGTTGTTATTTAAGTTTGAAAGTTAATTAAATTGGATGTTTGAGTTTGTGTTTTTGCATATAGGATTAATGTGCAAATTTGCCTCAGAAGTTTTTTCAAATTCAATGTCACCTCGGAAGTTTCAAAATATAGAAGTGTTGCCCTATACTATTAAAAAATTTAAGGTTGAGTGTTAAAAATTTGATGTTGACTGTTAATTTTTTAATGGTAAAAGATAATAGTGTTTCATTTCAACACTTCCAAGAACCTAAAAAAACTTTTTGGGTAACACTGCTCCTTAGGGAAAACTTTCAAGGCAAATTTGCACCTTAATCCTTGCATATATGATGATTTAGGACCAATATTTATTAATGATTCTTTTTCTTATTGGATAATTTCTAGACATATTAGATCAATCTATGCATTTCTTTTATTAAAAATCTATTTGACCAATTTTTAGAACATAAAAATATACGTTATTTATTTATCTAAATTTCAGCAGCAGCCACGCCATTACACTTTGTCAAAAATCAAATTTTGGGATAAATTGTTAACATTAAGATCTCACTTAATAATCTTATTGAGCGTTCTCTTTGGTCTTCCTCTACCCCTTTTAACTAGGGTTCAAACAACTTGATCTACTCTCCTCACTGGTACATCTAATGACTTTCTTTGTATATGTCCAAACCATTTTAAATGATTTTCTACCATTTTTGTTTTCAATAGGTGTCACTCCAACCCTTCCTCTCAGTAATATTTAAAAGTTTTCTAGATTTTGGTGAGCATTCATATAGAGTATTTTAATTTAATGGTCATGATTAACTTTTAGAATTGAGAGTATGAAGAGCAATGTTAATATTATAAGTTAAGATTCCAATAGAAGTATTGATGAACTATATTAAAGAATATTTTCCCCCTCAAGTACATGCATTACTTATAGAGTATTATTGACAATACACATTGTAGGGATTCATGCGTACCTAGAGTGCAGTTCGTCTTCTCATTATTCAACCGGATCACAAACAGTTGATTCTGGCTATAATACGATTATTGTTCCCACCGAGCCCTTTTGAGTTTAGTGGGGGAATATTACACTTACACGCCCCTTAAATATGTGTATTCATTCTAGGCCAAGGCCACATTTTTCTTCGCAAATTCAAATAATAATTACTATCATAAAAAGAGAAAATGACAGACAAATACTGTCAAAATATGTAAAAGACAAATAAGGTAGTGAATTTTAATAATTTCAAATTGATTGATTTAGAATTTTGAAATGTTGACAACTATGTAAAATTACATAAGTGCTCTTATTTTCTATTTTTCATAAAAATCCCTAAAACCCTTTGCCGGCCGCTAGTCATCGGTCACTGGAGCTTCAGCTCAGTGACTAGTGATTGGAGCTTTGGTTGTCTAATATATATTTTTTGAATTTCTCAAATAAAAGTTGTCAATATAAATACTTGAGTTGTTAATAGCGATATTAAAGTTGTAAATGACGGCCTAATATATATATATATATAATTTTTTTGAATTTCTTTGGCAAAAATTGTTAAGATAGATACCTGAGTTGCTAATAGCGATACTAAAGTTGTAAATAGGCAAATACCCCATTTACAACTTTAATATCACTATTGATAACTCAAGTATCTATATCGACAATTTTTACCTGAGAAATTAAAAAATAATATTAGACTGCTGGAGGTCCAGTGAAAAATATTAGGAAATATTTAACAAATATCTCATTTACAACTTTGGTATCGCTACTAACAACTCAAGTATCCATATTGACAACTTTTGCCTGAGAAATTAAAAAATATATATATTATACCGCCAGAGCTCTGATGAAAGATATTAGGAGATATTTAACAAATACCCCATTTACAAATTTAATATTGCTATTAATAACTCAAGTATTAATATTGACAATTGTTGCTTGAGAAATGCAAACAAAATAGTAGACCACCAGATCTCTAGTGAAAATTTTTAGAAAATATTCAATAAATATTTTATTTACAACTTTAGTATTATTATTAATAACTCAAATATCAATATTGACGATTTTTGCTTGAGAATTGCCAAAAACGAAAAAATTAGACCGGCGAAGCTCTAGTAAAAGTTATTAAAAAAATATTCAACAAATATCTCTTTTACAACTTTAGTATTATTATTAATAATTCAAGTATTCATATTGTCAACTCTTTCCTGGGAAATTCAAAACAAAATATATTAGGCCACCGTTTACAACTTTAATATCACTATTAATAACTTAAGTATTTATATTGATAACTTTTTCTTGAGAAATTCAAGAAAAATATATTAGGCTACTGGAGCTCTAGTCATTGGTCATTGGCAAGGATACTAAAGCTCTGGTGATAGGCTGGTGGTGGCGGTTGTTAAGCGGTGTTAGGGATTTTTTTTTTTTTTCTAAAAGAATGGCAAGGGCACTTATATAATTTCACACATTTATCAACATCTCAAAATTAAAAATAAGTTATTTTGGAATTATTGAAATTCACCTCTCTTATTTATCTTTTATATATTTTGATAGTATTTGTCTGTCATTTTTCCTTATAAAAAATTAAATTAAGATAGATTAAAATGATTAATTATATTATATATTGAAAGACGTACATTATAATTACTGAGATATTAATCTTTGATAAAAAGTTTTTACAGACTAGAATAGCACGAGGATTGATGAATTATATGTGGTCCTCTCAGCAATTTTGTTGAGTCATTGGATGTAAAAGTGCTTACCTAGAGTGACTTTTATAGGTGAAACTGTAAGATATGATTGAAAGAAAAAAGAACTACAGGGGCCGGTTTAAATAAGGTGAAACTATAAGAACTTAATAAAAAGAATAAAACTAAAGAGATCTAATGAAAAAGGAAAAATTCCAAAAAACTTAATACCTTCAAAATATGAAAATCCCAAATTAGTTTTGTTTCCTACAATAAGTTAGGTATTAAGTGTATTTGATTAGCAATTCATAACTTATTTTAATAGGAAATCACAGATTTAGGATTTTTAATTTTTGAAGGTATTGTTTTGAAAATTTCCCTTATCATTATTTTAGATTATTTACTTCTTAAAATAATAAGGTTTAGATGAAAGTAAACAAAATTAAGGCCTTGTTTGATTTTCTATTTTCAAAATATTTTTTTTGCTAGCTTTTAACAAAAATCTAATGTAACCCCCTCACCGTAATTATACCCAGATTAAGAAATTTAAGTGAAATGGAGACCAATAAGACAAAAACAACTTCTATAATCGCTCATCATCAAGATGGGGTGTCCAAAAAACAGTTCAAAATATAATTCATTTTGTCCCATATTCACTATCGGATACAATTACCTGTGCAGTTATGTCACATTCATAAATATTAGAGTGCATAACTGAAATCCTGGCAACCCCGGGTTACTTGTATATATATAATGGGTTTAGAGTTTCCCAAAATGGGGATTACATATCCAAAATTATTATTTACATCTTATATACAAACGATAATCCCAAACCAAATACAGATAACCAACCCCTAACCAAAAGTCTCTAAGAGATCCTAACCACTTCTGGTTGTCCACTTCCCTTTTGAGCCACTAGCCCTGTCTAAAATGTTAGTCATTAGAAAGAGTGATATTTTAAAGAATCCCAGTAGTAACAAATCATTCATACAATATATAAACACAAAGCATGTAAGTTTATCATGTTTAGCAACAACATTATGAGTCATGGATTGCACCACAACCGATAGCACTCATGGCTATAATCACAATGTACTATGCCCACTTTCGCGGTAATCACTATGCCAACTTTCGATGTAATCTCAATGCCAGCTTTCGCTGTAAACACTATGCCCCCTATCGCGGTAAACACTATGTAACATCATCACAAAGCACCAGGTATTCCAAAGTAGCATCATCACAAGTCACATGTATCACAAAGTAGCAAAAGCAACACACAATTCATGATTGGCATATATACAATACATTTACACAAAGTATAAGAGAGGAGTCACTACCTGTATCTTTTCTGACCTTCTTTGGCACAGTGAGCTCACGAGTCTAACAGATATCAAATCCTATAACTAAATTAGAGACAACCCATTAATCTCTTGTCCAAATACATATTTTCATAATACTCTATGTTGGTTATCATTTAGGACTCTTTAGGTGGCTATAAGATGCCTAAACACATGCTAAAAGGGTTGAAAGAACTACCCTGAAGACCCCTTTTTGGAAGCAAAACAGTGATTTTTAGGTGGCTCACTCGAGTGAAGATGACCTCACTCGAGTGATGAGAGGCTCGTACTCGAGTGAGAACGGCTCTCACTCGCAAGTGTTTGACAGTGAGCAACTACCTTGGCCAGAAAGTGCTCACAACACTCGAGCATAAGGCTTTGCACTCAAGTGATGATTCCAAATTCACTCGAGTCCCCGAAAGTGCAACACAAGAAGTGACAACTCGAGAGCACATGCAACATCAGAGGGAAAGGCTCACTCGAGCACCACCCTTGGCACTCGGGTGAGGAGCCCGCACTTGCGAATGTTAGAACACACTCTTGAACATTGACCAGCAGCGAGTGACGACCCAAGAGCAACCCTAACAATGAACTCACTCATTCACTCGAGTGAACCCATGCTCACTCGAGTGATCATCAACATCACTCGCGGGTAAAGAAGTGCACTCGAGCTTCCTTCATGCAAACCCAGGCAAAACACAAAGAGAAAGGGAAAACACACGGCAACACTCGAGTGTGATCCTCCCTCACTCGATTGATGCTATTGGATTGCCAGATCGCAGCAACTGACAAAAAATCCCAACTTTGCCAAAATTAATCCCAATGGTTCCCAAACTCCACACAAAGCTCATTATTACTTAAAATTGCCTAAGGAACACATTGGTAACTTCCAAAATACTCAAAAAACCATTTTAATCACAATCTAACTCTTGGGTCTCTAATTCACACACAGTACCCAATTCTAATCAACACACTTCCAAACTTCAAAATTATATTCAACACTCAAATAGCTTCACAATGAACCATTTCCAATATCATTCACTATGAAATTCATACATTCAAAAATAGACATAAACTAGGGCAATTTCTAGAATTTCTCAAACTTATCCAAAAGTCACAATAAATATCTCAAAAAGCATCAAATCCTTGCCTTTTCACTTTACCAAAACCAGAATCTTGATTCTCAAACTTTCAAATTACTCCAACTCCCAAATCACCACTACTCAAAATTCTGAAAACACCAAAATGGAGCTCTTAACACTATGAACAAGGTTTTTGAAGAGTGTTTGAGCAAAGGAGAACCATTACTCACCAAAGATCAAGCTTTTCTTTTCCTCTTTCTACCTTGATCATTGAAAAAATGGAGAAGGAGGAGAGAGAATATGAGAGATGAGGAAGAAGATGATGATGAAGTGTTTTCCTTTCCCTTCCCAATACACAAACCGCATAGGAGAGAGAAGAGAGAGAAAAATTGAGTTTTTGTCTCTTGTGCCATATCCATTGGTCTACACTGTGACACTTGTTATGATCTTACTCACTCCCATCATGAGCTCAGACAAATGCAAAGCATAGGATTCTGACCCATAGCCAATAGATCTCAACCCTTGATCTCTAATCACCAATGAGTTTCCTCTTTGGTAACTGACCAATTGGTCGGTAAATCTCCAATTTTACCATTTTACCCCTGGTTTCACTATGATTAATAAATCATTACTATGAACATTTATATCAAATTCACATCACATTTATCCAAAAGTGTTTAATTACACTAATTACAATCAATCTCAAAGTCATTAGGCCTTAATCTCAAATTGGGTCATTACATCTAACAATAAGAGAAGTACTCCATTTCTTTGCTAGCTTTTGACGGAACTCTGGTGAGACTACGATATTTGGACCCTTCTGAGTGATCTCAACCTCAATTCTAGATTTTCATCCATCCCATGCCACCATTCTTCCTCCTCGTCAGACATGTGTCCTACTATCGGTATATCCATGCAAGCTTCCTTGTATGATTTCTTCGGTTGTGTAGGAGCCTCCTCCACCACCTCTTCATCAGTCATCCAATCCTCCACCTTTGGTACAAGCGATTGGTGTTTAGAAAACTCATCCTCCCCATCTCTAACTTTATTTCGGCTCCATGCCATAACATCATGCTCCTCTGTCGTCGGTGCCGAAGGCATTTTCTCATAGCTTCTATCCCGTTCATGCATATCACTTTCCATTCTGTCCTAAAGGAATTTTCAGGTTACACACAGATTACCAATAACCTTGCTAAGATTCAGCACATAGATCACCGATGATTGCACTAAAACGGGAACCCCAGTTCAGCGCTTTGAAACTTTGAAGAATTAGTGTCGACGATGGTTGGCTAGCCGATACATAAACCTCCAGTGTTAGCCAATGGGAGCAAGCCTAGACAGAGACCTACTCCGTCGCAGATAGCCTCCCGACAGCGCAGCTGCAGAACACAGCGTCGACGAAGATCACCAACGCCGAAACAAGGTGCCGCAGAAACGGAGTTGGGTTGCATATTATAGAACCTCTCTCCTTAATGAATGTCGACGTTGCAGTGAGCCTCCTAACAGTGCAGCTGCAAGAGCAGTTCTGACAGAGCAGACCCAACGGCGAGCGTCGACGTTGAAGACGGTCATAAAATACGACAGAGGGAACTTTACTGTTCGCAGAGAGAAAAGTCGTATCCTTCACGCTTCACTTTTTATACTGTTAACTCTTTTTAGAATCCCTAAATTCTAATGTAGAAGTTGTCTCCACATTCTAGTATGCTTGGTAACTGCCAAAGTTTATTTTGGGAACAGTTATTTCAAAAAAGTTTTATACTTTTTTTTTGAAACAACATATAACTTTTTAGAACAATCATTCAAATGCATTTTTTTGTTATGTTTTCCCAAAAACTTGTTCTGAAAATAAAAGAAATTCGTAAAACCATTCTAAAAAAATTAAAAACAAAATTAAATACGGCTTAAATATCACTACTATATAAATAGCGATATATGATAGTTATTATTTGCCATATATAATGGTTTTGAACTGTCATATATGCGAGAGCTATAAAAACTCAATGTAGATACATTATGATTTTGAACCATTATTTATTGTGGATCTATTATAACAGTTATAATATAACACCTGTTATGTATTTTGGCTCAGTGAGGTCATGATATACCTATTGTTGTTATAATAATTAACGCATACATGTAAACAATCATTATAATATATGGTAATGTTTGCATAATACATAATAGTCCTGCTTTTACAACCGTTATATATGTATTAACATATAAAACGATTCTTTTAAAACAACCATTATATATAATTGACATAAATAATGACTATTAGGTAACAACTATGATTTATTGAAGCTATTTTTTTTTTAAATTGGGGGGGGGGTTTCTACTTTCTAAATCCCTCCTGCATATACATTTATAGAATGAATTGCAATATATATTTACATTTTCATTCATATACAAAACAATATAACAAATCAAAATATATTTACAGTCATTCATATAAATGTATATATTATTAAAGCCAAAACTTTAAAACAAATAAATCATCAACATCTAGAAATTTACATTCATACTATGTATTATTTACACTCAAACTGATGTTGCATAGATGCCACCAACTCTTCAGCCACTTCTTCCATTTGTGAGTTACTAAACATTGTGCATGAGGTATTTCAATAATGTGGGAGAAGGAAATGATATATGGAAGTTAAATATTGTAATATATAGCTGATCAAATGTATAGATAAACAAATGATGCATATAATATACCTTATTTATATCAATATGTTTAGGACCATGCATGATTATGTCCTTTATATACTGCATCACAAAATACCCACAATCATTATTTATGTCCGGTTGTTTTGGGCATTATAAAGAAATGAGAAGAAAAATTTGTTAGTCAGTCATATATATATAAACTATATGTGTACTTCAATTTAATATTATAGTTATTGATGAATAATATATATGCCTTCAGACGTAGCCATTGGAAGGCGTATCTGAAGTAGCCATTAGTGATGTTGCAATTGCTACAATCGAACCATTCTGCGTGCGGTACTTGTACACCTCTTTGAGAAGATACAATAAAAAACTATATATATAGAAATATGCAAGCTGAACTCAATTATAAGGGATAATGAATGAATAACTTCTTGGTTAAGTGTCCTCTACATGTCTGGTCTACTGTCTGGATCCCCATCCATTGAGTCATAAAACTCATCTTTTTGCATATTGGATTTACCACTATGAGCATCTAGTGCTCCCTAATTGCAATAATAGATCACACCATTAGGACAGTTACAAAATTAATAAAAATTAATTTAAGTAGAGTTAATGATTTTCCCACTGTAACACCTCAAATTTTATTCATCAAAATGCCTTATAATTATTGGAAATATTCAACAAAAGGGTGAATATTCATGAATTTGAAATTTATGAAGTTAGTAAATTTTCAATTTCATAAGAATTAGGCTAGAGTAAATTACGGAATTAATTTTTGAGTTTTCCAAAAAAGCCCAATATTGAGGCCTAACGTAGAGAAACACAAGAGAATTATATTTGGCCCAATATTAATGTTAATTTTGGCTAAGGAAAAGAATAAAAGGAATTCATTCAAAAATGTAGTAGCAAAATGGTAATTTGCCGATAAAACACAAGATTAATTATTTTCCCAATTAATTGGATTTAATTTCAATTAATTAAGGAAAATAAAGAATAAATAGATAATTGGAGCATTCTTGATCAAAGATAAACAAGGTTTGAAAAGTCAAAGTTGGATTTGTACACAGATTAATTAGAGAGATTTTGGGAAAAACATTAGATAATTATTAATTCCCTTTTCCTCTAATACTTTCGCCACACATGGAAACCAGGAGGGAAAATATATGTTGGTCAATAAATTATGCCAAATGGCATTATCATAAAGCTAAATAATTAAATATGATTATATATAAAGGAGAACAAATGTGTAAATTCAATAAAATAATATATATATATCTCTCTCTCTTTGTGTGTGTGCGCGCATGCGCAATTAATGGGATGATTGGAAAAGCAAATGGGACGAATTAAAGGACCCTTATGGATGTCACTTTTGGGCTAAGAAAGGAAAAGGGATTTGGTTCAAATTGAAGGAAAAATTTATGACAAAATTGGACAGAGATAAAGGGAAGGAAAATTACATGTCATATTTATTAAAATATTATATTTCCAAAAAGAGATGAAGAGATATTAAGGCATCTTCATAATCTTTTCTTTATTCTTCACACACCACAAACATAAGAAGAGAGAGAGAGAGAGAGAGAGAGATGTTAGATATGATTAGTTTTGATGATGTCAAATGATAAGAGCAAAAAGTTTATATAATACTTTGACTAATTACTGTGTTTAATGTTGCATGCCTTGTAGATTAGTCGAGCAAAGATTGAAGATAATCAAGAAAATAAAGAAGTTGTCTTGTTGGGTTATGGAGAATGTTCATCAAGAAGGAAATCAATAAGAAAGATTTTGAAGAAAGAAGAAATTACAAGATCTAGTGAGAATATCAAGGTTCAAGTTGTTAGAAGTGATATTGGAGGTTTCTATGATGATACCGGAGGCTTCTATGATCAAATGATGGTTGGAATAGGTTAATACGAAGCTAAGATGACTTATATATTGAAAGAGGCAAGCTTCACCCAAGAAGGGGGTGAATTGGGTGATGTAATAAATTTTTCGGTTGATGCGGTGATATAGCAGTTGCTATAGATAGGGTAGAGTTGAGAAGATAAACACACAGAGAGTTATACTGGTTCGACCTAAAACTCAGGCCTACGTCCAGTTCTCAGGACTTACTGAGATTTTCACTATTCTTCTAAGATTCAGTAGGCTCTTGGAACGCCGCAAAACCAACAACCGTCCATGAAAGGACTATAAGTAGAAATATTCTAACACTAGAAATTTCTCTCCCCTTTACGACAAGTCTTACGTGCAGAAAAACAAACCTATGACCTTTCTCTCTCGCTTTCGTATACAAGTCTTATGAGCAGCAACGTTCTCTCCTGCTTACACCACTGTAAGTCTTACAAGCAGCAACATTCCCTACTGCTTGTACTTTGTAAGTCTTATGAGCAGAAAGTCCTACTAGGAATTCTCTCAACTGCTTTTCTCGTAAGGAAATCTCCCCCACTCAAGGTCCCAGTACCTTGAGATCAAATGAAAATAGAATTTGAAGTGTATACAGACTCTCTTACAGAGCAAATATGATAAACACTGAAGAACGATATGAATAGCAAAGACTCGTAAATTTGCTTGTGTGAATTCTTGCACTTCGTTGTTTTTGATGGTCTCTGGAGCTCTGTATTTATAACTAGTTGATTTTGCCCGTTTGAATAATAATCATTGTGGAGCGGAGCATTTTATTATGGAACGGCATGCGTACGTTTGAAATCTTTGAACGCGGTAGGTACGTGCTTGGATGGTCGTAATGATGTTGTCTGCTGTTGTTTGACTTCCTTTGTACTTTTCTAATTTAAACATTCAAACTCCTGTATCACACTCGTAATATATGTTAAATGATGTTATATAATAATAAGTAGAAATATAATGAATAAATAACATTAAACCATATTCTGATTGAATGTTTTAAGCTGGTACGCTTTGGCTTTTGACAGAGTATCACTCAAGTGCAATGCCATATTTTCTCCTTTTGCTTCAGTTTTACACTTGCACTTCCACTGATTTTGAGAGAGTGCATTTTCACACTTGCGAGTGATGTGGGTCCTCACTCGAGCACAGGTCTCCTCACTCAAGTGCACCTTCATTTTACACTATGAGCCACGTCTCTGGACAACACTCGCATCCCACTTTATCAAGAGTGTGATTTTGCACTTGCAGGTGATGTGGGTCCTTACTCAAGCATACTTACTTCCACTTAAGTGAACAAAATATTCTTCTATAAGATGCTCTTTATCTTCAACACTTGCATTAGAATGGAGAGAGTTAGATTTCTCACTCGGGAGTACTGAGGTATCACTCGAGTGCAAATTCCTCCACTCAAGCATATTTTCCCTTCATGCACTTGGTAACTCTCGGGCAAACACTTGCTGTCCAACACTTGTGTGTGCTCGAGTGCAAAACAACTGGATGCTCTAGTGTTAGCTCCATTGCTTGAGTGCAACAGTAAAACTGACAGCAGTTGCTTTCTGTCAAACACTTTTTGTCCAACACTTGCATGTGCTCAAGTGCAAAATAGCTTGAAGCTTGAGTGCTAGCTCCATCACTCGAGTGCATCAGTAAAACTGATAGCAAACACTTCTAAGCTTTGTGAAATACATTTGGTAACTTGGTATCTATCAAAACTTGGAATCTAACATAATTTCCAAATGCATATTTCACCAAGAATCTAACATATTTCTAGTAAACACTTCTAGACTTGTAAAAACATAATTTGTACACAATAACCTTTTGTTATCATCAAAACTTGGAACCTAACATTCTCCCCTTTTTTAATAATGACAAAACCTTTGTGATGAGTTTTAAACAAAAATCTTGATTGGAGTGAAAATTTTGAAAAAAACATTTACAAAATTTCCAAATGCATATTTCACCAAAGTTTAAACTCATATTCAGATTTTGGCACTTAACCCCATATGTTTCCTGCAATACTTCCAATGGACACTTATGTTAGATATGAATAGTTTTGATGATGTCAAATATAGATGTCAAATATGAGCAAAATGTTTGTATAATATACTTATCTTCTACATTGACTAACTACCATACTTAATGTTGTATATCTTGTAGATTAGTCATCAACCTGATTGTGGGTTGATGTTATAATGCCTCATATATGGAGAATGATCATCAAGAAGAAAATCAAGAGGCGAGGGATTGAAGAAAGAAGGCATTGCAAGAACTAATGAAATATCAAGAAGAAAGATAGGTCAAAACAAAGAAAGAAGAAGATTGAAGATATTCAAGAAAATATCTAGTTGGTTTATGAAGAACGATAATCAATTCAAGAAGATATTTAGTTGGGTTATGAAGAATGATCATCAAGTGGCAAAACAAGATGAAAGAGATTGAAGAAAGAAGAAGAAAGAGATTAAAGAAAGAAGAACTTGAAAGATCACATGAGAATATCAAGATCCAAGCTATTAGAAGTGATATCGAAGGTTTCTTTGATCATATGGAGGTTGGAATGGGTCAATTCAAAGCCAAGATAACTTATATGGAAGTTATGGAGCTTTCCCAAGGTGTACATTTGAGTTTTGGCTCTTTGCCATATTTTGGAAGGCATTACTCGAGTGGTTACTCAAGTAAGGGACATGATCACTCGAGTAACCACTCGAGTAATCTGCATTTTTATTATGCTCTATTTTTCGCGCGTCAGGATAAAGGTTCGGTATTTTAGGTATATCTCTCTAACCACACGTCGGATTGATCTGAAACCAGTGGCAAATGAAACTAGACTCCCAATACGAACTATGAACACTACGATCACATTAAAGGAAGTTCATATGAGGGAGATATGATCTGTTGAAGTTGACACATGAATCACCGTCATATTCCAAGACAGCTTTGGTATTTTGGACATAAGTCTCAAAATACATATCGGATTGAGACAAAACCAGTGCCATATGAAAGAAGACTCAAAAATATTTCCATGGATAGGTAATTTGACATATTTGAGGTTATATTCTAATAGCTATGTCATCTGGAAGTTGCTGCTCGTGATTTTAGAGATTGTCTAAGAACAATAGATACTCTTTGGATCATAACTTTCTGTATACAACGAGTTTGGAGCTGATTCTTGTTGCGTTGGAATGTAAACGATGAGAGCTTTCCAATGATATATAATTTGCCATGTTTCAAATCAAAATTAAGAATTCACTTGAAGGGCTTACTCGAGTAATCTGCCGAGTTATTTGGTATTTACTCGAAGGACTCTTCGAGTAATCAAGATAATCACTTCCAGTTGCTCTTGGCCTGCCAACGTTACTTGAATAGGTACTCGAGTAATCATTGTAATCACTTCTAGTTGCTCTCGGCCTGCCAACGTTACTCGAGTAAGCACTCGAATAATCAGGGAAATCACTTCCAGTTGCTCTCGGCCTGCCAACGTTACTCGAGTGAACAGGTATTTCCAAGGTTTATAAATTTTTTTACTCCATCACTACTCGAGTAATGACCAAGACTTATTCGAGTGACCACTTGAGTAATGCTTCCCAGAAATACCAGCAACATTCTGAAGCTTTCAAAAATCATGGGATTAATCATGAAACTCACTCTTCTTACTTCCAATCATTCTTACACCTCGTTGTATTAGTGTTTAATGTATTTCTCCAGGAATGCAATGAAGAGATGATGTGAAGAGAGAAAAACTGACTTTACGGAAGCGGAGCGTCAACGTTCACAACGGCTAGTTTTCCAAATCAAAGAATAGTCAAACGAAGCTAAGCCACTCTAACGAATAGGTTGAAATGCTTTCAACGGCTATCTGAACTCATCTATAAATATGGTGACATTCAACAAAGAGCAACACCAACGAGAAATATGCAAAGATCATGAATCATCTACTCTAACCCAACTACTCTCTGTTCTTATCCATTTTCTATATCATGTATATTTGAGAGAGAGATTATTTTCATTGTGCTTCAGTATTCATCTATTCACTTCTGAGAGAGAAGATTGACTATAATCTTTCATTATCAAAGTTGTATCCTTATGGGGTGTGTAAGGAGAGTAACTCGGTTATAACCTTACGGTGTGTAAGGGGGAGTAACTCGGCGAGAGATTTGTAAACAGCTTCGCAAGTGCCCAGCTAAACTTGTGGGTTGTAAAGGCTTTTCTTGTGCCTGGATTAAACAAGAAGATAGTGGATTTGAAAATCTCAGGAGGAGCCTGGGGATTGGACGTAGACCATCACAGATTAGACCGAACCAGAATAAATCACAGTTTGCACACTCTCTTCCTTAAACTCTTATATTTCCAGCATATATAAACTGTTGATCTATGATTCATTACTTTCATATTTATTGCTTCCTCTAAGATGCAAAAAGATTTTCAAAGTTCTTAAGATTTTTATCTTACACCCAATTCACCCCCTCTTGGGTGTCAGCCGGTTGTAACAACTTAAAGCCAAGATAAGTCATAATACCATTATGTTTGCGCAGAAATCATTAAATCTGAACAAAATTAAGCAAACTTGAAAATGATCATTAGTAAAATTGTAAAGTAAAAAATCAAGCTTGAATCAACATCTACCCATAAAATCCCATATACAACCATGTCAATAAAAAAATAATAATAGTCCCACCCCAATACAGAAAAGCTACCCAAAACTAAACTCCAACTCCCCATATCAGACCATAATAGCTCAGAAACCATCACAGATCCTTATCCCCCATTTTGTCAGCATCATAAGATGGCTAAGGAAAAGTGAGATCAGATGGTGGGGCAAAGAGCACCATAGCAGTGGAAGGGTCAACTGGCTCTAGCTCAAAAAGTGGAGATGATGGTTGAGGAACAGAGGCTGCAAGTGGTGGTGAAGGCGACCGATTATAAGTGACATCAACATTGGAATCCAAGTCTATGAAGAGAACATGAGTCTGTGTTTGAGGAGGTGAAGTCGTGGCAGGAGTAGACTTAGGTGGCACCTCAGAAGAAGTAGTCAGAAAATGAGTGCGCAAGAAGATTTCCATATCAGTGATTATTCTCGACATATCTTCTTGAGTCTTGAACATCAAGTAAAAGTTGGTATTTGCCTTGTCCACCAACTTTGAGACTTGTGACTCCATCATGTTCACCAATTTCTCATACTCATTCATCAATTCCTTTTATAGACCAGTCACAGCTTGATTGATCACTTCAGCCAGATGGGTTGAAAGTGATGCATTCAGGAAAGATGGAGGTAGAATGGAACCTTGAGCAGAAGATTGAGCCTCATCACCTCTTGATGGAGTGACTTCTCTCTGAGATGTAGCCCTGGTTTGACTCACTAGAAGATTGATACTCATATGTGTCAATTGAGTCTTGCCAAACCTCGGAATGGTTACCCTCTCAGTTTCCTCCAAATACCAAACTTTGTTTTTCTTGAGAATGAGAGACACAATTTGTGGATATAGTATGGTGGCAGATCTTAATGAAGAAAATTGAAATCTTCTTATCTCACTAAAGATAAGCTCCCCTATATTTCTTCCTTGACCGGCTAGGAAGGAGGCCAGCAAGTAGTAATCTCTCTGAGCAAAATGGGTATAATTTTTGGATTTTTTATAGTGAAGGGCATGAATAGAATCAGGCATGTTAATAGGCTTAAAGTTAAGAGGGCTTATTAGGTCATTTGGTCTTAAAAGCCGAAAGGCTTTATTGGCTGAAAGAGTGGGTGGATCAAAAGGTGGTGCAACATAACCAAGAATGTCATTAATGATACTAGCATATATCATAATAAATTGATCTCTAACAGTGGTAGACATTGCTTCCTCTATCAATTCTCCAGTCCTAGAGTTTATGTTATGGGTTTTCATGTTGCAATAGAAGGTTTTCACAACAGAGGGTGAATAAGGAATATGAACACTCAGCCAGGGATCATAAAATTCAAGAAAAGGATGAAAATCTAAACCACAACTTTTCATCAGATAATCTAAGTCCACATAAACTATGGGACAAAATTGTCTATGTGCAAACTCAGAATCATATACCTTCTGTTTCAGTGCCTTCAGTTCCTTAACATTGAAGTCTTCAGGAGGATTTGTGACTTGTTCTTCCTCTGGAACTTGTGAAGTAGAAGAAACCCCTGAAGCAGCTGCACTGGACTGCTGACATGATGTGAACTTGAGGCACCAGCTTCTTAGGCAGTTTTGCCAACTAATGCGTCAAGCCTTATCTTCTCCATTACTTCCTGAAGTTGCATATTGAAAGAGTCATCGGAGGAAGATGATTGTTGTGGTTGCTCTGTGTCCTTCTTCTTTCCTCTTCCTTTGACTTCTTTGGATTGAGACCGAGTGACAATCGATTCTTTAAAAACCACTTCCTTTGGTTTCTTTTGTGGAGGTTGATCCTTCTTAGCCATTTGAGGCTTAGGATGAGGTTTCTTGGCTGGAGTTCTCTTTTTGGTTTTGGGTTTAGGAGTAGGTGTAGAGTAGACGATAGAGAAAGGTAGGAGATGAGGATGGGCTTAGCGGAATCTCTGAGGCACTAGCGGCTGAATGAGTGGGTGAAGGTGAATGGGATCTTTGGGAAACAATAGGAATCTTAGTTCTAGCCATTTAGAAATGAAATGGTAATCACAGATATGCTAAGGATTTGGAGAAGAATTTTCAGAAAATTTCTTTCGTTAGGGCACAAAATGAGAAGCTTTAAGGATAAATCTCACCTTATAAAGATGATTGAAGAGTTGTAAAGGTGAATTGAAGCAATATGAGTTGTTTAATCAATGGGTAATGGTTGGAGGTGAAGAGATACACCACTTGAGTGACGCGACGCTTTGAGTGAGAAGAGGAAGTGCGACGTTCTGAGCTATCGTGTAACTGATATAAGTGCCAATACTCGAGTGATAACCCTAGTGCTTGAGTGTTGTTCATACAGTGCTTGAGTGAGACAATATTGTGCTTGAGTGATATTCAAACAAATCTGATAAAGCATGTAAAAGCGCACTTGATTTAAATATATCTTGTTATATTTTTCATCTTTGTACTCAAATCTTCCAAGATCATTTGAGTAACCATGCTTTCAATAAGTATTTGTATAAATTTCTTCCTTCTGCTTGAGTTCTCTTGCTTCACTTTAGGTAGATTCATATCATGCTCGAGTGAAGTTCTTCCCTTACTCGAGTGAGACCTATCACTTTTGGTATGCTTGAGTGAGTTTCAAGAGTTCTTACATACTCTGTTAATCCCTGTTTTACATAGCCTGAAGCAGAGTATTGCTATAGTTATGGATTGAGCATTGTTGACTGACTCGAGTGAGAATGAACTTAGTACTCGAGTGACACTTCTAGTGCTCGAGTGACAGACCTGTAAAAAAAATTTCTACATACTCTGATGCCTAAGTCAGTATAGTTATCATCAAAAACTCATTACACATAATAATTAACAAGAAAAACTTACAACTCATTGGGATTAACCATTCCCAATTCTCTTCGAATATATAAGAATTGATCTTTAGCTATGCGAGTTGAAAATGTGTTGGTATGAATTATACTTTGACATCCTTCTTTTGCACATGATCTCGAATGAAATGATGTTGGATATCTATGTGTTTGGTCTTTGAATGTTGCACAGGATTCTTGGTAAGGCTAATGGTACTAGTGTTGTCATAGTAAATTGGCATCTCCTTTAAATATATCCCCAAATCCTGAAGTTGTTGCTTCAACCACAGTACTGGAGAACAACAGCTTGCTACAGCTATGTATTTTGCTTCAGTGGAAGATAATGACACTATGTTTTACTTCTTGCTGAACCATGATACTAGAGAGCCTCCAAGGAATTGACATTGACCACTGGTACTTTTTCTGTCAGTCTTATATCCTCCATGATCAGAATCTAAATAGGCCATCAAATATTCATTTCCTCTTTTTGGATACAATAGGCCAAGTTCTGCAGTGTCTCCTACATATTTGAAGATTCTTTTCACTGTCTCTGCATGTGATACCTTAGGAGCATATTGATACCTTGTGCACATTCCAACACTGAACTGTATATCCGACCTGCTTGCTGTAAGATAGAGTAATGAACCAATCATTCCTCTATATTTAGTGATGTTTTAATTAGGACCTTTTACATCAGCATCCAACAATGTTGTAGAACTCATTGGAGTATCAGCTCCATTAGCATTATCCAATCCATACTTCTTCAACAACTCCTTCAAATATTTTGTTTGGGATACAAATATCCCATTCTTCCTTTGCTTAATTTGAAGTCCAAGAAAGAAGTTTAATTCTCCCATCATGGACATCTCAAACTCACCCTGCATAATCTTGGAAAATTCTTGACACATAGATTCGTTAGTAGTACCAAAAATAATATCATCAACATAAATTTGAACAATTAGAATATCATCTTTGTTATGTTTGATGAAAAGAGTTGTATCCACTTTTCCTCTGACAAAGTTTTGATCAAGAAGAAACTTGCTTAGTTTTTCATACAAGCTCTAGGTGCTTGTTTCAAAGCATATAAAGCTTTCTTAAGTTTGAAAACATGATCAGGCTTTGTTTCATCTTCAAAACCAGGAGGTTGTTCTACATATAATTTCTCATAATATAACCATTTAGAAAAGCACTTTTCACATCCATTTGATAAAGTTTAAAACCTTTAATGCAAGCAAAAGCTAAGAGTACTTGTATTGCTTCCAATCTTGCCACTGGAGCATATGCTTCCTCATAATCAATACCTTTTTCTTGATTATAACCTTTGGCTACTAATCTTGCTTTGTTTCTCACAATGATTGCTGATTCATCAAGTTTATTTTTGAAGACCCATTTGGTTCCTAAATCGAGTGATCTTTAGGTTGAGGAACCAAATCCCAAACTTGATTTCTTCGGAATTGATTTAATTATTCATGCATAGCAATCACCCAATCATTGTCAGATAAAGCTTCTTCTATATTAGAAGGTTCAATCTTAGAAATAAAAGCAGAAAAAGTTACCTCATTGAGAATTCTATTTTTGGTTTTGACACCTTTGTGATATCTCCAATTACTTGATCAATTGGATGATCTTTAATATGTCTCCATACTTTTGGTTGAGCTTGATCATCGACATCTTCTATATTTTGAAAATCATTTGTTTCAAGATCATTCTGTTTTGAAATAGTTTTGTTTTTCTTTATCAAATCCATTTCTTCTTCACCAAAATGCTTTGTCTGAGAGTTAAGTTCATCAAACACAACATGAATGGATTCTTCAAATGTACATGTTCTTTTATTAAAAATTATATATGCTTTACTTCTATTAGAATATCCTAGAAATAAACCTTCATCAGACTTTGAATCAAATTTAGCCAAGTTTTCTTTACCATTGTTGTAAATGAAGCACTTACATTCGAAGATGTGTAGATGAGTAAGATTTGGCTTTCTTCCTTTGTAGAGTTCATATGGTGTCTTTCCAAGTGACTTGCGAATATATGCTCGATTTGAAATGTAGCATGCGGTACTCATTGCGTCTGCCCAGAACACTTGTGACATTTCTTTTTCATTAAGTATTACTTTTACCATTTCTATGAGGACTCTATTCTTCCTTTCTACTACTCCATTTTGCTGGGGTGTTTTAGGTACAGAGAAGTTGTGATCTATTCCCTCATTGTTGCAGAAGTCTTCAAAGAGTTGATTATCAAATTCTCCTCTATGGTTTGTCCTAATAGAAACAATAGAAATACCTTTCTCATTTTTGACCTTCTTAGCAAACATAATAAATTCGACAAATGTTTCATCCTTTGAAGCAATAAATATAGTCCATGTAAATCTTGTAAAATCATCGACAATTACTAAAGTATATAGATTTCCTCCAAAACTTTTTACTCTTGTTAGACCTACCAAATCCATATGAAGTAATTGTAAACGTTTGGAAGTAGAAATCTCATACTCTTTTTGAATGAAGATTTAATTTGTTTACCTTTTTGACAAGCTTCACAAATCATGTTATCTTTGAATTTTAGTTTAGGAAGACCAACAACTAAATATTTTCTAATCAGTTTGTCAAGTTGGTTCATATTAACATGAGCCAGACGCTTATGCCATAACCAACTTTCCTCTTATCTGCTAAGAAAACAATTTTTAGAAGAATTTGAATTTAAATCAATAGTATAACAGTTACCCTCCCTTTGAGCTCGGATCTTTGCCTTGATAGATTTATTAAGCGGCAGATCTTTCTTGTTTACTATCAAGCATTTTTTTGAATGAAAGATCACCCAGTTATCTCTGTCAGTGCTTTGATTTACACTCAAGAGGTTGTGGCATAATCGTTCAACGTAATATACATAATTGATTTGAACACTATTGGATTTTCCCACTTCACCAATTCCAGCAATACGTCCAAATTGGTTACCTCTAAAAGTTACCTTTCCTCCTTCTCTAGTTTCTAGCATGGTGAACTTATTTTTGTCACCAGTCATGTGTCTTGAGCATCCACTATCAATGTACCACTTGTTTGGTTGTGATGCTTTGAGACATACCTAGAGTAAGTTGATCAAGTTTTAGGTACCCACACTTTCTTGGGTCCTTTGTGGTTAGTATGCAATATTTTTGGCATATGTGTCCCTTTCGAAACCCATTTATACGTGACAATGACTTGTCCTTTTCTAAAATAACATGTTGAAGTATAATGTCCTTTCCTATTACAATAGCTACATGATGCAAATGGATTTGATGTATGCACAGAATTCTTGAAATATTTGAGATAAATTCTACTGCTATTTTTCTTATTTCTCTATTTTTATCATGATCAGACTTATATCCAATTCCAGATTTATCAAAGTAAACTCTTTAAGAATTTAGAATAACTTTAAGAGTTTTACTTCCTTTATTAAATTTTTCCATGGTTTTTGTTAAATCTCTTATTTTCTTATCTTTTTCTTCACATACTTCACATGATGATATGACAGTATTTTCTAATTCTTTTACTTTCTTCTTGTAACTAACCATTTCTTTAGCTTCCTTGATGAATTCAGTATGCAATGCATTATATTCAGATAATAACTCATCATAAGTAGGTTTAGAGGCACTTACCTCAGAATCTGATTCTTCTTCTTTGGCTACCAAGCATAGATTTACCACTTCGTCGTTGTCGCTTTCTTCATCTGACGAGCCATCACTTCTTCTACTTCTTCTTGTCTTTGCTTCTGAAGCATTCAGATTTGATGTGTCCAGGCTTCCTACATTCATAGCATACTATCTGTTGCTCCTTGTTTTCTTTCTTGCTTGGTCCACCTTAATAATTTTTAAAGTTCTTTTGGCCTCTTCTATAAAAGTTCTTGAATTTTCTCACGATCATTCCCATATCATCATCATTAGGAACATCTTTGTTTTTGGAAGATTCTTCTTCCTTGATAGCTTTAAGTGCAACTCCTCTTTTATTTTTATCATCGAACTCTTCTAATTCCTTCTTGAATCTCAACTTCCCTTCATATTCAGAAAGGCTACGAAAGAGAGCAACTACGAATCTCATTGACTCTTCTTTAGCTTTTTCGATAGCTATCTCCTTTGCTTCCCATTCTTTCATAAGAATATTAAGAATCTTTCTTACCTGGGAATTTTGGTCAAATGATTTCCCAAGTGCAAATAGTTGATTAACAAAATGAGTGTACCTGAGTTCGAATTCTGATATTCCTTCTCTAGATTTTATACAAAATAGATCATACTCTGTAATTAGAGTATTGACTCTATTTTCTTTTATTTTGGATGTACCTTCATGAGTGATTTCAAGAGCATCCCACATATCTTTGGCTGTTGGTAAAGTGTAGATTCAGAAATATTCCTTTTGACTGAGAGCACTCTATATCATTAAAATAGCTTTACTATTTAATGTTACTAACCTCTTGTCATCTTCGTAAAACTCCTCTGGGCTCCTTTTAATGACTCTATCTTTGATTTTCTTCATTGGAACATAGTCACCATCTTGTATCACATTCCATAAACAGTATTCGTTAGCCATCACGAACAGTTTGAACATAGCTTTCCAGAAGAAAAAATGTTCTCCAGCAAAACCAGGAGGTCTAGTGATTGAAGCTCCGTCTGGAAGGATATTTTCACCCATTGTTGCCTTTTATCGGATCCTTCTCAAAGTGTTAGGCTCTTTGGAGAAGATCTCACTCTGATATCAAATGAAAGAGGAAAGCTTCACCCAAGAGGGGGTGAATTGGGTAATGTGATAAATTTTTCGGTTGATGCGGTGATATATCAATAGCTGTAGATAGAGTAGAGTTGAGAAGATAAGCACACAGAGAGTTATACTGGTTCGGCCCAAAACCCAGGCCTACACTAGTCCTCAGAGATTAAGACCTACTTAGATTTTCACTATTCTTCCAAGTTTCAGTGGGCTCTCGGAATGCCACAAGACAACAACCGTCCTTGGAAGGACTATGAGTAGAAATACTAGAAATTTCTCTCCCTTTTACGACAAGTCTTACGTACAAAAAAATAAACCTATGGCCTTTCTCTCTTGCTTACGTATACAAGTCTTATGAGTAGCAATGTACTCTCCTGCTTACACCAATATAAGTCTTACGAGCAGCAACGTTCTCTACTGCTTGTATCTTGTAAGTCTTATGAGCAGAAAGTCCTACTAGGAATTCTCTCACTGCTTCTCTCGTAAGGAAATCTCCCCTCTCAAGGTCCCAGTACCTTGAGATCAAATGAAAATAGAATTTAAAGTGTATACAGACTCTCTTACAGAGCAAATATGATAATCATTGAAGAACGATATAAATACAGATGTAATATGAATAACAAAGACTCCTGAATTTTCTTGTGTGAATTCTTGCACTTTGTTGTTTTTGATGGTCTCTGGAGCTCTGTATTTATAAACATTTGTTTTTGCCCGTTTGAATAATAATCATTGTGGAGTAGGGCATTTTACTGTGGAATGGCATACGTACGTTTGAAATCTTTGAACGCGGTAGGTACGTGCTTGGATGGTCGTAATAATGCTGTCTACCGTTGTTTGACTTCCTCTATGTCTTTCTAATTCAAATGTTCAAACTCCTGTTTCACACTCATAATATATGTTAAATGATGTTATATAATAATAATAAGTGAAAATAGAATGAATAAATAACATTAAACCATATTCGGATTGAACGCTGTAAACTGGTGCATTTTGGCTTCTGGCAGAGTATCACTTGAGTGCTGTGATGTCTCACTCGAGTGCAATACCATATTTTCTCCTTTTGCTTCAATTTTACACTTGTACTTCCATAGATTTTGAGAGAGTGCATTTTCACACTTGCGAGTGATGTGGGTCCTCACTAGAGCACGGGTCTCCTCACTCGAGTACTTCTTTATTTTACACTATGAGCCACATCTTTGGACAACACTCTCACCCTACTTTATCAAGAGTATGATTTTGCACTTACAAGTGATGTGGGCCCTCACTCGAGCATACTTACCCTCACTCGAGTGAGTAGAATATTCTTCTATAATATTCTCTTTATCTTCAACACTTGCATCAGAACGGAGAGAGTTAGGTTTGTCACTCGTGGGTGTTGAGGTATCACTCGGGTGCATGTACTCTCACTCGGGCATGTTTATGCTTCTTTGCTCTGCATGACTCTTGGGCAAACACTCGCTAGGACTTGGGTGCACCTAAGGCCATCACTTGAGTACAGAGACTGTGCTCGAGTGAAGTGTTGATATCTTGTTTCTAACTTTGCTCTCTGTCAAACACTTTCTGTCCAACACTTTCATGTGCTTAAGTGTAAAGCAGCTTGATGCTCAAGTGTTAGATCTATTGCTCGAGTGCATCAGTAAAACCAACAGCAATTGCTCTCTGTCAAATACTTTCTGTCTAATACATGCATGTGCTCAAGTGAAACATAGCTTCATGCTCGAATGCTAGCTCCATCACTCGAGTGCATCAGTAAAACTGACAGCAAATACTTCTAAACTTTTTCATATGCATTTGGTAACTTTGTAACTATTGTATAGACTTGTAAAAACATAATTTGCACATAATAACCTTTTGTTATCATCAAAACTTGGAATTTAACAATATGGTGGTTGTTGGCTTGATTTGTGGATTATTTGGTTGTTTTTGTAAATTTGGGATGATGAAACCCTAAGGAGTTATGCTGCCTGTAACCCTCTCCATAATCATATCCGAAATACGCGATTAAAATGAAATAGAGACAAAAAATAATCAAATAACATTTACTAACCTATCACATGACGAGGTTTTCACAAATACCTTTTTAAATTATTTATAAACTTGGTCTCATATTCACATTTCGAATACAATTACTGCGCGAAGATAAATCACATTCATATAAATATCATAGTGCATATATATAAATATCACACCCACCCCGGTTTTACCCCCTTCTGGGGATGCCCCGCGTCGGTGTCTGGGTTGGCTGGTCTTACCCCTCTTGGGCTAACCCACCACCCAGGACTCTTAGGAGTTCCCCACTCCCCAAGCGGGATTTTTCGCCTCCCCAGGGATCGAAGCCACTACCTGGGGGTAAGTAGCGCCTCAATGCATCCCTGGTACCATTGAGCTACATTAATAACATGGGCTCTCATAGCTCTACTCTACGATTCAATGTCACGGTGACTGCTCTCTATGGTTCGTTATCATGGTGGCTGCACACTAGGGCTTATCGTCACAACAGCTTTCACAAAGTCACATAGTCTCACCCCCCGTATGATACCGCCGAAGGTATGGTCCTCCCATCGGAACCATTGATGAGCCGCAGGTAGTAGACCCACACACATCCCCCGTATTCCACAGCCTCGAAGGCATGGTCCTCCTACCATCAACACCGATGGGCCGCAGGTGAAGAAATTGCCTTACGGCTTATATAATCACATAGCCTCACCCCCCGTATACTGCTGCCCAAAGGTATGGTGCTCTCACCGGAACCACCGATGAGCCACAGGTAGTAGACTCATAATAGCCTAACTGATCAGGTGTCACTGTAGGTAGCCCTCTCTGATCAAAACTCCTCGTAGGTAGCGTTCTTCGATCTGAATCCTCCATAGAGAACTTTCTTCCTATGCTAGATTAATAACCGGAACCCTCAAGATACCTGATACACATTTCAATTTAAATATAGTACCATACTTTGGCACCACAGACCATCTAGGTCAAATCCAATTCCTAAGAATCAGCTCAACTATTAAGTCTGATCCTTAGATCATAACTCAACTCTCAAAGTCTCAACCTCAGTTGAACTAGGAATTTACTTTCCTGATTTCCATGGAACATCATTAGCCCCAACACAAGTTCAAACATCTTTGCCAGCCTAAGGACACTAGTCCCCTAGGTCTTAGGGCCTTTGAACACACAAATCCAGTATGACATGGCCACTGATGTCACACCACCTAGGCTTTCACACCCAACATCTAGGCTCATCTCGATACCTAGACCCTTAATTTCACATACCTGAAAATCATTTCATCCATTCTCAAATCAGATGATGGGTCTGATTAACTCCACCTCTGGGTCTACACATCAAATTCTCAGGCAAACCATTATATCCTTCAATTCCACAATGATTCGCCACTACAGCATAACCAAATAATGTATACACATAGTCCATGATTCTCATATATCCACAATTAGCAAAGAATTTAATGTGTATACCACAAACAACCAAGTCACTCTCTATGACTTAAGGTAGCAACTACTGCCACCATCATAGCAAAATCCATTTTTGCCAGGAACTGCAGCTCTGATACCAAAATTGTAACTCCCCCCATAATTATATCCGAAATACGCGATTAAAATGAAATAGAGACCAATAATAATCAAATAACATTTACTAACCTATCACACGACGAGGTTTTCACAAATACCTTTTGAAATCATTTATAAACTTGGTCTCATATTCATATTTCGAATACAATTACTACGTGAAGATAAATCACATTCATATAAATATTTTGAAGTTTGGGATGTGAACTTTAAGAATGGAAAGTTTTAATATTTTTAGACACCATTTGGTCATTCAAAATTTTCACACAAACTGACTGCCCAAAATAGAGTTTCACTGGACAGAATTTCAGATTTTGCATCTTTGCTTCCAATGGTCGCATTTTAATACCAAACATCATTCCCACATAAATTTTCACAAGGAATCCGTTGGAAATACAAAATCAATCAAATTCACATCACATTGACATGTTTTCACAACAATCTCAACATGTCAACACAATTCACATTTCAAAACCTAACATTGCAACTTTTCCATTCTAAAGTTCCAAACCAATTTCAATGTCATCAAAACACACTATGACACCATTTCCAACACAATACCCCATTCAATTCTTCCCTTTATTCTAAGTCAATTTGGATGTTAATCCATAATTGAACTCAAATACAGGGTTTTGACGCTACTCACAACACACATGAATGACACTCGAGTGCCAAATCACATCATATTCTCCAAAAGGGTTATTTATCACTAATTACATCCACTTTTGGAGTCATTAGCCCTTAATCACAATTTGGGATCTTGCTAAACCAGGGTTTAGCAATCCACTAATCTCAGACTTATTCTCTAAGCTCAAGTCTCAAAAGTCGGGATATTACACTGCCCAAATTTCTACAAAATATGTTCAAAACCTCTTTTAATCCCTTTTCTTGAAGCATGTTTTGGCCAAAACTAAAAATGGGGGAAAGAGCTAGAATTTTATTAATTTGATGATTACATTGTGCTTAGAGGGGAAAAATTGTGTAGGGTTGATGTTGATCATAAAGTGTGAAAAGCCTTGGAATGTGAAATGGCAAAAATAGCCCTAAAACCCTAAATAGTATCTGTCAAGGGCAAAAATGTCATTTGATAGTAATTTTGGAAATCTAAGGTAAAACATGGATTCTACAAGCAAAAATCTATTGGAATAGCCCGGGTTAAAATTTTTGGAAAAGTACAGTCGGATCGGGTATAAAGGGACTTAGACCGGGTCCTTAGAGGCATTTTGGTAATTTGCAGTGTTATACTAAGATAACCAACAAAATGAGTTTAAAAGAGTTTAGAGAAGTATATGAATGGGTATTAACCTAATTCTTGTACATTTGAAATTTTAGGACTCGATTGATAGCCCGAGCTGTCGGAACAAAGTTTGAGAACATTTTACAAATCAAAAGGGGTTTAAGGTAGTAACTCTATCTTTCATACACTATGTGAATGTTTATATGCTTTGTGTATGCCATCTTCCGTAATATATATGATACCTAGTGCCTACGGATACACCGAATTATAGTGTCTATGGGTACACCAAATATAGTGCCTATGGGTACATTGAATTGTAGTGCATACGGGTACACCGATATGCCTAGTTGGTGGTCTTGAGCCCAGCTGAGGTGCGAAACAAGTAGGGGTTGCAACAGCCATTGGCTTTGAACATTTCCAACTCAACTGAATTATATGTTATTATAATATTGTTGTATGTGGTACTTAACATATTTATTATTAGATTTTCTATGATTGATTGTCTGGTACTATTGAGATTCATTTGAATCTCACCATTTTTCAAAATTAAAATATTCTAGCAGAAGCTAGCTGCTTGAGGGGCAAAATGGTAAATATTGCAGTTGAGGTGCACAGGACAAGAGAATGGAACTATTAGTTACATTTAGTTTATTTTGATATTTTGGAACAAATTTGTATATATTATCAAACCCTATGAGGAGATTCCTGTAAAATAATCAAGTACTTATTATAAGTATTTTTATGCTATTCCTGTGTGTGTACCAAACTGCATGCAAATACTTTGAAAATGTGGAAATAAGATTATGGTGTTACAGCTTAGGCTCATTGATAGTTTTTCTCTAGTCATGTGGACAATTTTCTGGAAAAGTGGTCAGGTCAAGCTTTATACAAATATAACACACTTTTGATCTAGAATAACAAGGTTGATTTCCATAGAATCTGCCATACTTACTACAAGGAGGGGAATGTAACCCATCACCTTTTCCTCTGTTTAGTGAAAAGAAGGATGAGTATTTAGATATGGATTCAAGCATATAAACATTTTTATGAGATACACAACACAGATAACTTTTCTTTTTCTTCTTCTAAGCACCCATAAATAATCACTTAGACAAGTTAGGGCATCCCCTAGAGTGGATCCACAAGTTATAAAGATTATACATATGGGTGGTTAATTCCTAGAGTCCGCACACAGCAATAGATTATCTAATATTTCTCAAATACTTCAATCAGAAAAATTACAAGTCATAAAAAAAAAAAAAAGAAAGGTAGAGAGTTGAAATCATATCAAGAAAAATAATAATTAAAGCAGAGCTATCACTTAGTAAGCAAGGGACTTACTTTTCTACCCAACACATCGCTTTCTCGTTCAGCCTTTTTCTTTTTGATGTATTTGTGTTTCCTGATTTGATGACAATGTAGTTTATTTATATTATTGTTTCTCCTTATCCATATACTACTTCGACTATTAATTACGGCCTAATCACTTTTAGCAAGCATTCTTATCTGTTTTTTCCTTTATTTCCCAAGTCACATAAAAGTGACGCCACATATTACTTCATTCTCTTCTAGATGAAATTCTACATCATCCTCAGATTACTTTATTAATTTTCCTTTTCTTTAAATTACTTTATGCCTTGTGTATATCCAAATTACTTTATGCCATGCGCATTCAAAAACATTTTGAGGCAGTACATTTAATTATTATTAAAAAATGTAAGATTACAATAACGTTCTGTTAGTCACTTTTTTTTAAAAATAATTAAATATATAATTAAAATAATAACTTAAATATGTATTATTTTTTTTGTGGATGTTATATTTCTTCCCCATAAAATTAATTTCTTCCTCAAAATTTATAATTTCATTAACTAAACAATTCAAGATGCTTTTGTCGCGTTTCATCCTCAAGTTCCCATGTGGTTTTTTCTGGGTCAGCCCTTACCATAAAACCTTGTCGAGAGAGATAGCCTTGTGTCATAGTTGTTGTCTTTTTCTTCCCATCTGTGTTCACAATTTTAGTGGGTTTTGAATAATAATTTAAATTCTTGGTTACTTGTTTGTGCCTATAATATGTGAAGGGTCAGCAATATATTTTTAAAGTTGGGAGACATGAAACACATGATGGATATTAGATGAATTCTGAGGTAGAGCAGTGTGATAAGCCATAGGCCCCAATCCTTTTGATGATTTGGAAAGGTCTGTTATATCATGGACTCATTTTCTTGGTTTTAAGAGATCTCCCTATCCTCGTAGATGGAGTAACTTTAAGAAAAACATGTGATCCTCCTTCAAATTCCACTTGTTTCCTTCTTTTTGGCCAAGTAACTTTTTTTTTTTTCTACTTTGAGTTGCTAACATCTTTTCCTTAATGAGTTTCAATTGACTTGTGGTATCTTGAAATAGTTATGGTCCTATTAACTGTCTTTCACCTTCCTCAAACCAACTTAAAGGTGACCTGTACTTCCTACTATAAAGAGCTTCATATAAGGTGGCATCCCAATGCATGAATGATAGCTATTACTATAAGCAAATGCAACTAAAGGTATATATTTCTCCCAAATTTCTCCTTGCTAAAGTACAAGCTTTAAGCATATCTTCTAAGGTTTGAATGGTTGCTAAGATTGACCATATGTCTAGGGGTGATATGTTGCACTGAATCCTAATTTTGTACCAAAATATTCTTACAAAGCTCCCTAAAATGTAGATGTAAACCTAGGGTCTCTACAAAAAACTATGCTTAAAGGTGCCCTATGCAATCTCACTATCTTACGCTTGGAACGAGTAAGATTGAAGGTGAAGAAGGTTGTAGAGAAGATGCAATGTATTGCAACTGTGTGAGCTCTCATACTTGAAAGATGTAAAGGCACGCGCCAACTTTTTAGATTAGTTGAACATATAAGCATGTCTCATTTATAATTTTCTAGACTGAATCATAATGAAACTTGCATGCAAGTGCACTCAATTTAGAGTGGTTCAAAATACAACTGGTTTAAAAATTACTTTTTTCATTGACTATAAAACCAACCACTCTGGTAAAATTTTCAATTTCAAAATATTTTTTCCTATCGACACCAAACAACAAAATAACCGATATAAAAAACACTATTTAGACCTAACTAATGCTTGGCTAGTCTAAAGTTATAACTATATTTAAAAGGATATGGCGATCTTAAATGCCTTTTTCCTAGTAGTGTCTAACAATGCCTAAAGCCTTGCTTGTTTGTTTTAACTTTCAAAAAGTTCTTTTACAAAATTTGAGGTAAGAATGTGATAGGAGGTTTTTTTCAACTCGCAGAAAGGTGTTCAAAAAACACTTTTTTGCTTTACCCAAATAAGCAAAAAAAAAATGTAGGTCTTTAAATAAGCTTTAAGCTTATGCCTCTAAGTTCATTTACAATCCTTCAAGTCTATTTAAAAGCCTATGTTATGTCTTAAGAGTTTAATATACATCCTCACCTCTAATATCAGAGTTTAGTCTAGAAAAGAAAGGAACAACTAGTGGCAACAGTTGCCTAGGCAATTAGGAATAAGAAAAACAATCATTTGTTGACTAAGGAGACATAGTATCTAACACACCAAGTCGCTTGTAAAGCTAGAATTCACCTCCTTCACTTTTCTCATAGAAGCCAGGACAAACTCTTGCTACTAGATTATTATATTTGATTTGGACACCACTAAAATAAACTGATTACAATTATTATGCTTCAACGAATGATACAAATCAAGAGAGACATAGTGCACTAGCATTGCCATCTTGAGTAATTGAAGTGAAGAAAAGCATATGTGATTGACTGATGAATGAAAGGCTTAAACTCATGGGTGAATGATGGGATGTGAAACTTAGGGTTAAGACTAAGTTAGTAATTTTATAAATAATTTATAAAATTAATTTAGATTATATTATATATAATTATACATAATAGGGAAAGTAAAAGAATTAAATAGGTTAGGCATGTAGGTATATTAATGAAGAAAAAAATTCTATTAATGAAGGAAAAAAGTTTATTTCAAATCTTGATCTTGATCTAGAACGTGTCTTGTTTCTATGTTTAGTTGTTGTTTTATTTTGCTATCTCTAGCTTGATTGGTTAATTTGTTTCTATATATATATATATATATAATTATATATGATATATATAATATAATCTGAGTATTACATGTTAATTATATAATTTGATAATATTCAAAGTACTTGTAGCGGCAAAAAGTCTAAATATGTTAATCTGAACCATTGTTTAACTATTGATTGGTCTAAATGTTGTTTAGTATCCTAACGTAAACTTTTAATTTTTACTAGTTAAGATGTATACCTAGTCTCATTGATATTATTTGGATTGCATTTTAGAAGACAGCCAGTCTAAATACGCAATGTTTCAACTTCTACCGAACATATCATCATGTCTCGTCATTATCAAAATATTTTTGGCCATTAATTAGTCCCGATTATAAATACCAATGCGCCTTCAGTTCTAAAGTTCAAATTCCCTTTCTACTTCTCTCTTTCTTATTTAAGTGACAACACTTTCAATGGCAAGAAAAAAGAGGCACATTCTCCCTCTCCTCTTGCAGTGGCAGCCACCTCTTTGTAGCCCCCTCCACCTGTGACCTTTGAGGAAATCGCCAAGGCTATCTTTTGCTTTTAGGGCACCATTCTAGAGGTCTTAGAGAAGCAAGATTGCTTCTCCCAACAACTAGAGGAGTTGACGAAGAAGGTAGATGTTATCTTGAACCATTTGGCTTAAGGATTGTCTCCTAGAATGATGATGATTGACTGATGGCCTGGGTTTCAAAAACCCCTTTTTGTATATATATTTTTCCTAATCATAATATATATACACATATGCTAACGCCTCCAAGTGAAAATATTATTGAAAAATTTTCAATCTTTTTATGTCTTTTTCTTAGTCACTGTTATTTCCTGTTGATGATCTTCATCTTTTTATGTTTTATGATTATTCATATAATTTAAGTTATTGTTTATGATTTTTTTTCTTAAATTTGATTTCTATATTTTTAAAAATTATATATTAGATTGGTTGTCTTTAAAGCTAGTCTCTTTATGAACTAATTATTTTTTTACATATTTAGATAGGTTGTTTTTAAAGCCAGTCTCAGTATGAATATTTAGACAGAATTTAAAGAGGACTAATCTAGAAAAAATTACCCTAGTATTTATACTCACTTTCACGCTCAGACTTCATCTCTCGCCTCATGGTGTCACGTGCGTGCTCTTCCTCTTTCTATTACCTCCAGCTACTATGATCTCTCTCTCCACCATCGGATGGCTTTGTATTCCTTTATGTGGGCCTCTCCTTCTCTATTGTCAATGTTGTGCTTTTACGTTCAGCAAAAATAGTTGGATTTCACAAACCCTTACTAGCCCTCTTCTGTAAGTTTTCTCTTTCGTTGTCTTTGCTTGTATGGCATTTTAATTGGTTGTGTCAAAGCCCTTAACATTTTGATATTTGCAAGAGTGATAAAGGCACAGTTCCACAGGCATACAAAAATAGCATGAATATATTGATAAGAAGTACTTGTTTACAGTATAGGAATTCCCCATAAGGTTTGACACTTTTTCGAATGAATGTTAGTAGTAACATGCAATCAGTCATATAAAATATGACAAATAAATATGCCAAGTACCATAAATGGAACAGGAATCAGCTTAAAGTTTACAAAATAAAACTAAGGATAACCAACAGAAATCCTTGCTTGAATTGGTACCCTCATACGCTAGTATTGACCGTTTTACCCTTCGAGCCACTAGCTACTGCTGGAATATTTTTAAATATTAGAAAGGGCGAGATTCGAATGAATCTCAGTAGTAACCTGCAATCAGTCATATAAAATACAACAAATAAATATGCCAAGTACTATAAATGGAACAGGATAATAACACTGTAAAATTCATAATCATTAGAATGTGCACATGTATTTAGAGCCAACTACTGTTAGAACCCCTACTTGTTCGTACCTTAGCTGGACTCACACCCTCAGCATATCTTCTAATGTCTGTATTGTTTGTTCTATCTGTCCATCAGTATAAGGATGATATATTGTGCTGAATCTATGCATGGTACCCAAAGCCTTATGCAACGTTTTCCAGAAATTGGAAGTGAAGCAAGGATCTCTATCTGAAATAATATCCTTTGGAGTACCATGTAGATACACTATCTCCTTGATATAGATCTCTGCTAGCTTATCAGGAGAGTAGTGAATACTGATATGGGTAGGAAATCGGTTGTCTTCATGAATCAATAAACTATTACCCATATTGCATCATGATATCTGATCTTGGGTAATGCTATCATGAAATTCATAGTGATGCTTTCCCATTTCCACTCAAGAATCTCAGGGTTTTGCAAAAGGCTTGATGGTCGTTGATGCTCAATTTTCACCTTATGGTAAGTGAGACAATGAACTACACATTTTGTTACATCTCTTTTCATCACTAGCCACCAATATGTGGACTTCAAGTCATGATACATTTTGGTTGCTCCTGGGTGTAGAGTATATCTACTCCTATATGCCTCCTCCAGGATTTTCAGCTTAAGCTCCAGTTGCGGTGGATTATATATCTGCTTTCTGTATCTGACTAGCCCACTTGGTGACAAGTCATATTCATGATATTTTCCTTGTTTAATTATATCTTTGATAGACTGTGCTTGTCTATCTTGTATCTGAGCTTCTTCAATTGTTGCTCTCAGGTCATTCTTAGCCTAACTGACATTCCTACCACAAATCATAATCTAATTAGACAAGTTGAGAGCACTAACATCCTTGATAAGTTTTTGCTCATGAATCATTAAGGTTGCCACTTGTACTATTTTATGGCTCAATGTGTCATCAATGACGCTAGCCTTTCCTGGATAGTACTTTTTAACACCCTATTTTTATTCACTAATATGCCTTGTAAACATTTATGGAATTCTATGGAATAGAATGGTAAGTTTTGGTGTAATTGGAATGACAAAAATACCTTTAAATGAGGTTGCATGAAAATTGGGCGAAAACAAGGCATAAAGCCAATTTTTGTCTTCCAAAAGGCCCATTATTGAAGGTCAAAATAATGAATAGAAGAACACAAGTCTTGGGCCCAATTAATTGTGATTTTTGGCCAAGAGAAGGAAAAATGAGAAGCCCAAATTAATTACAAAAAGATGTAAGGGCAAAATGGTAATTTACCAATAAAGCAACAAGATAAATTATTTTCCCAAATTCTTGAGGCTTTTTTGGCCAAATAAGGAAAATAAGGGAAAATAAATAATTGGAGATAAAATACCAATTTTAGAGCAATTGTGGCTAAGTAAATCAAGTTGGAAAAGTCAAAAAGTGACATGTACTTAATTAATTATTTGATGAAAGAGATTATGAAAAATGCAAGAAGCAATTATTATTTTCCTTTACCTTTGTAATTTTTGTCCAAGGGGAGAAAATAGGAGGGGAAAATAATTACTTAGAAGCTAGCCATGCCATGTGTCATCATCTTGAGCCAAGTAAAAAGATGAAATCATAAAAGCAAAATGCATATGGAAAATTGGCATTAAAATATATTAAGTTAAGGAGGTGTATGAAGATATTTTTAAGAGCTCATCTCTTTCCATTTGGGACATCATTTTCATCCAAGTTGAGAAAGTAGAGAGAGAGGAAAAGCTTGAGAAACAATAAGAGGAAGATAGAGCTCAAGAAGCAAATATCAAGGTAGGTAGGCTTGATTTCAAGTGTTTTTGCCTTCTAGCTTGTGTAAGACCTTCTCTAACCTCTATATCTTCATGAATGTCATGTATAGCAAGCGAAAATTCAAGAGAAAAAGGAGGAGAGAGGGACGGCTAAAGAGAGAAATTTGAGGATCAAGAGGTAATCTCAAGAACTTTGATCCTCTTGGCTAATATGTTGTTGTGGTGGTTAATGTTGATATTGGCTTGATTTGTGGTTGTTTTTCTTGACTTCATAAATTTTGGATGATAAAACCTTAAGGGGTTATGCTGCCCAAATTTTCGTAAATCATGTTTAAGAAGTTAAATATGTGATTAGGAGTGAAAAGGAAGGAGTTTGGAGGATTAAATCATGAAATTCCAATTTTTCTTTTTTCTTGATGAGTTTCGGCCATACTTGGTTTAAGGGGTTAGGGCTAGAATTTCATTAATTTGATGGTTCTATTGGATTTAGAAAGAAACATTGTGTAGGGTATATGTTGATTGTAAAGTGTGGAAAACATTAGAATGTGAAATGACAAAACGAGCCCTAAACCCTAAATAGGGGCTGCCAAGGGAAAATCTTACTTTTGCCAATAAATTTGACAATTTTGAGGTTAAAAATGGATTCTACACGTGAAACTATGTAGGATTAGCCTGGGTCATAATTTTTGAAAAAGTGTGTTGGACTATGTATAAAGGGGAATTGGATCGGGTACCTAAGGGTATTTTGGTCATTTTGCAGTGTAAGCTAATATAACCAACAAAATGAGTTTAAAAGAGTTTAGAAGTGTCCATGAATAAGTATTAACTCAATTCTTGTAAAACTTGGAATTTTAGGATTGGACAGTTACCATTAGTCGGAACAATTTGTAGCTGAAAAGAGACTTAAGGTAGTAACTCTCTCCTTCATACACTATGTAAACTTATTTATGCTTTGTGTATGCCATCTTCAATGATATGTATAATGCACTCTCTAACTGGTGCAGGAAAAGCACAAGTACCATCTGGGGGAGAAGCACAAATCCCCAACAACGCCAAACGGGATCTAATTATGAAAATTCAGTACCAAGAGGGTACACTGCCTATTTTGTGGTTGAAAGCCTAGCTGAGGTATGGAAGTCAGGGACTAATAGTAGTTGGCCCTAACTTGGGGTTTAACAGTGGTTAGCCCTGAATTGTGCACATACCAATGAATAAAATCATAGTGTTAGTATTCTATTGCATTACGTGGTACATGGCATAATTATTTGTTATATTTTATATGATCGATTGTATGTTACTACTGAGATTCTTTTGAATCTCACACATTTCGACAATGTATAGTGTTTTCAACAGCAGGTAGCAGCTTAAAGGGCAAAAGCGTAATTACTGGTAACTGGAGGTTTCAGACCAGTATAGATAGGACAGTTGGTTATCTGAAGACCTTTTTATTATTTTAAGGTTTGTAATTATTATGAACACACCCTGTGGGGGATACTTGTATTGCAATCAAGTACTTTTTATTAGTATTTTGATGCTATTTCTATGTGCCCACTGAACTGTGTGCAAGCACTCTTAAAAATATGGGAATAAGATAAGGGTCTGACATACTTTATGTAATGCCCCAGAATACATGTAAGGGCTCAATGACTTCAAAAGTGAACGTAATGAATGTTAGATGAACCCTTTGGGGAATAAAACGTGAATTATGACCCGAAATGGTCAAAGAAAGAGCCTAAATCTAGTATTTAAGCTTGATTAGTATGACAAAGCCCAAATTGAATTAAAAGAGAAGGGAAGGGCACATGGCGTGAGGAAGTGGAATTATATAATGCACCAAGTGGCAATCTAACTAGAATTGCCATTGTCAGAGGCAAAACAGGAAAAAAGAAATTTATCGGCCAATTAGTCAACTACCGAAGAAGCAATTGGTTATTAGCTAAAAGCACAAGAGGGAGGAAAGAAAAAGAAGATTTTGTGAAGGTGAGCTCTATTTATTGAGTTTTGACCTTGTAGATGACCTCTGTTGCTCAAAACTTCTCCCTAATCTTGTTCCTCTTGATAAGAGGTTTATTTGTATGGTTTTAGATTTTCAAGAGGAGGTGATTTTGTGTACTCAAGAAAAACTAGAGGTTGGAGAATAAAAAACAAACTAGAGAAAGTGGTAAAGGTGGGTAAAAGTAACCCTTTGATGTATATATTGTGATAATTGGTTGAAAACTTTGGCTTGTGTAATTTTGCTTTATTTTCGTGTATGATAGGGTTTTAGAGAGTTTATGATGTTTTAATGGTATTAATGGTGTCTTGAGGTGTGTTTTGGACCATTTGAGTCATATGTTCAAAAATTAGAAGTTTTGTCAACAAAAACTCTGTGCAGGGCAGCTAGTTACATAGCAGTTTTGAATGAGTAAATACAGTCTAAAAATTTTTTAACTTTCTATTTGAATAGAGGATGAGTCAAGCTTTAAAATGATATAAAATAGGTGTCATTCTGATTTGTGTGCTGGAAGTTATGCATTTCCAAAGTTTGAGGTTGAAACTAGAGTTTATTCTAGAATAATATGTAAATTTGTGGAATTCTATATTTTTTTTGGTTGTATATAGTAGTGGTTCATATTTTTTCTATATAGAGGACTTAAAAAGCTTCAAGTAGGACTTGGATTCTCTCTATTTTGATTTTTATGGATTTAATTATGATTTTTGGAAGTTCAGCTAAGAAATAGAAATTTTCTTGGCTGTAGCCACGGCACAAAAGCTTCTGGCCTGTTTTTAGTCATGACCAAAGGCTATTGGCCGTATCCAAAAAGTTTCTGACCAATTTTTGGCTGCGGCCAAGGGATTTTTGCCTTGGCTAACCCCCAATTTCAGCATTTTGAACTTTTGAAAGGTGGTTTCTGATCTAGCTCTCCTAAACTCTTTTAGGCTTTCGTTTGAGCTTCTTATAGCCACCTAAGGGACTCAAATGATAACCAACCCCAAGTGTTTTATAGTTATTTAAGAATTGGAATAGGGAATAACTCATCATCCTTAATTCTGATTTATAGGATTTGAAATCTGCCCTGATTATAAGAAACCTGTGCCCAAGCAAGAGCGAAAAGAACAAGATAGTGACTCTTTTTTTATATCATGAAACCACTCTGGTCCTATTTATAAGTCCCTTTTGATCAAAAAATTTGGTCCTATTTATAAGTCCATTTTCAGGGTAATAAATGCATTTTGTACTATTTTACCCCTATTAATTGTAATGAACAAAAGAAATTTATTCATGTTGACTTTTGGAACTAATCATAGATATGGGCAAAATTGGAAATTTAGCCCATAGTTAAGGAGTTAACTAACTCTCATTCGTCTGTGAGATTTAGTTAAAAGGGACTTATAAATAGGACCAGAGTAGTATAATGCTTTGTATTTATGTGTACATTATCTATTGTGATGAATGTCAATGCTACTGTGTATGTTGCTATGTGATGAATGTCATGAATGTGTGTGCTGCTGTGTATGCTGCTGTGTGATAAATATCACGAATGTGAATGCTGCTGTGTGACAAATGTCATGAATGTGAATGCTACTGCGTAAGCTATTGTATGACAAATGTCATGAATATGTATATAACTGTGAAAGCTGTTGTGAATGTCATAAATTGTGACGAATGTGATGAATGTCATGAATGTGAATCATGAATGTGAATGTTGTTGCATAAGCTACTGTATGACTTATGTCATGAATATGTATACAACTGTGAAAGCTATTGTGAATGTCATAAATTGTGATGAATGTCACAAATGTGAATGCTGATCTGAATGCTATTGTGAATACTGCTATGTGATGATTGCTTACATGCTTTATGAAATTATACATCATATGAGTGAAATGTTACTACTGAGATTTATATGAATCCCACTCTTTCCAATGACTAACCTACAGCAGGGCAAACAGATCAAAGAAGAAGTAAGTAAATAAGGGCGGCTAGTACTCACAGCTAGGGGATTTGAGTTTTGTTAGTTGGTTATCAAACTTGTGGATTAATGTATATGATGTAATTATAAGTACAATGTAGTAAAGGTGGACGTACCTATCATAGATTTGTGTATTTGTATGTAATCCCCAGTATGAAAAACTAAGTTAGGCAAATATGCCCTGTAGATTCTACTAGTTATTAAATATAACCCGAGAGTTCATCGAGAAATTTTATTGAACACTCTGATATTCATGATAGAACATAATCGAATTGGCTAAATAGATTCGAAAAGTGGAAGTGAGATAGTATTAAATAGGTTTTGAAAAGTTTTTAAAAACCCACTTTATCATAAGGTCGAATCCTATCTTGGAACACTCTTACATGTTTTGTAAGGATGGTGTGGCTTGCGACAATACCAGGATGTTTTGCCTGAAAGGGTCTTTGGTTACCATGGTCCCCAGTATTATACGGCTTCTTATTTCCTCCTCTGGGTGGTCCGCTTGGTTCTTTAAATTTCTAGGAAGTACTCCCACTATCAGACACCCCATTGTTGTTATTGCTTTTATCATAATACAAGCTCAACAAGTTGTTCTCAGTGATATGGCACTCTTCAACTGCCTTGTTGAACTTGGTGAAATGTTTGGAAACAAGTTTCTCTTTCAACTCTTGTTCAACCCTTTAATCATCATATTGGGACTCTATTCCTTATCATCTCGATGCTTAAGGTATGATGAGTATCAAGACAATCAGACATAACGAGCTAGGTACTTATCGAAGCTCTCTCTGTCATGCTGCTGTATGTTGAGGAATTCTTTTTCCTTTTCCACCTTGACTCAACTGGGAAAGTATTTCTCGTTTCATTTCTCTTGGAATAATTCCCACATTACCGAAATATTCCTCCCCTGAAGAATAATGTTAATGTTCTTTCACCATCTGTCAGTATCACCCTTCAGCTTATAAATCGCCAGCTGGACCTTGATGTCATCAAGGCATGCCAAGATTTTACAAATTTTCTCCAATCATGATAGCCATTTTTGGCTCACTGAGGATCAAATTTCCCTCTAAAGATAGGAGGTTGTTATTTACTGAACCTTCCTACTCAGGTTTGAAGAATTTTAGCCTTAGGATTAAGGAAAGGATCTTTTGGTTGAGGGCCCTTACGCTAATTAGGCCCACTGTCTCCCCTCATTAGGTCTTCTAAGTGATATTGTCTTTGCTGCACTTGTTGCAGCCCTTCCTTGATATCGTTCATTGTGGCCTGTTGCTATGTTAACATGCCTAATATATGTTGCATTGGGAGACCTAGGGTCTGGTACTTGATTATTATGTCTACTTCGTGGTCTACCACGAGTTCATACCATGTTTGTTCTTCACTATATGAAAATAGAGAATGAATCAATTTCATATGAACATAAGGGCATTTTTGTCATTTTTCAAAATTTTGGGTATATAGATATGTCATATATACAACAGATATTTACAGTAGTTAAGGAAAGCTCTTAGCACCATATAGCTTATAAACTACTATACAACATGACTTTGTCTTCTTTTACATACTATCATAACTATACATATGACTTCCCAAGGGGTCACCCATCCTATGATTTCCTTAGGTTAAGCATGCTTAACCTTCTTGTACTCGTGCTAAAACACAGATACAGCTCTATCTACTTCTGACTATCGATACCCTGTAACTACCCTAGTCTAAAAAGTCATGCTGGCTACCCCCGGCTACCAAAATACTGAGTATAGATCCTCAATTAGCTAGTGTATATGTATAGCTGGATGTATATGTCCATGTGACCTATAAACTCTACAAAATGGTCGTTGGGACCCTGCTTAATAACATCATTCTTCTTTCGGGCCTAAAATGCCATATACGGAAAGTAGTACGGTGCCGTGTTGATCCACACTTTATCTGGAAAATCTAGATGCTGCCTGACATGATCCCAGTACAGTGAATCTACCTCATCAAGATATGCTGCATAGTAGTCTACTAGGGTGCTGTGCTCCTAAAAGACACATAGATATATGTCTCTGACATACTCCCATAAACCTTAATCTAGTTGCAAATCATATGTGATAGGTACTGGTCTAGCTCTGGAGAGGATAGCCATATACGGAACGGGCTTCACCTCGTCTGTCCATGGCTGCTCTGTATCTCCCATAGAGGAGCTAGTGGATAGTATTGGTGCTGGTCGAGTCTCTAGCCCATACACTGGCCTATCTTGAACCCGCTTCTTGGGTGTCCTTGTCTCTACAGAATGTGTCCCCTCAGGAATCCTCTTACCCGAGGAAACCTGGTTCATCGATCATGGTAACCTATCTCGCTATCGCTGCCTTACACACATCATTTCTGTCAACCTGTAAACAAGACCATATCAATATACTATTCTGAAAATGCCAGAACTGCTTTGAGCTCTGATATCAAAAATATCAAACCCCTTAACATTTCAATATTTGCCAGAGTGATAAAGGCACAGTTCTACAGGTATACAGAAATAGCATAAATATACTGATAAGAATTTTTTGTTTACAATATAGGAATTCTCTATAGGGTTTGAAAAATATTTACAAGTCCTCAAAGTTTACAAAATAAAACTAAGGGTAACCAACATAAATCCTTGCTTGAATGGGTACCCTCATACGCTAGTATTGACCGTTTTGCCCTTCGTGCCACTAGCTTCTTCTAGAATGTTTTTACATATTATAAAGGGTGAGAATCGAATGAATCTCATTACTAACATGCAATCAGTCATATAAAATGCGATGACAAATAAATGTCAAGTACCATATAATGCAATAGGATAATAACATTGTAAAATTCATAATCATTAGAATGTGCACATGTATTCAGGGCTAACTATTGTTAGAACCCTTACTTGTTCGTACCTCAGCTGGGCTTACGACCGCAGACTGAGGAACGTACCCTCCTGGTATTGTATCTCATAACTGGATGCCATTTTTGGGCTGTTGGGGTACTTGTACTTCCCCCCGAATGGTACTTGTTCTTTTCCGGCCCCAGTTAGAGAGTGCATTTGCATTATACATGTCACAGAAGATGGCATACAAATAATCACATAGTTTATGAAAGATAGAGTTACTGCCTTAATCTCTTTTCCTAGCTCTAACCTTATCCCGACGTGGGCAAATTGTCCGGCCCTAAAATTCCAAATTTACAATAATTGAGTTAATACTCATTCATGTACTACTCTAAACTCTTTTAAACTCATTTTGTTTGTTATCTTAGCTTAAAACTGCAAAATGACCAAAATGCCTCTAGGGACTTGGTCCATGTCCCTTTATACCCGATTCAACTACACTTTGCCAAAAATTATGATTAAGGCTAATCCTACACAATTTCACTCGTAGAATCCATTTATGGCCTCAAAATTACCAAATTCACTATCAAAAGACATATTTGCCCTTGGTAGCCCCTATTTAGGGTTTTAGGGCGCATTTTGTCATTTCACATTCCAAGGCTTTCCACAATTCACACTTAACATGAACCTTATAGGAGTTCTTATTGGTGTCTATTTCATTTTAATCACGTATTTCGGAATGTAAATGATTTTTTATTCTTATTGGTGTCTATTTCATTTTAATCATGTATTTCGGATAATAATTACGGAGGGGGTTACAGTATGACTGCCTGCAAAGAGTTTCACTTGATAGAATTTTCCAGTTTTCACATATATGTTTCTAGTGGTCCAAAATCTATAACCAATGCTACTTCCACACAATCTTTCATATGGAATCTAATGGAAATATCCAAATAACCAAATTCACATTCCTTCCATTTGTTCTATTTTGGGTAGCCATGAGCACAAAATCCAAAATTTTCCAAACTTTCCAATCAAGTCCTAAACTAGTTCCATTTATTCAAAACACAACACAAAACACCATTTCTATACTCAACACATCCCAAACTCCCTAAGACCCTAATCCAACAAAAATAGGGCAAAAATTCTAGAAATTTAAGTCTCAATCAGTGGCCATAATATATATGTCAAAATGTAGCTTTCACTCACCTCTTTCACTCCCAAACTCTTTCCTTGATTCTTCAACCTTCAAATTTTCTTAAGCTTTCAAACACCTTCTCTTGAAAATCTAAAACCATAGAGATGAAGCTCTCATCAAGGTGGTCAAGATTAATAAACATGATTTAAGTCAAAGGAGTCATCTTCAAGGTCAAAATGGCTCACTTACCTTGATTTTTCTTCTTTTTCTTTCCTTCTTACTTGGACAAAAATAGAGAGTGAGAGAGAGACTAGAAGATGATGATGAAGTGATCTAATCACCATCCTTCCTACCTTGACAGCTGAATATAGAAGAGAGAGCGAAGATAAAAGAATTAAAAATTGTTTATTTAACTTTTCAACTTTCCTTACTTCATCTATATCTCAACACTTTTCAAAATCCTATGGCTCCTCATTAGACATGTAACCACATGATTCCACTAACTAATTCCATTAGCCTTTTATTCACATTACTTATTTCTTTAGCCAGTAATTAATTTCTTCCTCAGTTGTTGACTAATTGGCCGATAACTTTTCTTTTTCCCATTTTGCCCCTGACTATGGAAATTCCTTTTTGGTCCACCACTTAACACATTTTTTCCTTCAATTCCCTTATTCATGTGCCCTCCCCTCACTTTTAATTCAATTTAGGTTTAAATACCATAATGAAACTTAAATACAGGGTTTGGGCATTGCCTGTTACTCATTCAGATCATAATTCACATCGTATTCTCCAAAAGTATTTGTTTTACATTAATTACATTTGCTTTTGGAATCATTAGCCCTTAATCATATTTTAGGGCATTACAATTCTCCCCCGTACCAAAAATTTCACCCTTGAAATTTGTTACACAGCTTGAACCATAAACTCGGGATAACGTCTCTGCATTTCAGTTTCTGCCTTTTAAGTGGCTTCCCTTCCAGACCACTTTCACAAATAGAATACTTCGATGTCTGAGCTTTCTTTCTTCTCAATCAATGATCTATTTCTGGCTCTACCACATAGGTGAAGTTGTCTTACAAGTCGACAACTTCATATCCAATAACATACAATAGATCTAGTTGATATTTCTTCAGTTGGGAAACATGGAACACCTCATAGAGCCTACTCATGTTTGGGGGTTAGGCTACTCGATAGGCTACATGCCCAATTCTTGCAAGAATCTCAAAAGGACCTATATACCTTGGGATCAACTTCTTCCACTTGATTGCTCTCCTAATGCCACTGAACGGAGGCACTCTAAAGAACACATGATCGTACACTACAAACTCTAGAGGTCTTCTCCTTTTATCAACATAACTCTTCTGTCGACTCTACGCTACGAGGAGCTTCTTTCAAATGATTCTGATATGCTCTATGGTCTGATCAATAACATCAGACCTATATAACCTTCCCTCAGATAGCTCTGTTGACACTTCCTCCTATACAACGCTTCATACAGAGCCATCTGGATGCTTGCATGATAGCTATTCTTTTAGACTAATTCAGCAAGTGGAAGAAAGTAATCCCAATTCCCTTTAAAGTCTAGGACACATGCTCTTAACATATCTTTTAGCGTCTAAATGGTCATTTCTAACTATCCATCTGTCTTAGGATGATAAGTCGTGCTAAATCTCAATTTATTACCCAGAGCTTTAAGTAACGCCCTCCATAATCTCAGTGAAATGAGGATGTCTATAAAAAATGATGTTCTTTTGTGTGCCATGAAGTCTCACAATCTCCCAAATATAGATTTCTGCTAGTTTGTCTGAGGAGTAGCTAGCGTTGATTTGTATAAAGTGTGCCAACTTCGTGAATTAGTCAACAATAATCCAGATAGCATCATAGTTCCTGATCCTGGGCAATCCCATAATAAGGTCCATGGTCACACTCTCTCACTTCCATTCTGGAATTACAGAACTCTGCAGTAATCCCAATGGCCATTGGTATTCAATCTTCACCTTCTGGCAAGTAAGACACCGCACCACATACTTGGTCACATCGCTCTTCAATCTTGGCCACCAGTACATAGACTTTAAACAGTGGTACATTTAGGTCATTCTGGGGTGAAGCTAAAATATACTAGTGTTAGGATCGGCAGGCACAGCGGAAGAATTTTTAAAATTTTTACCGATCCTAATCGAGGATCTATCAACGGCATTTAAATCGAGTTAGAAGGATTCATACCTTTTGTTGATTCAGAGTTTTCACGAACTCTAGGAGCCAACACGTTAAGGGACTCAAATGATAACCAACCTTAAGTATTTTAAAATTAAGAGTTTGGAAAAGGGAATGATGTTAGATTCCCAGTTTTGATGATAACAAAAGGTTATTGCTTGCAAAGTATATTTTTACAAGTCTAGACAATGGTTATAAAGTTACCAAATGCATATGGCAAAGTTTAGAAATGTCTGCTGTCAGTTTTACTAATGCATTAGCAATAGAGTTAACACTCGAGCATGAAGCTATGTTTCACTTGAGCACATGCAAGTATTGGACAGAAAGTGTTTGACAGAGAGCAATTGCTGTCAGTTTTACTAATACACTCGAGCAATAGAAGTCATACTCGAGCATCAAGCCGTGTTGCACTCGAGCATATGAAAGTGTTGGACAGAAAGTGTTTGACAGAGAGCAAAGTCAGAAACAAGATATCAACACTTCACTCGAGCACAGTCTTTGTAATCGAGTGATGGCCTTAGGTGCACCTAAGTCCTAGCATGTGAGGGACTGTGAGTGTTTGGCCAAAATTCATGCAGAACAGAGAAGCATAAGCATGCCTGAGTAAGAGTACATGCACCCGAGTGATACATCAGCACCCGCGAGTGAGAAATCTAACTCTCTCAATTCTGATGCAAGTTCTGAAGACAAAGAGTATATTATAGAAGAATATTCTTCTCACTCGAGTAAGAGTAAGTATGCTCGAGTGATGACCCACATCACCTGCAAGTGCAAAATCACACTCTTGATAAAGTAGGGTGCGAGTGTTGTCCAAAAACGTGGCTCATAGTGTAAAATTGAAGAAGCACTCGAGTAAGGACCCACATCACTCGCAAGTGTAAAAATGCACTCTCTCAAAATCCGTGGAAGTGCAAGTGTAAAACTAAAGCAAAAGGAGAAAATATGGTATTGCACTCGAGTGAGACATAGCTTCATGCAACAGGGCCGAATAGTGGCCTATGCATTTTAATAGTTGCAGTCTCATAAAATTAATTACCCCACTCATGATGAAGAGCTAGTAATGGTTGATTTTGATTTGAGAACATGAGGCAAGTATAGATAGGTTGATGCCTACTCTGGAACATTGATGTAGTCACGATGTGACAAGTAGGGATGAGGCAAATCGCTTTGATCGTAAACAATGCACATAGTATGACCAATAAGGGTCAAATAGTCATTTGATTCTGAACACCGAACTACATGCGAGAACTTTGAATAATGTTGAAATAAGATAAGGGTCTTACCTTTTGAGCTTGGATTCTTGTGGTAAACTTAGCTTTGGCTAGAGGTAACCACTATCCACTTGTTATGTGTGTTGGTATGTTGTTTGTAAGTATTTTGTGAAATGACTATGAGAATAAAAAAGGTATATTGATGTACTTTGAATTGTGTACTAGGATTGAGAAAGTTATCATGACGTTGATAAGTATTTTCTTAGAAATTGCCTTATGGAACCTTATGATTTAAATTGTGTTATATATATATATGAGTTGAGAATCGAGATAATATAGCATGTATATGAAAATGATTTGAACAACATGAATTAAATGTGAAAATCTTGAAAAATTCCCGTTGAGTTATTTATTGATAATTATTATGATAATTGGATTGGGATGAGATGGAGTGGTTTGTTTTACCACATGGTATAGCTTACATTGTGCTTAATGGTTACCTTTCTATTGTCCCACTAGGTCAATAAGGGGCAGCCCCACAAGTTCAATAAGGGGCTACCCCACCAGTTCAATGAGGGGCTGTGACACCCTATTAGTTCAATAAGGGGAAAAGACCTATTGTAACCCCCTGCCTTATAAACAGTAATTATGATTTGAAAATACATAATTAAGATGAATTAGAGACCAACAGATGATAAAATTTCATTTTTAATCCCATTATTGGGATAGGGTTTTAATAAATCTCCTTCGAAATCAATATAATCTGGTCACCTATTCACATTTCAAATATAACTACCCTATGTAGTTAAATCACATTCATACATATCAGAGTGTATAACCAAATTTCCTGGCAACCCCAAGTTTCATATATATATATATATATATCAACTAAGGGTTTACAGTTTCCCTTATAAGGGATTACACAAAATCATACTAACATTAACATCCAAAATATATATACAGTAATCCTATCCAAAATTGATAACCAAAAACTCAAAATCAAATGACGTTATAGAAGATTTAGCCGCCCTTGGTCGTCTCTTTTCCCCTGGAGCCACTTGCCCTATCTGAAGGTTAGTCAATAGAAAGAATGAGATTCAAGGAATTCCAGTAGTAATAAATCACTCATACCATATATAATCACAAATCATGCAACGACATCATCAAGCTGCATAGTAACACAAAACACAGTATACAAGTTGTCACATATGCACATAGTCAGATAGTATCATCCCCCGTAAACAACTGCCTTGAAGGCACGGTTCTCCCATCAGAACCACCGATGGGCCATAGGTGTAGGGTTAACAAATAGCCTTTTAGCTTTCACAAATAGCCTTTTAGCTTTCACATATAGCCTTTTGGCTTCAATATACTGTTATCCCCCATAAACCACGGCCTCAAAGGGAATGTCCTCCCATCGAAAACACCAACGAGCCACAGGTGATAGACCCAAAAATAATGATAAATCAAACATATAATGTATCACATACAATATAAAGGAAAGCGTCACTACCTTGTTCTTTCTGAGCATGCTCTAACATAGATGGCTTATGAGCTGGGCAAATATCAAACCCTAAAAACCAAAATCAAGGACGACAGATTAATCCTTATTCCAAATTCTTACTTTCATATCACTTAGAGTTGGTTATCATGTGAACTCTTTAGGTGGCTACTAGAAGCCTAAATACATGCCTAAAAGATTGGGAAGAACTTGACCAAAACCCCCCTCTCAGAAGTGAAAAAACTAATTTTTAACTCATGCACTCGAGTGATAAATTGCATACTTGAGTGATGAAGCAACTTGCACTGGAGTAAGGACGGCTCACTCGTGCAAGTGCTTGGCCGAGAGCAACAACTGAGATAGAACATAATCATAGCACTCGAGTCTTGAACTCAACACTTAAGTGGTAGCCTCATACTCACCCGAGTTCTACCATGTAAGGAACAGAAAATAACTACTGGAGAGCAAAGAAAACCCTAGACTGAGAAGTGTACTCAAGCACTAGCTCAGGCATTCGAGTGATGGCACAATACTTGTAGGTGCTAGCAGACACTCTTGATAAATTGGTCACAAGTGCTAACCCTAGATACCGCCTTATAGTGCAAAACACTCTTGCACTTGAGTGGGATAAGATGCACTCAAGTGGGATAACCCATATCACTCATAAGCGAGAAAATGCACTTTTGCTTTCTTTACGTGGGAGTGCAACTGAAACTTGAAGGAGAAGAGAAAACATGATGCTGCACTTGAGTGAGACCCCAGATCACTTGAGTAAGGCTTATCAAAAGTCAAAATGCAGCAGTTGACAGAATTTTCCAAACTTCCCACCAAAGTGTCTAAGGGTTCCCAAAATTCACAAACAACTTATTCCCATACAAATTCTTATAGGGAATCCTTTAGTCACACTAAAACAACCCAATTTTCATTCAAACAACAAGTTTTTGTTTTGGACACCATATTCCAATATATTAACTAATTGCACTAATTTTCCTTCCAAAATTCCAAACTAACTCTAATGGCACAAAGAGACAATATCACACTAATTCCACCCCAATACACTACCAATTCATCCATTTCAAAATCACATGAAAATCAAGGCAAAATTCTCAAATCTCCTAAACTTAACCAATAATTACAATGGATATGCCAAAATGTAACTTGCACTCACCTCTTCCTCTCCTCAAGGTTGGTTCCTTGATTCCTCAACTTTCAAATTTTTCAGGTACTCAAACATATTCTTTCAAAAATATAAAACCATAGCAATGAAACTCTCATTACCATGAACAAGACTAATGAAGAGTATTTGAGTATTAGAGGTCACATGGAGCACTAACCTTATGCTTTTCTTCTTTCTCATTCCTCATGAGCTTGGGCCACAATGGAGAATGGAGAGAGAAGATGAGAACGATAAAGATACATATTTTTCCCTAACTCCTATGCAACTAGCAGACTTAGAGGGAGAGAGGAGAGAGGAATGAATGGTTGAAAGTTTGACCATCATCGATGGCCAAAATAATGTCATGTGTCATGATCTTGTTTCCCCTTTCATGGACACATATGGACACTCACACATACAATCCCACTCCCTTGCATAATGAATCTCAACCATTGATCTTTGAGTTATCAAGGAGCTTCCTCTTTGGTAATTGACCGATTGGTTGGTAACTTTCCTTTTACCCATTTTTTCCTTGATTATGGTAATTATTACTGAATCACCACCTAACACATTTATATCCTTCTATTCTTCATTCATGCGCCCTCCCCTACCCTTAGGGTTCATTTAAAGATTTATCACACAATTAGGCTTAAATACAGGGTTTGGGCACTGATCAGACCAAATTCGAATCATGATTCACATGATATTCTTCAAAAGTGTTTATCAACAATAATTACATTCACTTTTGAAGTCATTAGCCCTTAAGCCTATTTTTAGTTCATTACAATTCTCCCCCTGAAAAATAAATTTCATCCTCAAAATTTGTCACACAACTTGAGTAATAAACTTCGGATAACTTCTTCGCATATCAACTTCTGCTTCCCAAGTTGCTTCCCTCTGTGTCATTCCCTTCCAAATCACCTTCATATATGAAATGCTTTGGTGTTTGAGCCATCATTTTTCTTGATCAATGATATGTTCTGGCTCTACCACATACATGAAGTTGTCTTATAGTTCAACTTCCTCATATTCAACAATATGAGATAGATCCGGTTAGTACTTCTTTAACTGGGAAACGTGAAACACATCGTGGAGTCTGCTTAAGTTTGGGTGTAGGGCTACTCGATAAGCAACAGGCCCAATTCTCTCAAGAATTTCAAAAGGACCTATATACCTCAGGCTCAGCTTCATCCTCTTGATAGCTCTCCCGATGCCAGTAACTGGAGATACCCTCAAAAACATATGGTCACCAATCTCAAACTCTATAGGCCTTATCTTCTTGTCAGTGTAGCTTTTCTGTCGACTATGCGCCATAAGGAGCCTTTTCTAAATGATTTGAATCTGTGCTGAGGTCTGATCAACAAGCTCCGACACTCATAGCTTCCTCTCAGATAACTCATTCCAGCATAAGGGTGATTGGCACTTCCTCCTATACAATGCTTCACAGGGAGCTATTTAAATGCTCGTATGATAGCTATTATTATAGGTGAACCCATCAAGTGGAAGAAAGTAGTCCCAATTCCTCTTAAAGTTGAGGACACAAGCTTGAGCATGGCTTCCGGTGTCTGAATAGTCCCCTCTAGCTGTCTATCTATCTAAGGTTGATAGGCCATACTGAATCTCAACTAAGTACCCAGAGCCTCATGCAAGGCCCTCCCTAATATCAAAGTGAATTAGGGATCTCAGTCAAAAATGATATTCTTCAGTATGCTATGGAGCTTCACAATCTCTCGAATGTAAATATCTGCCAGTTTGTCCGGAGAGTAACCAACATTGATTGGAATGAAGTGCACTGACTTCGTTAACTGGTCCACAATCACCCATATCACATTATAATTCCTAATCCTGAGCAATCCCACCATAAGGTCTATGGTCACACTCTCCCATTTCCATTCTGAAATCTCAGGACTCTGCAACAAACTTGGCAGTCTCTGGTGCTCGATCTTTACCCTCTGGCAAGTAAGACACCGCGCCACATATTTCGTCACCTCATCTTCAATCCCGGCCACCAATACATAGACTTCAAATTGTGGTATATTTTGGTCATACCGGGTTGAAGAGTATACCCGCTCTTGTGTGCTTTATCAAGAATTTTCCGCCTCAACTCTGCCTTAAGTGGAACATAAATTCTCTTTTGGTAGTGACCCAATCCACTAGGCAACAAATCATAGTCCTCAGCTTCCCCTCATTCGATTCTAACTCAAATTCGTTGTACTCAATTATCTTGCTTGTGAGCTTCTTCAATTTCATCTCTCAAGTTACTTTCCCCTCGGGAAACATTGTAATTGGCACAGATGATCTGATTTGACAAATTCAGATCTCAAAAATCTTCTATCAACTTCCCCTCATGTATTATCATTACTGCCACAAGCATCGTCTTTTGACTAAGAGCATCTGTGACTACATTTGCCTTACATGGATTGTATTTGATTTCTAGGTTGTAGTCTTTTAGCAACTCTATCCAACGATAGTATCTCATATTCAATTCTTTCTAATTGTATAAATACTTGAGACTCTTATTGTTGCAGTACAGTTCTTCCGTCACACCATCCAAATAATGCCGCCAAATTTTCAGAGAAAACACAATTAGCGTAAGCTCCAGATCATGAGTGGGATAATTCATTTCATGAGGTTTGAGCTGTCGAGAGGTATAGGCCATGACACGTCCCTATTGCATAAGGACACACCTTAATCCCTGCTTATTCACATCATTATACACAACATAAGTCAAGCTGGGATTAGGTATAATCAACATAGGTACCCTTGTCAACCTCTCCTTCAGCTCCATAAAGCAATTTTCACAATATTCATCCCACACAATGGCTGATCCTTTCTCCTGAGCTTGGTCATCGGTAAGGCAATATGAGAAAAATTCTAGATGAATCTCCGGTAGTAACCAGCAAGACCCAGAAAACTGCATATCTCAGTAACAATTTCTAGCCTCTTATAGTCTAGTACTGCTTCCACCTTACTGGGATCTATAGAGACCCCTTCTTGCGAGATAACATGGCCTAAGAATTTTACTTCTGGCAGGCAAAACTTGCATTTACTCAATTTGACATAGAGTTTCTTTTCATGCAATATATTTAACACAATTCTTAAATAATTCTCATGCTCTTTTCTACTTTTTAAGTATATCAAAATATCATCAATAAACACAACAACAAATTGATCCAGATACTGTTAAAAGACATAGTTCATGTAGTCTATAAATACCACAAGTATATTGGTTAGACCAAAAGGAATCACCAAAACTCATAATGCCTATATCTCATCCTGAAAGCAGTCTTTGGTACATCCTCTGCCTTCACACGCAACTGATGATATCCCAACCTTAGGTTAATCTTCAAAAACACATGAACCAGATAATTGATCTAAAAGGTCATCAATTCTTGGGAGAGAGTACTTGTTCTTGACGATAATCTTATTCAACTCTCTATAATCAACACACAAACAAAAACTCTCATCTTTCTTTTTGACAAATAACATTGGAGCTCCCCAAGGTGACACACTGGGTCTAATGAACCCTTTCTCAAGTAATTCTTCAATCTGCTTCTTTATCTCCACCATTTTATTTGGGGCCATACGATATGGAGCCTTTGATATCGAACCAGCTCCAGGTACAGTCTCAATTAGGAACTGAACTTCCCTTTTCAGTGGTAATCTGTTAAGATCATCCAGAAATAGCTTAGGAAATTCAATTACCACAGGCATACCACTTAGAGTTTCTTTAGTCTCTCTCTGCATGAAAAATAACACTATATACCCCTCACAAACCTTCTCTAGATACTTCTCAGCTTTGGCCGTCGATTGAAAATTCAAGCTACCATTTACATCATTCACACCTTGCAACATAAGATATACTATCCTCTTGTTGAAATATAATAATACAGGGTTTGAGCACTGATCATACCATATTCGGATCATAATTCACATTATATTCTTCAAAAGTGTTTATCAACAATAATTACATTCACTTTTGAAGTCATTAGCCCTTAAGCCCATTTTTGGGTCATTACACCTATGGTCTGGGCTGTGTTCTATGGATTTTGGCCAGCCCTCATTCTAGGACCAATGAGCTTTTGAGTGGCAGTAATTAGCCCATGGGTCTACTTAGGAAAAATTAGGTGATTCAATTAGATTGATGGGAGACAACTCGAGAATTGTGATACAAAAATTGAGATACAAAATTTGTGATATAGAATTGTGATATGGAATTTGTGATATGAAAATTATGATATCGAATTTATGATACAGAATTTTTGTATGGAAATTGTGATATAGCTATTGTGACACGAAATTTGTGATATCAAAAATATGATATGGAATTTGCGTATGGAAATTGTGATATAGCTATTGTGATATGCAGTTTGCGATATGGAATATGCAATATGGAATTTTATGGATATCTCTTTGCGAGACGTGTAATGTCCCAAAACTCATACAAGGGCTAAATGTCCCAAAAGCAAGTGTAAATAATGTTAGAAACTACTTTGGGAATTTTTTAAGGCATTTAATTCGAATTGACTAATAAAAATGCCAAATTCCCTTACTTAAAGCAAGAAAGGATACAAAGCCTAACTTGAACCCAAAGAGAAAGGAAAATGGTGCCTAACATGGAAGGAAGAAGGGAATTAAAATGAAAAGGAAAAGAAAATGGCCATTCAATAAATAATGCCATGATCAAGGGCAAAAGAGACAATTGCACTTTGATCTTATGGTAAAAAAATTTGGAACTCAAGATTAAGAGCTAGAATTTGCTCTTGAAAAGTAAAGTAATTATGATGCACAAAAAGCAAATTAATTCCCTCCAATTAAGCCTAGATTTTTAGCCAAAAAGAGAAGAAGAAGGGGGACAAAATGAATTAGCCAAGTAACTATTGGTTAATTAGCTTCCTTGTGTGCAAGAAGCTATACACTATTGGACACAAGAGTTCCCTTTTCCCTCTCTCTAATTTCAGCCTAAGCCAACCACATGCAAGAGTAAATGTTTCAATTGAACTAAACCTCAATTAGTTGGCCTAACAAGACTAACCTTCAAGATAACCAAGTAAACACAATTAACCATTAGTTAATAACCTTGGAGCTTTTCTTGCAAGATCATTGGACAATTGAATGCTTTATTTTTAGTCCATTGTCTCTCTCATTTTCAGTTAAGTGAACAAGAAAAGCAAGAAGAGATTTTTATCAAGCCACTTGTCACTTAAGGAGTTAATCGAGACACATGTCACCTTGGTAGCATCAAATCAAACTAAAGTGAGATATGATCTTGGCCTTTCATTTTCTTTAGGATTTTGGTCAGCTCATGATAAAGGGAAATAAGTGACTTAAAAACACCACATCACCCTACTTCTTCATCATTTTGGATGGCCAAGCAAGGAGCAAGAAAGAGATAGAAAAATTTGAAATTTTAAGAACAAGGTAAAGCTTCTCTCTAAGATTTCACCTTCCTACTCAACTTTCTAGCTCAAAATATCTTCATAAAATTGTTCCTCTTGATGTAAGCTTAATTTTTATGGTTTTTTTTTCAATATGAGGTGTTTTGAGCCCTTAAGCAAGAAGCAAAGTTGGAAGATCAAAGAAAGAGCTTAAGAAAGCTAAAGAGAGCCAAGTATTGTAATGATTGGTGAAGTCTTTTGGTTTTCTCATTTCTACCCTAGTTTTGGTTCATATGGAAAAATAGGGTTTGATGTTGTTTTGCTGTTGTAAATGGTAAAATATGGTGTTAAATAATGAGTATAAAAAAGCTATGTGCTAAAACTTGAATCTTGATGGTTGTTGTCTTAGGTAGCTATTTGGTCAGAGGGCATAATAGGTAAAACGAGTGGGATTTTATTATATTTGAGTTCTCCAATAAATTTGTGTGAAGGTAGCCTTTGGTGGTGATTTTAAATGAGTTAAGCACAAAAGGAACCCTGTAAAACTTTAAGTATTGTAGGTAAAAACACTGCCCAATCTGTGGCAGGTTGGATTGTGACCTGTTTTAGCTTAATCAAATGGAATCCAATGACTATGAAAATTTCCAGAAATAAATTAGACAGGACAAGCTTTATTTTTATATATAATTTGTAATATTTGGATTAGTACACAAAAATTTATGGCTTGTTAAAGTTGATGTTGAAGTCTGGATTGATGTTTATGGTAGAGAGGGCTAATTGTGTTCTCTGGATTTCTGTACGTTTAATTAGCAGGGAAAATAAATTTTCTTTTAAAATATACTTAAATGGGGTCACATAGGATTTTACACCACCCCAATTGGAGTTTTCTAGACAAAGTTATGATTTTTCAAAGTTAAGTGAAAAATCTGCCAAATTTTTGGAATAGTGCGAAATTGATGATTAAGGGTAAATTGTAATAAGTGCAAACTCCAAGGGTAGAGTTGAGCACAAGGGACTAGTGTAACCACTTTAGCTAATTAAGTGGGCCAAGGTATTAACCCAAATGATAACCAACTAAGTGTCTTAAGTAATCAAAGGATAAGCGATAACTCACCTGTCCATAAATTCTGACTGATAGGATTTGACATCTGCTTGGGATGCCTGAGGGACTAGGAACAAGATCCTAATTTGGAAGGGAAGTCAGGTAGTATCTTATCCCTTATATCATATGTGTTGCTTTGTATGTGTACTATACCATTGGTTTAAGTGCGAGATAGATAGTCCTTAGGCGGTAAGACCCATAAGTACAGGTTTCACGTGGAGTAACCCGGGGCAGTCTTAAGCCAAGCAGGCTTGAGGTATAAAGCCCGTGACTGCACCTTCGGTGATAAGGGACTAGATAGGCCCTTTGTTTGATGCATACTGTGAATAAAACTATTTGATGATTTGATGTACATGCTTAGTATTTTTGCATATCATATAAGTGATTTGTTTTACTACTGAGATTCTTTTGAATCTCATCCTTTTTCAACAAATGATATATAGTAAAGGCCTCCAGCTCTAAGGGCAAGGAAGGTAATATGGATGGGAGACTAGAAGGCTAATTAAATAAGGATTATCTGGTTATCTTTTATTTTGGATGATTATATAATATGTGAATGTAATTAAGTAGAAGTAGTGGTAGTAATACTAGTAACCGTGACACTAACCGCATTAGTTGTAAGCAGTACGTTAGGTTTTCAGCAAACATGCTAGTATCCAAACACGATAAATGAATTAGAATGTGGCAGCCAAACACTAAAGGCCATTAAGTTAACCACCATTATGCAAGCTATTGCCAAAGAACGCACTACATTTTAAAAAGTTACTTTTGAAACTGATGAGTAGTAATGAATTTACAAATCAGTTTGAGATCACACATAATTACAATTAAAAAGTTTTTGAAAAACCCACTCAAGTACAGGATCGAACCTTATATCAAAGTCAGGATTTTAACAACTTACTATTTGATAATGTCTCAAGTTTGTAAGCATTACATAACCAAAACTCATCAAAACATTTTATAAAATATGGTGTTACAAGATGGAATATGTGATATGGAATTTTGTGAATTATATACTTTGTTATATAAATTGTTCCACTTAGCACCTCACGAGCACATATTAGCATATGTCATGAGTTGGATAGGTGGTTATTGAGGCTTTTGTCTCTCCCATTGATTTAACATTTTTCAAGTATAGTTCTTCTACTAATCAATTGGGGAAGACTTTGGAGGCTTGATTATTGTAATAATCTTTGAAAATCATCCTCATTTTTTATTTATGTGATAAATTGTTATGTATTGTCACTGTAGGGCTCATGTTGCATCCTTTGATGTGATATTATGGTTTGGGTTATACTGTTTTCTATAATGGATAGGTAACTCAAGTGGATATTTGAGAAAATTATTGTTTAAGTGTTTTGATAATTAAGTTTGATATTTGGCTTGTAGTCGATTTATTATATTCTGGACTTCAAGAAGTCTAAGGCCCAAGTGTGTTGAGTAATTATGGTTTAGTTTGTGAAGCGATGAGAAAAGTTTTATTATCCATAATAAATTTTAAATGACTAGTTTATTCTTTTCCATCTTGGATAGATCTTTGGAGTGATTTAATTCCTTTACTACTGTGGTAGTGTTTTCAAATTGTTAGTTGAACTCTTTTCTATCATGGTTAACTTTTGAAAGATGAGTTGTAATCTTTTCTACTATGGTAGACCTTTGAGTTTAATCTTTTCTCTTTTATGCCATAGTATTGTTCATTATAAAAAGATTTGACTAAATGTATGGAGAATTGAATTTTAAGGAAGGGGTTTTACACCGGGTGATCTATGCTTGGAAATAGAAATTCATTGAAGTGGATTACTGAGCGATGATTGGGCAAATCAACTTTTGAAGGAGCGAATATAGATGCAAATTTATAAAACAACTATCATGCATCAGGCATTCACTTATTCAAATTGATGAATTGTTAAAATCAACTCCTATGACATTTCCGAACCATAATCATGAGTGTGTCATGTGTATGTGTGTGTGATTTCACATAAATAACGTAAATACAACAAACATGTCAATTAATGTAATTACTAATGGAATTACCGACGAATTAATGATGGAAACAAAATTACTAATAGAATAGTGACAAAATTACTTGGCGGAATTAATTTATCAATAGAAATTCGGTTTCATTGGAAATTATTGATGGAATTTTTCATCAAAATTTAGTGATGGATCACTAATGGGGAATTCTATTGCTAACCACTAACAAAAATTTTCGTCAATAATTCTGTTATTAATTCCTTTTCAAAAAAATAAAACAGCAACTTGACACCTAGAAAGCTCTCACATGGCATATCCAGATGCCACCAGTTGTCCATCATCGGACAAGTCATTAACAACCAAGCCCATTTTCAACCAACTCACTAGTACCCCGACCATTAGGGGGGTCAACAATTACCACCTCCAGCTGGCTGCTTCTCATCTACCGCCCCCTCCCTGCCTACTTCACAAATTTGTTGGCATTTTGTGACCAAGGAAGGATTCGAACATATAACCTCACGCGAGCGTGCTGAAGCCTTAACTAGTTGAGTTGAAAGGAACCTACATCTTTTATTTTTGAAATTATATAAATAATATTTCAATTCACAAAAATAAATATAATAATTATATTATACGTACTTATGTATATAGAGTTTGTATAAAATATATAAGCTAAAGTATACTTTTAGTCTTTTAAGTTTATATGAGGTATACTTTTGATCCCATAACTTTATAAAGTATATTTTTGGTCTCATAATTCTAACATTGTTAATGTTACTAACAGAAAACGCTGATATAGCAAATTCAAGTGATGATTATGTAAGCTTAAGTGATGATTGCGTAATTAAAAACTATTAATCTTAAATTTAAAATATACATAAATTGAAAACTATCTAAATCCCTAATAAAATAGTTAGTATCAAAAGCCCGATTGCATTAAAAAATTTTAGTTTAAAGATCTAACTGTAAAAAATTTTATTTTAATAATCTAAATATCAAAACCTCGATTTCATTTGTAATGATTTGTCGGTTTATTTTAGTTTAATAATATAAATATATTATATTAAAAAATTAAAACTTAACATTATTGGTTTTAGAAATATAGGACCAAAAGTATACTTTACAAAGTTAAGGGACTAAAAGTATGCCTTATTTGAGACTTAAAAGATTAAAAGTATACTTTAGCCAAATATATGTAATTTTATATATTATTAAACATTTATACAGAGAATCAGTAGAAAATTTTATGTTATATATGGTAATCTTTCTGATATCTGAATTCTATGAAAAACTTATATACATTTTTTGAAATAGAGAGTGTTTATTTTAAAAATTGAAAAATAATATTTATACTATATATTATAATTTATATGTGTATTTTTTATTCATATACAAATATAATATTAAAAATGCACATATTTTATTTTATGTTGTAGTTTTAATCAAAAATAATTTGTATCTTATTATTCTATTTATATTATATTTTTTATTTTTATAGAGATATTGTTTTTAATATTAAATTATTTTCATTATATATTTTTTTAATTTAATAAATTATTATATTATTATTATTTTATCAAATTATTCTAATATAATAAAAAAATTTTAAGGAAAAACTTAGAGACAAAATTAGTAATGGAATTATTCCATCTAAAAATCTGTCTATAATTTTGCTAACAAATTAGCGACGGAATTTTGTCGTTAATACGTCAGAAATCATCAATGGAAAAAATATGTAGCTATTTCCATCGGTAAATATAATTTTTGACAAAATTTACTGATAGAATTTTCCCTTAAGTAATTTGTCAGAACTTACTGACAGAAAAAATTTAATCGATAATTTCATGTGTTTTGTAGTGATATAAGAGTAAAGTAAGGTTTGCTATACCTTAAAATTTTATTATTTCTTCTTTGTTTTCCTTTAACCTTCCTTTATTGGATGCTTCTCTATGTAAGACCCGTCTTACATACCCCTTTATTACGTATAGGGAAGTGTTATTCAGTAATTTCTTACAGGTCGATTACTAATTCATGATATTTAAACCGTTATTCTTATCACATATTAGAGTTCATTCTTTTTCTTAGTTCCCATGATCCCAATTATGGCTTTATTCAAATTCGCGTATTCATTCTATTATTCATACTATTCATACAAATATCTGGGCCGTGCAATTAATTTACAAACAACAAATTAATACACATTCTTCTTTAATTCTTCGTCATTCTTCCTTTTGGTTCATCTTCAAGCATTCTCCGCTTTCCTGATCAAGTACCTATATGGTTGATGGGGGAGGGTGAGATTCAGGGGAATCTCAATAGTAAACATTATAGAAAATGCATGTAAGATGACTGATAGTGCATGATATGCTTGCCTTATATAGGCTCATGTTCATATAACGATATTCTGTATGCTCAATATTTTGTGCAACATACTTATGACCACAGTAAAAATAGAAACAATGCTTCATTCATTCATGCATCCTTCACATAATCAAGAAAAGCAATAAAGCAAATCAATGCATAGCATGAACATCACATACATACAAGTAAGTAAGTTCACTACCTTTTGGACAAAGTCCTTCTTCTTGTCCCTTTTTCATCCAACCATTGAAGCTCTTTAGAAATTCTTCCATGCTTCTTCTTTCTTGGCTTTTCATAGCCCTAGATATATACACTACTATAGACAATGCTTTTTGTAATGGCCTAAATTTTGATTAAGGGCTAATAATGATTATTGAGGATAATTATTGAATTAAAGTTGGAATTTATTATGTGTTTTATGAAAATATTAATTAATATGTCATAAATGGTGAAAAATTGATAGAATGAAAATACTAGTCATAAGTTAGTAGTTAATGGGAAAATTAATTCCTAAGAGGAAAATGAGAACTGTGATTAAATGGCTGATGGGGGGATTAAAATGACTAATTGGGTGTTTACTTTATAGGAGCCAATAGGAAGAGGACAAGTGGCAAGTGTAGATGAAGGGAGAGATAAGAGAAAAGTCAAAATGCAATTTTAAAAGTAACTTTTGTCTCCTTTCTCCCCCACATTTCGGCTGACAAGAGAAATAAAGAGGAGTAGAGTGATCATTGTTTTTTTCATCTTCACTCATCTCTCTCACTCTCTTCTCTTCTCATTTGGCGCCATTGGAGACCAAAGAAGAAGGAAGAAAAGCTTGAAAAAGCTTTCCATTTGGTGTTGGTTTGGACTTTCAAGAATTTTGGAGGTTGGAGAATCAAGAAGCTCATTTGAGAAAGTTGTTAAGATAGAAAGGGATTTGGGATTGAATGATTAAGTTTGATGATTTTGGAATTTTAGTGTTAGTGTTGCCCAAAACTAAAGCATGATAGTGGAATAGGATTTTGGTTGTTTTGTTGGTTTTATTGGATTCCTTGAGTGATTTTGTGTGGGGATAGCTTTGGTTAAGGTTTTGGGTCCATTGGAGTCAATTGGGTGACCAATAGGGAATACTATCAGTGCTTCTGTGTTTTCTGGTTTCTAATGTGTGTCACTCGAGTGAGGAGGGGTATTACTCGAGTGAGTCAGTCAAATTCCTCATTTACCCTTCAGTTTTTGCATTGCACTTCTGTAAAAACGGCAAGAGTGTTGCCTTACTTGCGAGTGTGGTGGGTTCTCACTCGAGTGAGCTTCCTCTCACTCGGGTGCTGGTGTATTTGACATCCAGAACTTGCCTCTCGGGTTGTCACTCATGGTTAAAGTACAAAAGTGTGTTTTAACACTCACAGGTATTCAGCCTTCACTTGAGTGTAAAGGCCATGCTCAAGTGCTCCTCTTCCTTGAAAATTCTATTTGCTCTCAGGTAAACACTTCCTTCACCTCACTTCATGTTACTTAAGTGAGCATTTGGTATCACTCGAGTGTTGCATTTTGTGCACAAGTGTTCTCATTCTCTGAAAGCTTCTTGTGCTCTTGGGTATGCACTCGCTGTCCTTCACTCTCTAGCACCCAAATGCAAACCGTACCATCACTCGAGTAAGGCTGTCTACACTTGAGTGAAACAGTGAAAGCTGAAAATTTTATGCTTCCAAAAAGGGGATCGTTGGGATAGTTCTTCCAACCCTTTAGGGCTTTGTTAGAGGCATTTATAGGTATTTAAGAGACAGTAATGATAATCAATTTAAGTACTGTGAAGTTATTTGAGAATTGGAAAAAGTGATAACGTGTCGTCGTTAATTATGACTTTAGGATTTGATATTTGCCCAGAGCGTAGAAGACCCGTGCCTGCTTAAGAACAGAAAGACCAAGGTAGTGACACTTTATCCTATATCATGTGTAATGCATTGCTTGTTTGTATTAATCATTGAGTGAATGAGGGGACGTGGCGAGAGCCCAGCCTTGAATATTGTATAGGGGACGTGGAGAGAGCCCGGCCTTAATGACGAGGGGGTTACACTTTTAATATCCATTTTTTAGGCCTTTTAACATCTGAAAACCGAGGGACATCTATGTTAGGGTCATGGTAAGGTTATGATATAACATCTATTATAAAAGGGATGCCTAAAGTGGGACTACTTTAGGCGTCCCTCCTTCGAAAGGTACGCCTAAAGGTATGACTAAAAACGAGTGTGGAAAGATGTATTTTTTAAAAAATTATTTTCATAAGTTTTCACTGGCAAGCAAATAAATAGTACAGAACCACAATATCCTTTACAATATATACATCCAACAGAAATATAAACCACCAATAGCTAATAAACCACCACCACAAATTAACCACTTACAAAAACACCAATGGCCAGTAATTAAACCACCAGTAGCTAATTAAGGCAACAAAAATAGTATGGAAACATCCAGCCTAGCTAATTAAAGTGTAAGTCCTACTAGCTTATACTATGTACAATCACCACAAAGTGTTAAGAAGTTGTCTACTATAACCCCTTACCTTATAATCCGTAATTATAATTTGAAAATGCATAATTAAGATAAATTAGAGACCAATGGTTATTTCAAAATCTATTAAGTCCCAAACATCAAAACAAGGAATCGCCCTGAGATGAAGTGGGTTTTCAAAATTTCTTTCAAAATTTGTTTAATCTGGTCTCACATTCATATTTCGAATATAATTCACCTACGCAATTAAGTTACATTAATAAATATCAGAGTGTGAACAAAAATTCCCAACAACCCCCATGTTTTCATATAATAACTAAAGGTTTACGGGATATATTCGTCGCTTACAAGTTCCCATTTAGGGGATTACATATCCTTATCCAAAATAATATTTACAAAAGGTAGAGTAATCCCAACCAAAATATGACAACCAACCAACAAACAAAAATAAAGAACTAGCCGCCCTTAGTTGTCTCTTCTCCTTCGAGCCACTTGACCTGGTTGTAGGTTAGTCAATGAAAAGAATGAGATTCAAGAGAATCCCAGTAGTAACAAATCACTCATACAATATATAATAACATAGCATGCAAGCAAATCACCAAGCAGCAGCAACATACACATGGCCTTCACAGCATACACATAACTTTCACAATATACATATAGCCCTCTCGACATACACATAGCTTTCACAATATATATATAGCCTTCACGGCTTACACAATTACAACATAAGGGATAGGTATGACTTGCGCCACCTCCATGACTGCTCACGTTATAATACACATAGCCTTTACAGCTTACACAATGCTTTTACAGCATACACATAGCCATTACGGCTTACACATAGCCTTCACGGCTTTCACAGCAGCAAATTTTGCAGCATTCACAATACACAATTTAATGATATGACAAATGTAAATCCCTACCTTAAAACAGTAACTATAAGTTGAGAGTGCGTAATTAAATGGTTTGAAGACCGTCGGATAATTTAAAACTCATTTTAAACTCCCACCCTGTGGTAGGGTTTTCACAAATATTTTCAAAACTTCATCCCTATCTTGGTCTCAAGTTCAAATATTGAATATAATTACCTGTACAGTTAAATCACATTTAGACATATCAGAGTGTATAGCCAAATTTTCGGCAACTCCCAGGTTTCATACATGTATAAACTAAGGGTTATAAGTTCCAACTAGGGGATTACATGATCAAAATCAAACATAATAATTACATCCCAAAAACAATTTACTGTAATCCCTTTCCAAAAGAGATAACCAACAATCCAAAATAACATCCCTACAAAGTCCTAACCGCTCCTAGTCGTTCGCTTCTCCTTGGAGCCACTCACCTTGTCACGAATGTTAGTTAATGGAAAGAATGAGATTCAAAAGAATCCCAATGGTAACAAATCACTCATACAATATATAATCACATAGCATATAAGTAAATCATCACATAGTAGAACAAATACAAATCACACCCCACCCTCATCTCCTTTTACCGTCAGGAAGGCTCGCAGTCCTTACCTGAACCGTTGTTAGTGACTCAGGGACTATTGGCGTGGTGGTGCTTACACACAGCCTTACAGCTCACAATTAGCCTTTCAGCTTCCATATTGCCTTACAGCTTACATATAGCCTTTCATCTTCCACATTGCCTTATGGCTTACATATAGCCTTTTCGCTTCCATATTGCCTTATAGCTTACATATAGCCTTTCAGCTTCCACATTGCTCCATCCGCCATAACAAAACATTGATATACACACATACAACGCATTTACACATAGTATATGGGAGGAATCACTACCTTGTTCTTTCCTGATGTGCACCAGCACAGGTTGCTTGCGATTAGGACAAATGTCGAACCATATAAACCAAAATCAAGGACGACATGTTATTCTCTATTCCAAATTCTCACCTTCAGAATACTTAAAGTTGGTTATCATTTGGACTATTTAGGTGGCTACTAGAAGCCTAGACACATGCCTATAGGGTTGGGGAGTACTATCTCAAAGACCACATTCTAGTATGCCTCGTAAAATGTGCCAACGACTAGGCTTACAACTTGGTCCTATAATTCTAAATATACAATTTAGACACTTCCATAGTGTTTTTAGGGGTTATATGAGCCTATTATGAAAATTTACTAAAATGCCCCCTGATAGAGCTGAATATTTATATATTTTTATTAATCTTAGGCTTTTGTGGGACTTAATTAAATATTTTGGGCATAATCAAGTATTAAAATGAGATTTTAATGAAAGAATAATTTGGGAACTAAAGTGGTTTAATTGTTATATTTCTAATTAATATTTGTTATTTCCATTATTCTTTAATTATGAACAAAAGATATTACCTTTGTGAATTTAATTTTGCAGGTGATGATGTGGCACAACTTGAGTGGTTAAGGTCAAAGATGTTATTTTGGAGCTTAATGAAGGACAATTCCACCTTCTTCCAACAAGCTTCATCTTCCTCCTCTTCCATAAGTAGCTAAGCTTTGGTGATTTCCTTGAGTTGGGTAATGGTTTGAACTTCTAAACTTCATTGGAATTCCTTAAGCTGTCTTTCTATTTCATAATTGTATGGCTTGGTAAAGTATGTGATTATGATCTAGATTGATCTATGCCAAGTGAATAAACTTGGTGGTTGAGCTAGGAGTTGATTAATTAAGCTTTGTATGATTCAAATTTGGAGTAGGTTGAGTTGTTTATTCCAACTTGGTTAAGTTGATTGTAAATGACTAAACTGAATGTTTTGAACATTTGTAATGGTAATTACAAGCTAGAATTGGAAGTTGATTATTCATCTCCTTGAGTCTGAATTATTTGGTGATATTCATTTAACTGCTTCGGTAGAATGAATTAAATGATTATTGTAAGTATAGAGCTAATGGTATCTTAGTTCCATCCTCTTCATTCATTATGGAATTCATATTATTACCAAGCAAGGAAGACTAAAACCTCAACTCAAGGGAATCTCATTTTATCATTATATTAGTTAATTGAATTTATCTTATTGTTAGTATTAATTTCAATTCCTTTTGCTTCATTGTCTTGAAAACAGAAAAAAATACAAAAATATTACTTTAGCTTAGATTACTTCATTAGTTTTAAAATTAAATTCTCAAAATGATTTCTCATAACTTCAAGGTCTTTGATCACTTTAATACTTAGAAACTTGGAAATTAATCTCCTCACAAGAACTACCTAGGTTGAGCTACTACGCTACATTTTCTAACCTAGTTTTATTTTGAGAACTTACACGACATGGGTTCATCAAAATTGGCACCGTTGCCGGGAAGGATGATTGCCAAGGTTTTAAGTAGTTAGGTGTTCTTTTCTATTGTCATAGTGTGTCTTAGTTTAGTAGGAAGTGTGTAGCACTCATTTGAATTTTGGCGAAATTCTGATTTTCTATTAGCACTGGCTTGCTGGAACTGAAATATTTGTGCCTAGAAAATTCTGAAATTTGACAGGTTAAAGTTTTTCAGCATTCTAAGCAAGACTAATAGCAAAAGCTATTAGGTCTGCTGGATTTTACCAAATTTCAATGGTTTGCTATACTTTTCTGAATTTTCTTTCTTTTTTGGTATTTTTCTAAGTTTTTGATTTAGTTTGTTCTTAGGGTTTTCTTTGATTTTTCTTGGTTGTTAGTGTGTTTTTGAGTTTGTTTTAGGTAGTTGTTTATTGTTGGAGTGTTTGATAGTGGTTTAGTCATTTTTCATATTCATAGTTGTTTTGCATTCCATTTACATTTAGAGAAAAAAAACACAAAAAGAAATTTGCATTTTGTTGCTTAGCTATCATGTTATTAGTGGCCATTATGTGGTTCATTATTGTTTTGTGGTGAGCAACTTTACATTCTTCATCCTTGGGAAGCTCTTGGTAATATTGCCAAAATGGAAGATCCTCTTTCACAAAGCTTTAAAGCCCTACAACATCAATTAGAGCTTGTTCAAGCCTAGTTGGAGAGTCTAGAGAGAGGTTCCAATAGTCAAGAATATGATTCATCCTTCCACAATCTATGTCATGAACCCTACCCCCAACAATCTTTTCCACTACACCAACCCTTCGATAGTCCTTCATTCCCTCCACAACCCCCATATAGACCTCAACATGACTTTTGTTCCCCACCCTACAACCTAAATTTTGACCCTATCCCTTCACCATAAAGACCACCCTATGAACCATCTCCTATACACCATCTACCCTCTTACTCACCATACCAACCCTCATTCCAACCTTCATTCCAATCATTTAACCCACCACTTTGTGAACCTTCCCCACCATCCTACCTTGGCCCTCCACTTCCATTTCATGACCCACAACCTAGTGGATTGGATACCATTTTCTCACCTCATAACATGGATTCCCTAACAAGTGCCTTAACAAGAAAGTATGAGACACTCCAAGAGTAATACCTTCAATTACTCATGTATCAAGGACCAATTGATAGCTCTAAGGAGAGAGAAGAGAAATTGAAAGATATTGATGAATTCTTCAAGGCATACTATGATCACATGTTATGGGTAAAGACAGGAGGTGAAGTTGGAACCCATTGGCCTCAAGACCTTAAAAGGAGGAACAAGGAACCCAAAATCAAGAGCTTATTGCTACTTTACATGTGGAGAGTTCTCAACCTTCAATGATTCTATCAAATGCATCATCCAAGCACAAGAAGTGAAGCAAGTACAAATGAGTAATGAAGAGTCATTCTTATCCTTTGGTAACAATCCTATCCTTATAAAAGTTGACTCTTCTACTACTTTAATTGATAAAGTAATTCATGATTTAAGTGATAATGAGGTTGATGAGGAAATAATTGTTGAATTCCCTCTAATGCTTAAACATATAATTGCTCAACCCATTGATTCTAGTAGTGGTAGCTTGGATGAGCCTATGCCTTGTAGTGATTCTGCTTCTTTGCATGATACTTTGAGTGATGATTTGCAAGATAATGATGATGCTAATGCTGAAATTACATGTTCTTGTGATGAAAATACAATGTGTATGGATTGCATTGATGAGAAATGTCCTAAATTTATTGAAATGCATAGAAGTAGAGATGACCATCCTCTAGAACCTAGTGATATGCATGCCATGCATGATGTTGAGAATCAAACTCATTTATCTTTCTCTTTTTCTCCCTCTCTTACTTGTGAAAGTGACTTGATGCATTCCAATTCTATATTGGATTTTGCACTTTCTACTTCACACATGAGTGAAAGTAAAGATGTTAAATCACAGTTGATCACTAATCCTAAGGTCAATCTTTGTTTGCAAGAGTTCAATGTGCACATATTTTATGATGACAAGCATGTACCCATTATTTCAATTGTTAGTGCTTTTGATTTCGCAAGTGAGATTCACCTCTATTCACTTGAATTGCTTGGACCTAGTTTTATGCTTTGTGATGATCATACTTCTTTACTAGATGATGTCAAGCATATTCATGACTCCTACTCCCAAATCTTATCATGTGATTTACCTCCTGACTTATTAGGATTTGATGTTGTTAGTGATTCTATTGAATTGGATTGTGCTATACATGATAGAGTGGTGCTTGACTGTGTCACTACCATTACTGAAATCCATATTGATTCTTTGATACCTAATATTGCTTGCTGTATGCCACTAGTCAACTTTATTGGTTGTGAGAAGCACTTGTTATCGAATGCACCCGACTCTAGTCTTCTCACATTACATATACCATCATGTCATTTCATTGGTCCAAATGCTTTCCATGGATTTAAGTATTTTAATTCATGTGGCATCCTTGGAGTAGGTACTACTGTTGTTTTGGTTAATTCTTTGCAAGTTAATTCTCTTGATGGTTGCCCTCATTCTTATATTCTTTGCATTTGGGAAACTCTTCTCCTACTTAGGCCTAAACTGTTGAGGAGCAAAACACTGAGCTTCCTTTTGATTTTCCTATATAGCTACAAGCCACCATGACTACACGGTAGTCTCTTTCCTTACCTTGTTCCTTATTTTATTTGATCATTTGCTATTGAATAAGTGTGGGGGAGGGACTTCTCAGTAGTAATAAGTAGTCTGTTTGTTTTGCATTTTCTAATTGAATAAACTCCATTTTGAATTATACTCTTATGCTTAACCTTATCCACCACTACCTTTTTTCTCCATATCTTTATGCCTAATTTCTAAGAACTATTTCCACTTATGTCTTGTCCTATCTCTCTCCTTGTGATGATGATGTGTTGTGCTTCAATCTTGAATTGGACTTCACAACATTCACTTCACCTAAGAGATAAGTGCGTCTAGGTTCTTTGTTTTTGTGCATTAAATTGAGGGCAATGTAAGGATTGAGTGTGGGGGACTATGTGTTATTCTCATGAGAATTCACTATGATATCATATGCCTCTGTCTCCTGCTTGTGTCCTCTGTTGTTTTTGGTCCAATTCACTGATATTTTTGAAGCCTTTAGTCATGATCAAGTATCTTGATTACTCTTAGTTGGATTCATGGTTGAAACTTGCTTTGAATTAGTGAATTGTCATAAAATTCAAGTATTTTAATGATGAACGGTTTAATTTTGATGAGTTTGTTAGGAAATAAAAGCCTAGTTGGAAGGTGTTTTGGGCCTAATTGTTCATTTCATTGTGTGATTCATCTACTTAGATTATTGCTCTCTAGAACTTGTTTTGTTTCTTGTTTGAGGCTATATTTTGCAATGGTATGGATAGAGATGACATTGGCATTCATTTCATCACCCATTTACCCAAACACAGACCATTCATCATTTACCTTTGTTTAACCCCTTGAGCCCTTCACTTTCGTTTCCATTTCATTATACAAATGCTATGTTTGCATCCTTTATCAAGTTCTTCATAGCACTAAAAAAATAGTACTATTATATATTAGAAAGGAAAAAGAAAATAATAATAATAATAATAATACCATGTGAATAGTCAAAAGAAAGAAAATAGAAAAGAAGAGAAAGAAGAGAAAAAGTGTGAAGAAAAAAAATTCAAAGAAAGAAATAAAGTTACAATGGTAGAATATGTGAATTAAGTTAGTTCCATAGTGCTAAGTGATCTAGCAAATTATTTGATGCAAGCATAGTGTTTGTTACATTTTCCATCATTTGTCCTATTCAACATTACAACTGTAATATCCCAAAAAGTGATTAAGGGCTAATGACTTCAAAAGTGGATGTAATTATTGTTGAATAAACACTTTTGGAGAATGTGTGATGGGAATTTGGATATTTTAATGATTCCAATGGCTTCCTTGTGAAAATTCATGTGGGGAGAGTGTTTATTGTGAAGTTGGAACCATTGGGAACAATTGTGCAAAAGTTGAAAACTCTGTCCATTGAAACTCTGTACAGGGCAGCCAATTTGTATGGACGTTTTAAATAGGCAAATGGTGTCTAAAAATTCTGACATTTTCCAGTATTAAATTTCACATGTCAAGCTTCAAAATGAACATATAATTTGTATCATTTTGATTTGTGACCTAAGAGTTTTGGATTTTTGAAGTTTGCCCAGCGAAATTAATTATTTTCTGGAACAGTATGCAAAGATTGAAAGTCTGGGAATTTTGTGGTGATTTTCAGTAATGGCCAATATTTTTCCTATGAATAGGACTTAAATATCTTTCATTTGGCTTTAGAATCACCTCATTTCGATTTTTCTAGAATTAGTTATGATTTTTTAAAGTTTGGGCAGAAAAACTGTCATAAAATCCGAAAATGGGATTTATGACATCAGCATAATAAAACATGACATCATCCTAATGTTAAAACACTTTTTATTCATAATCTTCATCAGCTATTCCCGACGCCATTCTGCAGCCAAAGTAAAGAAAAAGAGTTGAGAGGGTTTTGGGAGAAAAGGAGAAGAGAACTCGCAAGGTAAGCCGATTTCTCCGACGATCTAGCTCCTAACGCGTATAACTCCGATCCTAAGCTACTCCTTTATGTTCTTTAAGGTTTGGAAGCTCCTCTTTTGGTGTTAAAACACCTAGGGTTTTCATTCAAGTCAAGGAAAATCTATTGGGAGCTTGAGGTAACTTCCAAACTCTTGTATATTGACTATTCTGGCTGCTGTGGGCAATTTAATCGGTGAAATTTCGCCGGATTGCCATTGGTTTTAATTCTTGGAAATGGGTTTTTCTAGGGGTTATGCTGCCCAAATTGATACTAAATGGTAGTTGTAACTTAATGAAATAGTCAATAAAGTGGTTAGGAGTAGAAAGGAACGTGTTTACGGAGCCGAAATCGTAAAACCCCGATTTTCTCCGAAGAGCTCATATATTTCGGTCAGGGCTCTAAATGGGTCTTAGAGTTGGATTTTCAATGATTTGATGGTTCCATTGAGTTTAGGGGCGAAAATTAGGTGGGGTTACAGTTGGGCACTTTTTCAAAAAAGGCCGAGAAAGCATAATTACGGAAACACCCCTAAAACCCTAAAAGTAGGGCTGCCAAGGGCAATTTCGTAATTTGACATTGAATTTGATAATTCTGAGTACGGAAATGGATTCCTTGGGCGGAAATATGTTAGGATAGCCCAGATTAGAATTTCGGGAAAAGTGCAACCAGACCGGGTACGGCGGGCCCGGGCCGGGTCCCCGGGGGTAGTTTTGTAAATTTTCATTATAGACTAATATAACCCCAAGTAACACTATGGAAGTGTCTAAATGGTGCATTTGGAATTGTAGGATTCGATATTTGCCGCCCTCGGGAGCCCGCAGTGCCAAGAAACGTCGGGAAAGGATCAGGTAGTGACTCTCTCTCTTATACTATGTATAATGCTCTGTATGTGTGTGTTATCATTGTTATGTGATGATTCTTTGATGCTGCTGCGATTACAGCTGGTGATAGATGTCGTTTACAGCGCAAGCTGTCGTTTACAGCGCAAGCTGTCGTTTACAGCGCAAGCTGTCGTTTACAGCGTAAGCTGTCGTTATTGTGATTACAGCGTAAGCTGTCGTGATTATTATTACAGCGAGAGCTGTCGTATTATGCATACAGCCGTGAGTGCTGTCGTTTGTGGTGAAAACCATGTATCTTTGAGATTGCTGCTGCTGCTGCTGTTGCTGGTTGTGATTTATATACATGCTTTGTGTTATGCATTGTGTGAGTGGTTTGTTACTACTGGGATTCGCTCGAATCTCATTCTTTCCTATGACTAACATTTCAGACAGGGCATGTGGCTCAAAGGAGAAGTGGCCAACCCGAAGCACTTAGGATCTTTAGTGATACTAAGGATTTTTGAGATGTTGGTTATCTACTTTAAACTCGGGATTACTGTATATCCTGAATCAGGAACACTACATTCGATTTTGGTTGTGTAATCCCCTAGTAGATACTTGTAACCTCTAGATTATATAAGTATAGGACCCGGGAGTTGCCGGGGATTTGGTTATACGCTCTGTTATACATGAATGTAGATAAACTGCACAGGTAATTATATTCGAATTTTGAAATGGAGACCAGGAACAGGAAGAGATTTTGAATGTTTTGTGAAAACCCTACTACAAAGTAGGAGATTGAAATGAGTTTAAGTTATCCGATGGTCTCTAATCCGAATTAAATGTGCATTATCGAATTATAATTACGTGATTAAAGGCAGGGTGTTACATTTTGGTATCAGAGCTGTAGTTCCTGGCAAGGGTAGAGGTTGCTAGGATAGATCCCTTAGATAGTAGTAGGGATAGAAGATTATCTGTGAATGATTGTTGTGTATGCACATGTATGTTTAATTGACATGGATATATATATGAGTTTTGTGACTATATGTGCATACTATCTCTGCTAAATTAATGGGGCAAGTTGTTTGTAGAATGAAGAAAACTAGAGGACGCCCCAATATTCCGCGTGTAGACCCAGAGGTGGAGGTCGTCAATGATAATCCACCAGATCCTATGCAAGAGCTGATGGGTCTAATCCGGGATCAAAGAGATATGATAACTGAGTTGAGAGAAGAGCTCAGAGCAGAGAAGGCGAAGAACAAGGAAGGTCCAGTTCAATCCACTCCGGAGGAAACTCAAGGAGAAACCCGTCATGAGGACACTGCTGAAGGGTCAGCACGACCCCTGGAGTCCCCACCTCACATTGTCCCAAATCAAGAATCACATGGGATACCGCTTAGAGAGGAAAGAGACCTTCAGTTTTGGGTCACCAGGTTCTGCAAGCATCTGCCTCCTGCGTTCAGAGGGAGGTTTGACCCTCAAGCAGCCGAAGATTGGATGAACAGACTGGAGAAAATATTTGAGGTGCTTAATTGTCCGGATGAGGTGAAGCCACGACTGGCCGTTTACAAACTCGAAGGGGATGCAGACCGTTGGTGGCGGAATATCGCCCTAACCTTGAAGAGCAACAAGATGCCATTGACTTGGGAATTGTTTCAACAAGAATTCAACGAGAAGTATTTTCCCAAATCAGTGAGGCTCGAGAAGGAGACAGAATTCCTGAATATCAGGCAAGGGGACGCGGAAAGCTTCGATGATTACTTGTCCCGTTTTGTCCGATTGGCTCGATACTCCTCCTATCTCCGGTTCAAGGATGATGAAGAATGGAGTTCTGATATGCTCATTCGCGGTCTGAGGCGAGAGTTGAGGAAGCGCTTAGCTACTCATCAATTTACCAAGTTCAACAAGGCGGTTGAACAATGCAGGATTACAGAGAACAACTTGAGAGATTTGTATCCTGCCAGAGCTACTAGCCACCGCAATGAACCTAATAAGGGTGCTACCTCACAAAAGTGAAAGGGGCAAGGATCTTCGTCTGGAAGTGGTAAGAAGCCCTACCAGTCTGGGAGCCGTGACCAGCAAAGAACATATTCTGGACCATGGATTTGTCGTCGGTGTAACCAACCACATCAAGGCAAAACTTGTGATGGAAAAATAATATGCTTCAATTGTAAGCGTGTGGGGCATACTTCTGCTGAATGCAAAGAGCCACGACCAGACCAGAGACCGAGGACACAGGGCCGAGTATTCACTATGACCCATGAGGAGGCCCGCAAATCTCCTGAGCTAATACAAGGTAAACTTCTACTTCATGGCCATCTGTTGCAAGTTTTATTTGACTCGGGTGCAAGTCACTCCTTCATTGCCTATGATTGCGTGAAGCGCCTGGGATTGCATGTGCACAAACTGCCATTTGAATTAGTAGTGTCAACTCCAATGGGTATTAAGGCCTTGACCACAGAAGCTTGTTTGAGTTGTGTCATAACTGTGGAAGGGCATCAATCTATTGTAGATTTGATATGTTTGCCTCTTAGTCAATTAGAAGTCATTTTGGGTTTTGATTGGTTAATGGCAAATAATATATTGCTTGATTGTGGAAACAAGAGGATAGTATATCCTGTATCTCAGAGGGTTAAAGATGTGGATGCTAGTATGAATTTTCTTTCGGCAGCCAAAGCTGAAAAGTATCTTGAAAAGGGTTGCCAGGGGTATGTAGTGTTTTTCTCTGTGCAAGGGGAAAATGGCGAAACCTTGAATAATATACCCGTGGTAAATGAATTCCCTGAGGTGTTTCCGGACGATCTGAGCGGACTACCTCCAGAAAGGGAAGTTCAGTTCCCAATTGACATTGTACCTGGAGCTGGTTCTATATCCAAGGCCCCATACCGCATGGCCCCAAACAAAATGGCGGAGTTAAAGAAACAAATAGAAGATTTGCTTGAGAAAGGGTTTATTAGACCCAGTGTGTCGCCTTGGGGAGCTCTAGTGTTGTTTGTAAAGAAGAAAGATGGGAGTTTTCGCTTGTGTATCGACTACAGAGAGCTGAATAAAGTTACTATAAAAAACAAGTACCCTCTTCCCCGAATTGATGACCTATTAGATCAACTCTCTGGTTCGTGTGTGTTTTCAAAGATTGATCTAAGGTCAGGGTATCATCAGCTGCGAGTGAAAGCAGAAGATATTCCAAAGACTGCTTTCAGGACTCGATATGGTCATTATGAGTTCTTGGTGATGCCATTTGGGCTAACCAATGCGCCTGCGGTTTTCATGGATTACATGAACCGTATCTTTCGGCAATATCTGGATCAGTTTGTTGTTGTGTTTATTGATGACATTTTGATATATTCCAAGAATAAGGATGAGCATGAGCATCATTTGAGAATCGTATTGAATATCTTGTGTGAGAAGCAATTATATGCTAAATTGAGCAAGTGCGAGTTTTGGCTATTAGAAGTGAAATTCTTAGGCCATGTTATCTCGCAAGAAGGGGTCTCTGTGGATCCCAGCAAAGTGGAAGCAGTACTGAACTGGAAGAGGCCAGAATCTGTGGCGGAAATACGCAGTTTTCTGGGTCTTGCTGGTTATTATCGGAGATTTATCCAAAATTTCTCCCGTATTGCGTTGCCGATGACCAAGCTCACGAGAAAAGATCAGCCGTTTGTGTGGGACGAGAAATGTGAAAACTGCTTTGTGGAGCTGAAGGAGAGGTTGACGTCGGCACCTGTATTGATTTTACCCGATCCCAGTGTGACATATGTTGTGTATTCTGATGCCAGTGGGCAGGGATTAGGGTGTGTCCTTATGCAGCAGGGACGTGTGGTGGCCTACGCCTCTCGACAGCTCAGACCTCATGAATTGAATTATCCCACTCATGATCTGGAGCTTGTGGCCATTGTATTTGCTTTAAAGATTTGGCGTCATTACCTATATGGTGTGACTGTGGAATTGTACTGCGACCACAAGAGTCTCAAATATCTGTATGATCAAAAAGAGCTGAATATGAGATAGCGTCGCTGGATGGAATTGCTTAAGGACTATGACCTGGAGATAAAATATCACCCGGGTAAGGCAAATGTAGTCGCTGATGCTCTTAGCCGAAAGACTGTGCTCGTTGCAGCTATGATGATACAAGAAAGGAAATTGATTGAAGATTTTCGTGATTTAAATTTGACAAATCAGATCATCTGTGCCAATTACACTGTTTCTCAAGAGGAGAGTGATCTAAGGGTGGAAATTGAAGAAGCTCAGAGTCAAGATGACTGGATACAGCGCAATCTGACTCGAATCAAACAGGGAGAAGTTTCAGGCTACGACATATCGCCTCGTGGATTGGTTTGTTACCAGAAAAGAGTCTGCGTTCCACTTAAGGCAGAGTTGAGGCAGAAGATTCTGGATGAGGCACACAAGAGCCGATATACTCTTCATCCTGGTATGACCAAGATGTATCAGAATCTGAAATCGGTGTATTGGTGGCCGGGTTTGAAGAGTGACGTGACCAAATATGTTGCAAGGTGTCTCACTTGTCAGAAAGTGAAAATCGAGCACCAGAGACCGCCTGGTTTACTTCAGAGTCCTGAGATTCCGGAATGGAAATGGGAAAGCGTGACCATGGATTTGGTTGTGGGATTACCCAGGATCAGAAACTATGATGCGATCTGGGTAATTGTGGACCGATTAACAAAGTCAGCCCACTTCATACCAATCGATGCTGGTTACTCTCCGGATAAGCTAGCAGAGATTTATATCCGAGAAATTGTGAAACTCCATGGTGTACCGAAGAATATCATTTCCGATCGAGATCCACGATTTACTTCGAAGTTTTGGAAAGCATTGCATGAAGCCTTAGGTACTCAACTGAGATTCAGTACGGCCTATCATCCTCAAACGGATGGACAATCTGAGAGAACAATTCAGACGCTGGAAGATATGTTGCGAGCTTGTGTTCTCGACTTTAAAGGAAGTTGGGATCGTTTCCTTCCACTGGCTGAGTTCGCTTACAACAATAGCTATCATGCGAGCATCCAAATGGCTCCGTATGAAGCGTTGTATGGAAGACGGTGTCAATCACCTTTATGCTGGAATGAATTATCCGAAAGGAAGCTTTATGGGCCAGATTTGGTTGATCAAACCTCAGCACAGATTCGGATCATTCGTAAGAGGCTCCTTGCAGCGCAGAGTCGACAGAAAAGTTACGCTGACAAGAGGAGAAGGCCTCTAGAATTTGAGGTTGGTGATCACATATTCCTGAGAGTATCACCAATTACGGGCATTGGGCGAGCCATCAAGAGGAAGAAGCTGAGCCCGAGATATATAGGTCCTTTTGAAATCCTTGAGAGGATTGGGCCTGTTGCTTATCGAGTAGCCCTACCCCCAAACTTGAGTAGACTCCACGATGTGTTTCATGTTTCCCAACTGAAGAAGTATCAACCGGATCCATCTCATATTGTTGAATATGAAGAAGTTGAGTTACAAGACAACTTCACATATGCGATAGAGCCAGAACAGATCATTGATAGAGAAGAACGACGGCTCAGACACCGAAGCATTCCATTTGTGAAGGTGATCTGGAAGGGAATGACTCAGAGGGAAGCAACTTGGGAAGCGGAAGCGGATATGCGAAGACGTTATCCTGAGTTTATGGCTCAAGTTGTGTGACAAATTTCGAGGACGAAATTTATTTTTCGGGGGGAGAAATGTAATATCCCAAAAAGTGATTAAGGGCTAATGACTTCAAAAGTGGATGTAATTATTGTTGAATAAACACTTTTGGAGAATGTGTGATGGGAATTTGGATATTTTAATGATTCCAATGGCTTCCTTGTGAAAATTCATGTGGGGAGAGTGTTTATTGTGAAGTTGGAACCATTGGGAACAATTGTGCAAAAGTTGAAAACTCTGTCCATTGAAACTCTGTACAGGGCAGCCAATTTGTATGGACGTTTTAAATAGACAAATGGTGTCTAAAAATTCTGAAATTTTCCAGTATTAAATTTCACATGTCAAACTTCAAAATGAACATATAATTTGTATCATTTTGATTTGTGACCTAAGAGTTTTGGATTTTTGAAGTTTGCCCAGCGAAATTAATTATTTTCTGGAACAGTATGCAAAGATTGAAAGTCTGGGAATTTTGTGGTGATTTTCAGTAATGGCCAATATTTTTCCTATGAATAGGACTTAAATATCTTTCATTTGGCTTTGGAATCACCTCATTTCGATTTTTCTAGTATTAGTTATGATTTTTTAAAGTTTGGGCAGAAAAACTGTCATAAAATCCGAAAATGGGATTTATGACATCAGCATAATAAAACATGACATCATCCTAATGTTAAAACACTTTTTATTCATCATCTTCATCAGCTATTCCCGACGCCATTCTGCAGCCAAAGTAAAGAAAAAGAGTTGAGAGGGTTTTGGGAGAAAAGGAGAAGAGAACTCGCAAGGTAAGCCGATTTCTCCGACGATCTAGCTCCTAACGCGTATAACTCCGATCCTAAGCTACTCCTTTATGTTCTTTAAGGTTTGGAAGCTCCTCTTTTGGTGTTAAAACACCTAGGGTTTTCATTCAAGTCAAGGAAAATCTATTGGGAGCTTGAGGTAACTTCCAAACTCTTGTATATTGACTATTCTGGCTGCTGTGGGCAATTTAATCGGTGAAATTTCGCCGGATTGCCATTGGTTTTAATTCTTGGAAATGGGTTTTTCTAGGGGTTATGCTGCCCAAATTGATACTAAATGGTAGTTGTAACTTAATGAAATAGTCAATAAAGTGGTTAGGAGTAGAAAGGAACGTGTTTACGGAGCCGAAATCGTAAAACCCCGATTTTCTCCGAAGAGCTCATATATTTCGGTCAGGGCTCTAAATGGGTCTTAGAGTTGGATTTTCAATGATTTGATGGTTCCATTGAGTTCAGGGGCGAAAATTAGGTGGGGTTACAGTTGGGCACTTTTTCAAAAAAGGCCGAGAAAGCATAATTACGGAAACACCCCTAAAACCCTAAAAGTAGGGCTGCCAAGGGCAATTTCATAATTTGACATTGAATTTGATAATTCTGAGTACGGAAATGGATTCCTTGGGCGGAAATATGTTAGGATAGCCCAGATTAGAATTTCGGGAAAAGTGCAACCAGACCGGGTACGGCGGGCCCGGGCCGGGTCCCCGGGGGTAGTTTTGTAAATTTTCATTATAGACTAATATAACCCCAAGTAACACTATGGAAGTGTCTAAATGGTGCATTTGGAATTGTAGGATTCGATATTTGCCGCCCTCGGGAGCCCGCAGTGCCAAGAAACGTCGGGAAAGGATCAGGTAGTGACTCTCTCTCTTATACTATGTATAATGCTCTGTATGTGTGTGTTATCATTGTTATGTGATGATTCTTTGATGCTGCTGCGATTACAGCTGGTGATAGCTGTCGTTTACAGCGCAAGCTGTCGTTTACAGCGTAAGCTGTCGTTATTGTGATTACAGCGTAAGCTGTCGTGATTATTATTACAGCGAGAGCTGTCGTATTATGCATACAGCCGTGAGTGCTGTTGTTTGTGGTGAAAACCATGTATCTTTGAGATTGCTGCTGCTGTTGCTGGTTGTGATTTATATACATGCTTTGTGTTATGCATTGTGTGAGTGGTTTGTTACTACTGGGATTCGCTCGAATCTCATTCTTTCCTATGACTAACATTTCAGATAGGGCATGTGGCTCAAAGGAGAAGCGGCCAACCCGAAGCACTTAGGATCTTTAGTGATACTAAGGATTTTTGAGATGTTGGTTATCTACTTTAAACTCGGGATTACTGTATATCCTGAATCAGGAACACTACATTCGATTTTGGTTGTGTAATCCCCTAGTAGATACTTGTAACCTCTAGATTATATAAGTATAGGACCCGGGAGTTGCCGGGGATTTGGTTATACGCTCTGTTATACATGAATGTAGATAAACTGCACAGGTAATTATATTCGAATTTTGAAATGGAGACCAGGAACAGGAAGAGATTTTGAATGTTTTGTGAAAACCCTACTACAAAGTAGGAGATTGAAATGAGTTTAAGTTATCCGATGGTCTCTAATCCGAATTAAATGTGCATTATCGAATTATAATTACGTGATTAAAGGCAGGGTGTTACATTTTGGTATCAGAGCTGTAGTTCCTGGCAAGGGTAGAGGTTGCTAGGATAGATCCCTTAGATAGTAGTAGGGATAGAAGATTATCTGTGAATGATTGTTGTGTATGCACATGTATGTTTAATTGACATGGATATATATATGAGTTTTGTGACTATATGTGCATACTATCTCTGCTAAATTAATGGGGCAAGTTGTTTGTAGAATGAAGAAAACTAGAGGACGCCCCAATATTCCGCGTGTAGACCCAGAGGTGGAGGTCGTCAATGATAATCCACCAGATCCTATGCAAGAGCTGATGGGTCTAATCCGGGATCAAAGAGATATGATAACTGAGTTGAGAGAAGAGCTCAGAGCAGAGAAGGCGAAGAACAAGGAAGGTCCAGTTCAATCCACTCCGGAGGAAACTCAAGGAGAAACCCGTCATGAGGACACTGCTGAAGGGTCAGCACGACCCCTGGAGTCCCCACCTCACATTGTCCCAAATCAAGAATCACATGGGATACCGCTTAGAGAGGAAAGAGACCTTCAGTTTTGGGTCACCAGGTTCTGCAAGCATCTGCCTCCTGCGTTCAGAGGGAGGTTTGACCCTCAAGCAGCCGAAGATTGGATGAACAGACTGGAGAAAATATTTGAGGTGCTTAATTGTCCGGATGAGGTGAAGCCACGACTGGCCGTTTACAAACTCGAAGGGGATGCAGACCGTTGGTGGCGGAATATCGCCCTAACCTTGAAGAGCAACAAGATGCCATTGACTTGGGAATTGTTTCAACAAGAATTCAACGAGAAGTATTTTCCCAAATCAGTGAGGCTCGAGAAGGAGACAGAATTCCTGAATATCAGGCAAGGGGACGCGGAAAGCTTCGATGATTACTTGTCCCGTTTTGTCCGATTGGCTCGATACTCCTCCTATCTCCGGTTCAAGGATGATGAAGAATGGAGTTCTGATATGCTCATTCGCGGTCTGAGGCGAGAGTTGAGGAAGCGCTTAGCTACTCATCAATTTACCAAGTTCAACAAGGCGGTTGAACAATGCAGGATTACAGAGAACAACTTGAGAGATTTGTATCCTGCCAGAGCTACTAGCCACCGCAATGAACCTAATAAGGGTGCTACCTCACAAAAGTGAAAGGGGCAAGGATCTTCGTCTGGAAGTGGTAAGAAGCCCTACCAGTCTGGGAGCCGTGACCAGCAAAGAACATATTCTGGACCATGGATTTGTCGTCGGTGTAACCAACCACATCAAGGCAAAACTTGTGATGGAAAAATAATATGCTTCAATTGTAAGCGTGTGGGGCATACTTCTGCTGAATGCAAAGAGCCACGACCAGACCAGAGACCGAGGACACAGGGCCGAGTATTCACTATGACCCATGAGGAGGCCCGCAAATCTCCTGAGCTAATACAAGGTAAACTTCTACTTCATGGCCATCTGTTGCAAGTTTTATTTGACTCGGGTGCAAGTCACTCCTTCATTGCCTATGATTGCGTGAAGCGCCTGGGATTGCATGTGCACAAACTGCCATTTGAATTAGTAGTGTCAACTCCAATGGGTATTAAGGCCTTGACCACAGAAGCTTGTTTGAGTTGTGTCATAACTGTGGAAGGGCATCAATCTATTGTAGATTTGATATGTTTGCCTCTTAGTCAATTAGAAGTCATTTTGGGTTTTGATTGGTTAATGGCAAATAATATATTGCTTGATTGTGGAAACAAGAGGATAGTATATCCTGTATCTCAGAGGGTTAAAGATGTGGATGCTAGTATGAATTTTCTTTCGGCAGCCAAAGCTGAAAAGTATCTTGAAAAGGGTTGCCAGGGGTATGTAGTGTTTTTCTCTGTGCAAGGGGAAAATGGCGAAACCTTGAATAATATACCCGTGGTAAATGAATTCCCTGAGGTGTTTCCGGACGATCTGAGCGGACTACCTCCAGAAAGGGAAGTTCAGTTCCCAATTGACATTGTACCTGGAGCTGGTTCTATATCCAAGGCCCCATACCGCATGGCCCCAAACAAAATGGCGGAGTTAAAGAAACAAATAGAAGATTTGCTTGAGAAAGGGTTTATTAGACCCAGTGTGTCGCCTTGGGGAGCTCTAGTGTTGTTTGTAAAGAAGAAAGATGGGAGTTTTCGCTTGTGTATCGACTACAGAGAGCTGAATAAAGTTACTATAAAAAACAAGTACCCTCTTCCCCGAATTGATGACCTATTAGATCAACTCTCTGGTTCGTGTGTGTTTTCAAAGATTGATCTAAGGTCAGGGTATCATCAGCTGCGAGTGAAAGCAGAAGATATTCCAAAGACTGCTTTCAGGACTCGATATGGTCATTATGAGTTCTTGGTGATGCCATTTGGGCTAACCAATGCGCCTGCGGTTTTCATGGATTACATGAACCGTATCTTTCGGCAATATCTGGATCAGTTTGTTGTTGTGTTTATTGATGACATTTTGATATATTCCAAGAATAAGGATGAGCATGAGCATCATTTGAGAATCGTATTGAATATCTTGTGTGAGAAGCAATTATATGCTAAATTGAGCAAGTGCGAGTTTTGGCTATTAGAAGTGAAATTCTTAGGCCATGTTATCTCGCAAGAAGGGGTCTCTGTGGATCCCAGCAAAGTGGAAGCAGTACTGAACTGGAAGAGGCCAGAATCTGTGGCGGAAATACGCAGTTTTCTGGGTCTTGCTGGTTATTATCGGAGATTTATCCAAAATTTCTCCCGTATTGCGTTGCCGATGACCAAGCTCACGAGAAAAGATCAGCCGTTTGTGTGGGACGAGAAATGTGAAAACTGCTTTGTGGAGCTGAAGGAGAGGTTGACGTCGGCACCTGTATTGATTTTACCCGATCCCAGTGTGACATATGTTGTGTATTCTGATGCCAGTGGGCAGGGATTAGGGTGTGTCCTTATGCAGCAGGGACGTGTGGTGGCCTACGCCTCTCGACAGCTCAGACCTCATGAATTGAATTATCCCACTCATGATCTGGAGCTTGTGGCCATTGTATTTGCTTTAAAGATTTGGCGTCATTACCTATATGGTGTGACTGTGGAATTGTACTGCGACCACAAGAGTCTCAAATATCTGTATGATCAAAAAGAGCTGAATATGAGATAGCGTCGCTGGATGGAATTGCTTAAGGACTATGACCTGGAGATAAAATATCACCCGGGTAAGGCAAATGTAGTCGCTGATGCTCTTAGCCGAAAGACTGTGCTCGTTGCAGCTATGATGATACAAGAAAGGAAATTGATTGAAGATTTTCGTGATTTAAATTTGACAAATCAGATCATCTGTGCCAATTACACTGTTTCTCAAGAGGAGAGTGATCTAAGGGTGGAAATTGAAGAAGCTCAGAGTCAAGATGACTGGATACAGCGCAATCTGACTCGAATCAAACAGGGAGAAGTTTCAGGCTACGACATATCGCCTCGTGGATTGGTTTGTTACCAGAAAAGAGTCTGCGTTCCACTTAAGGCAGAGTTGAGGCAGAAGATTCTGGATGAGGCACACAAGAGCCGATATACTCTTCATCCTGGTATGACCAAGATGTATCAGAATCTGAAATCGGTGTATTGGTGGCCGGGTTTGAAGAGTGACGTGACCAAATATGTTGCAAGGTGTCTCACTTGTCAGAAAGTGAAAATCGAGCACCAGAGACCGCCTGGTTTACTTCAGAGTCCTGAGATTCCGGAATGGAAATGGGAAAGCGTGACCATGGATTTGGTTGTGGGATTACCCAGGATCAGAAACTATGATGCGATCTGGGTAATTGTGGACCGATTAACAAAGTCAGCCCACTTCATACCAATCGATGCTGGTTACTCTCCGGATAAGCTAGCAGAGATTTATATCCGAGAAATTGTGAAACTCCATGGTGTACCGAAGAATATCATTTCCGATCGAGATCCACGATTTACTTCGAAGTTTTGGAAAGCATTGCATGAAGCCTTAGGTACTCAACTGAGATTCAGTACGGCCTATCATCCTCAAACGGATGGACAATCTGAGAGAACAATTCAGACGCTGGAAGATATGTTGCGAGCTTGTGTTCTCGACTTTAAAGGAAGTTGGGATCGTTTCCTTCCACTGGCTGAGTTCGCTTACAACAATAGCTATCATGCGAGCATCCAAATGGCTCCGTATGAAGCGTTGTATGGAAGACGGTGTCAATCACCTTTATGCTGGAATGAATTATCCGAAAGGAAGCTTTATGGGCCAGATTTGGTTGATCAAACCTCAGCACAGATTCGGATCATTCGTAAGAGGCTCCTTGCAGCGCAGAGTCGACAGAAAAGTTACGCTGACAAGAGGAGAAGGCCTCTAGAATTTGAGGTTGGTGATCACATATTCCTGAGAGTATCACCAATTACGGGCATTGGGCGAGCCATCAAGAGGAAGAAGCTGAGCCCGAGATATATAGGTCCTTTTGAAATCCTTGAGAGGATTGGGCCTGTTGCTTATCGAGTAGCCCTACCCCCAAACTTGAGTAGACTCCACGATGTGTTTCATGTTTCCCAACTGAAGAAGTATCAACCGGATCCATCTCATATTGTTGAATATGAAGAAGTTGAGTTACAAGACAACTTCACATATGCGATAGAGCCAGAACAGATCATTGATAGAGAAGAACGACGGCTCAGACACCGAAGCATTCCATTTGTGAAGGTGATCTGGAAGGGAATGACTCAGAGGGAAGCAACTTGGGAAGCGGAAGCGGATATGCGAAGACGTTATCCTGAGTTTATGGCTCAAGTTGTGTGACAAATTTCGAGGACGAAATTTATTTTTCGGGGGGAGAAATGTAATATCCCAAAAAGTGATTAAGGGCTAATGACTTCAAAAGTGGATGTAATTATTGTTGAATAAACACTTTTGGAGAATGTGTGATGGGAATTTGGATATTTTAATGATTCCAATGGCTTCCTTGTGAAAATTCATGTGGGGAGAGTGTTTATTGTGAAGTTGGAACCATTGGGAACAATTGTGCAAAAGTTGAAAACTCTGTCCATTGAAACTCTGTACAGGGCAGCCAATTTGTATGGACGTTTTAAATAGACAAATGGTGTCTAAAAATTCTGAAATTTTCCAGTATTAAATTTCACATGTCAAACTTCAAAATGAACATATAATTTGTATCATTTTGATTTGTGACCTAAGAGTTTTGGATTTTTGAAGTTTGCCCAGCGAAATTAATTATTTTCTGGAACAGTATGCAAAGATTGAAAGTCTGGGAATTTTGTGGTGATTTTCAGTAATGGCCAATATTTTTCCTATGAATAGGACTTAAATATCTTTCATTTGGCTTTGGAATCACCTCATTTCGATTTTTCTAGTATTAGTTATGATTTTTTAAAGTTTGGGCAGAAAAACTGTCATAAAATCCGAAAATGGGATTTATGACATCAGCATAATAAAACATGACATCATCCTAATGTTAAAACACTTTTTATTCATCATCTTCATCAGCTATTCCCGACGCCATTCTGCAGCCAAAGTAAAGAAAAAGAGTTGAGAGGGTTTTGGGAGAAAAGGAGAAGAGAACTCGCAAGGTAAGCCGATTTCTCCGACGATCTAGCTCCTAACGCGTATAACTCCGATCCTAAGCTACTCCTTTATGTTCTTTAAGGTTTGGAAGCTCCTCTTTTGGTGTTAAAACACCTAGGGTTTTCATTCAAGTCAAGGAAAATCTATTGGGAGCTTGAGGTAACTTCCAAACTCTTGTATATTGACTATTCTGGCTGCTGTGGGCAATTTAATCGGTGAAATTTCGCCGGATTGCCATTGGTTTTAATTCTTGGAAATGGGTTTTTCTAGGGGTTATGCTGCCCAAATTGATACTAAATGGTAGTTGTAACTTAATGAAATAGTCAATAAAGTGGTTAGGAGTAGAAAGGAACGTGTTTACGGAGCCGAAATCGTAAAACCCCGATTTTCTCCGAAGAGCTCATATATTTCGGTCAGGGCTCTAAATGGGTCTTAGAGTTGGATTTTCAATGATTTGATGGTTCCATTGAGTTCAGGGGCGAAAATTAGGTGGGGTTACAGTTGGGCACTTTTTCAAAAAAGGCCGAGAAAGCATAATTACGGAAACACCCCTAAAACCCTAAAAGTAGGGCTGCCAAGGGCAATTTCATAATTTGACATTGAATTTGATAATTCTGAGTACGGAAATGGATTCCTTGGGCGGAAATATGTTAGGATAGCCCAGATTAGAATTTCGGGAAAAGTGCAACCAGACCGGGTACGGCGGGCCCGGGCCGGGTCCCCGGGGGTAGTTTTGTAAATTTTCATTATAGACTAATATAACCCCAAGTAACACTATGGAAGTGTCTAAATGGTGCATTTGGAATTGTAGGATTCGATATTTGCCGCCCTCGGGAGCCCGCAGTGCCAAGAAACGTCGGGAAAGGATCAGGTAGTGACTCTCTCTCTTATACTATGTATAATGCTCTGTATGTGTGTGTTATCATTGTTATGTGATGATTCTTTGATGCTGCTGCGATTACAGCTGGTGATAGCTGTCGTTTACAGCGCAAGCTGTCGTTTACAGCGTAAGCTGTCGTTATTGTGATTACAGCGTAAGCTGTCGTGATTATTATTACAGCGAGAGCTGTCGTATTATGCATACAGCCGTGAGTGCTGTTGTTTGTGGTGAAAACCATGTATCTTTGAGATTGCTGCTGCTGTTGCTGGTTGTGATTTATATACATGCTTTGTGTTATGCATTGTGTGAGTGGTTTGTTACTACTGGGATTCGCTCGAATCTCATTCTTTCCTATGACTAACATTTCAGACAGGGCATGTGGCTCAAAGGAGAAGCGGCCAACCCGAAGCACTTAGGATCTTTAGTGATACTAAGGATTTTTGAGATGTTGGTTATCTACTTTAAACTCGGGATTACTGTATATCCTGAATCAGGAACACTACATTCGATTTTGGTTGTGTAATCCCCTAGTAGATACTTGTAACCTCTAGATTATATAAGTATAGGACCCGGGAGTTGCCGGGGATTTGGTTATACGCTCTGTTATACATGAATGTAGATAAACTGCACAGGTAATTATATTCGAATTTTGAAATGGAGACCAGGAACAGGAAGAGATTTTGAATGTTTTGTGAAAACCCTACTACAAAGTAGGAGATTGAAATGAGTTTAAGTTATCCGATGGTCTCTAATCCGAATTAAATGTGCATTATCGAATTATAATTACGTGATTAAAGGCAGGGTGTTACATTTTGGTATCAGAGCTGTAGTTCCTGGCAAGGGTAGAGGTTGCTAGGATAGATCCCTTAGATAGTAGTAGGGATAGAAGATTATCTGTGAATGATTGTTGTGTATGCACATGTATGTTTAATTGACATGGATATATATATGAGTTTTGTGACTATATGTGCATACTATCTCTGCTAAATTAATGGGGCAAGTTGTTTGTAGAATGAAGAAAACTAGAGGACGCCCCAATATTCCGCGTGTAGACCCAGAGGTGGAGGTCGTCAATGATAATCCACCAGATCCTATGCAAGAGCTGATGGGTCTAATCCGGGATCAAAGAGATATGATAACTGAGTTGAGAGAAGAGCTCAGAGCAGAGAAGGCGAAGAACAAGGAAGGTCCAGTTCAATCCACTCCGGAGGAAACTCAAGGAGAAACCCGTCATGAGGACACTGCTGAAGGGTCAGCACGACCCCTGGAGTCCCCACCTCACATTGTCCCAAATCAAGAATCACATGGGATACCGCTTAGAGAGGAAAGAGACCTTCAGTTTTGGGTCACCAGGTTCTGCAAGCATCTGCCTCCTGCGTTCAGAGGGAGGTTTGACCCTCAAGCAGCCGAAGATTGGATGAACAGACTGGAGAAAATATTTGAGGTGCTTAATTGTCCGGATGAGGTGAAGCCACGACTGGCCGTTTACAAACTCGAAGGGGATGCAGACCGTTGGTGGCGGAATATCGCCCTAACCTTGAAGAGCAACAAGATGCCATTGACTTGGGAATTGTTTCAACAAGAATTCAACGAGAAGTATTTTCCCAAATCAGTGAGGCTCGAGAAGGAGACAGAATTCCTGAATATCAGGCAAGGGGACGCGGAAAGCTTCGATGATTACTTGTCCCGTTTTGTCCGATTGGCTCGATACTCCTCCTATCTCCGGTTCAAGGATGATGAAGAATGGAGTTCTGATATGCTCATTCGCGGTCTGAGGCGAGAGTTGAGGAAGCGCTTAGCTACTCATCAATTTACCAAGTTCAACAAGGCGGTTGAACAATGCAGGATTACAGAGAACAACTTGAGAGATTTGTATCCTGCCAGAGCTACTAGCCACCGCAATGAACCTAATAAGGGTGCTACCTCACAAAAGTGAAAGGGGCAAGGATCTTCGTCTGGAAGTGGTAAGAAGCCCTACCAGTCTGGGAGCCGTGACCAGCAAAGAACATATTCTGGACCATGGATTTGTCGTCGGTGTAACCAACCACATCAAGGCAAAACTTGTGATGGAAAAATAATATGCTTCAATTGTAAGCGTGTGGGGCATACTTCTGCTGAATGCAAAGAGCCACGACCAGACCAGAGACCGAGGACACAGGGCCGAGTATTCACTATGACCCATGAGGAGGCCCGCAAATCTCCTGAGCTAATACAAGGTAAACTTCTACTTCATGGCCATCTGTTGCAAGTTTTATTTGACTCGGGTGCAAGTTACTCCTTCATTGCCTATGATTGCGTGAAGCGCCTGGGATTGCATGTGCACAAACTGCCATTTGAATTAGTAGTGTCAACTCCAATGGGTATTAAGGCCTTGACCACAGAAGCTTGTTTGAGTTGTGTCATAACTGTGGAAGGGCATCAATCTATTGTAGATTTGATATGTTTGCCTCTTAGTCAATTAGAAGTCATTTTGGGTTTTGATTGGTTAATGGCAAATAATATATTGCTTGATTGTGGAAACAAGAGGATAGTATATCCTGTATCTCAGAGGGTTAAAGATGTGGATGCTAGTATGAATTTTCTTTCGGCAGCCAAAGCTGAAAAGTATCTTGAAAAGGGTTGCCAGGGGTATGTAGTGTTTTTCTCTGTGCAAGGGGAAAATGGCGAAACCTTGAATAATATACCCGTGGTAAATGAATTCCCTGAGGTGTTTCCGGACGATTTGAGCGGACTACCTCCAGAAAGGGAAGTTCAGTTCCCAATTGACATTGTACCTGGAGCTGGTTCTATATCCAAGGCCCCATACCGCATGGCCCCAAACAAAATGGCGGAGTTAAAGAAACAAATAGAAGATTTGCTTGAGAAAGGGTTTATTAGACCCAGTGTGTCGCCTTGGGGAGCTCTAGTGTTGTTTGTAAAGAAGAAAGATGGGAGTTTTCGCTTGTGTATCGACTACAGAGAGCTGAATAAAGTTACTATAAAAAACAAGTACCCTCTTCCCCGAATTGATGACCTATTAGATCAACTCTCTGGTTCGTGTGTGTTTTCAAAGATTGATCTAAGGTCAGGGTATCATCAGCTGCGAGTGAAAGCAGAAGATATTCCAAAGACTGCTTTCAGGACTCGATATGGTCATTATGAGTTCTTGGTGATGCCATTTGGGCTAACCAATGCGCCTGCGGTTTTCATGGATTACATGAACCGTATCTTTCGGCAATATCTGGATCAGTTTGTTGTTGTGTTTATTGATGACATTTTGATATATTCCAAGAATAAGGATGAGCATGAGCATCATTTGAGAATCGTATTGAATATCTTGTGTGAGAAGCAATTATATGCTAAATTGAGCAAGTGCGAGTTTTGGCTATTAGAAGTGAAATTCTTAGGCCATGTTATCTCGCAAGAAGGGGTCTCTGTGGATCCCAGCAAAGTGGAAGCAGTACTGAACTGGAAGAGGCCAGAATCTGTGGCGGAAATACGCAGTTTTCTGGGTCTTGCTGGTTATTATCGGAGATTTATCCAAAATTTCTCCCGTATTGCGTTGCCGATGACCAAGCTCACGAGAAAAGATCAGCCGTTTGTGTGGGACGAGAAATGTGAAAACTGCTTTGTGGAGCTGAAGGAGAGGTTGACGTCGGCACCTGTATTGATTTTACCCGATCCCAGTGTGACATATGTTGTGTATTCTGATGCCAGTGGGCAGGGATTAGGGTGTGTCCTTATGCAGCAGGGACGTGTGGTGGCCTACGCCTCTCGACAGCTCAGACCTCATGAATTGAATTATCCCACTCATGATCTGGAGCTTGTGGCCATTGTATTTGCTTTAAAGATTTGGCGTCATTACCTATATGGTGTGACTGTGGAATTGTACTGCGACCACAAGAGTCTCAAATATCTGTATGATCAAAAAGAGCTGAATATGAGATAGCGTCGCTGGATGGAATTGCTTAAGGACTATGACCTGGAGATAAAATATCACCCGGGTAAGGCAAATGTAGTCGCTGATGCTCTTAGCCGAAAGACTGTGCTCGTTGCAGCTATGATGATACAAGAAAGGAAATTGATTGAAGATTTTCGTGATTTAAATTTGACAAATCAGATCATCTGTGCCAATTACACTGTTTCTCAAGAGGAGAGTGATCTAAGGGTGGAAATTGAAGAAGCTCAGAGTCAAGATGACTGGATACAGCGCAATCTGACTCGAATCAAACAGGGAGAAGTTTCAGGCTACGACATATCGCCTCGTGGATTGGTTTGTTACCAGAAAAGAGTCTGCGTTCCACTTAAGGCAGAGTTGAGGCAGAAGATTCTGGATGAGGCACACAAGAGCCGATATACTCTTCATCCTGGTATGACCAAGATGTATCAGAATCTGAAATCGGTGTATTGGTGGCCGGGTTTGAAGAGTGACGTGACCAAATATGTTGCAAGGTGTCTCACTTGTCAGAAAGTGAAAATCGAGCACCAGAGACCGCCTGGTTTACTTCAGAGTCCTGAGATTCCGGAATGGAAATGGGAAAGCGTGACCATGGATTTGGTTGTGGGATTACCCAGGATCAGAAACTATGATGCGATCTGGGTAATTGTGGACCGATTAACAAAGTCAGCCCACTTCATACCAATCGATGCTGGTTACTCTCCGGATAAGCTAGCAGAGATTTATATCCGAGAAATTGTGAAACTCCATGGTGTACCGAAGAATATCATTTCCGATCGAGATCCACGATTTACTTCGAAGTTTTGGAAAGCATTGCATGAAGCCTTAGGTACTCAACTGAGATTCAGTACGGCCTATCATCCTCAAACGGATGGACAATCTGAGAGAACAATTCAGACGCTGGAAGATATGTTGCGAGCTTGTGTTCTCGACTTTAAAGGAAGTTGGGATCGTTTCCTTCCACTGGCTGAGTTCGCTTACAACAATAGCTATCATGCGAGCATCCAAATGGCTCCGTATGAAGCGTTGTATGGAAGACGGTGTCAATCACCTTTATGCTGGAATGAATTATCCGAAAGGAAGCTTTATGGGCCAGATTTGGTTGATCAAACCTCAGCACAGATTCGGATCATTCGTAAGAGGCTCCTTGCAGCGCAGAGTCGACAGAAAAGTTACGCTGACAAGAGGAGAAGGCCTCTAGAATTTGAGGTTGGTGATCACATATTCCTGAGAGTATCACCAATTACGGGCATTGGGCGAGCCATCAAGAGGAAGAAGCTGAGCCCGAGATATATAGGTCCTTTTGAAATCCTTGAGAGGATTGGGCCTGTTGCTTATCGAGTAGCCCTACCCCCAAACTTGAGTAGACTCCACGATGTGTTTCATGTTTCCCAACTGAAGAAGTATCAACCGGATCCATCTCATATTGTTGAATATGAAGAAGTTGAGTTACAAGACAACTTCACATATGCGATAGAGCCAGAACAGATCATTGATAGAGAAGAACGACGGCTCAGACACCGAAGCATTCCATTTGTGAAGGTGATCTGGAAGGGAATGACTCAGAGGGAAGCAACTTGGGAAGCGGAAGCGGATATGCGAAGACGTTATCCTGAGTTTATGGCTCAAGTTGTGTGACAAATTTCGAGGACGAAATTTATTTTTCGGGGGGAGAAATGTAATATCCCAAAAAGTGATTAAGGGCTAATGACTTCAAAAGTGGATGTAATTATTGTTGAATAAACACTTTTGGAGAATGTGTGATGGGAATTTGGATATTTTAATGATTCCAATGGCTTCCTTGTGAAAATTCATGTGGGGAGAGTGTTTATTGTGAAGTTGGAACCATTGGGAACAATTGTGCAAAAGTTGAAAACTCTGTCCATTGAAACTCTGTACAGGGCAGCCAATTTGTATGGACGTTTTAAATAGACAAATGGTGTCTAAAAATTCTGAAATTTTCCAGTATTAAATTTCACATGTCAAACTTCAAAATGAACATATAATTTGTATCATTTTGATTTGTGACCTAAGAGTTTTGGATTTTTGAAGTTTGCCCAGCGAAATTAATTATTTTCTGGAACAGTATGCAAAGATTGAAAGTCTGGGAATTTTGTGGTGATTTTCAGTAATGGCCAATATTTTTCCTATGAATAGGACTTAAATATCTTTCATTTGGCTTTGGAATCACCTCATTTCGATTTTTCTAGTATTAGTTATGATTTTTTAAAGTTTGGGCAGAAAAACTGTCATAAAATCCGAAAATGGGATTTATGACATCAGCATAATAAAACATGACATCATCCTAATGTTAAAACACTTTTTATTCATCATCTTCATCAGCTATTCCCGACGCCATTCTGCAGCCAAAGTAAAGAAAAAGAGTTGAGAGGGTTTTGGGAGAAAAGGAGAAGAGAACTCGCAAGGTAAGCCGATTTCTCCGACGATCTAGCTCCTAACGCGTATAACTCCGATCCTAAGCTACTCCTTTATGTTCTTTAAGGTTTGGAAGCTCCTCTTTTGGTGTTAAAACACCTAGGGTTTTCATTCAAGTCAAGGAAAATCTATTGGGAGCTTGAGGTAACTTCCAAACTCTTGTATATTGACTATTCTGGCTGCTGTGGGCAATTTAATCGGTGAAATTTCGCCGGATTGCCATTGGTTTTAATTCTTGGAAATGGGTTTTTCTAGGGGTTATGCTGCCCAAATTGATACTAAATGGTAGTTGTAACTTAATGAAATAGTCAATAAAGTGGTTAGGAGTAGAAAGGAACGTGTTTACGGAGCCGAAATCGTAAAACCCCGATTTTCTCCGAAGAGCTCATATATTTCGGTCAGGGCTCTAAATGGGTCTTAGAGTTGGATTTTAAATGATTTGATGGTTCCATTGAGTTCAGGGGCGAAAATTAGGTGGGGTTACAGTTGGGCACTTTTTCAAAAAAGGCCGAGAAAGCATAATTACGGAAACACCCCTAAAACCCTAAAAGTAGGGCTGCCAAGGGCAATTTCGTAATTTGACATTGAATTTGATAATTCTGAGTACGGAAATGGATTCCTTGGGCGGAAATATGTTAGGATAGCCCAGATTAGAATTTCGGGAAAAGTGCAACCAGACCGGGTACGGCGGGCCCGGGCCGGGTCCCCGGGGGTAGTTTTGTAAATTTTCATTATAGACTAATATAACCCCAAGTAACACTATGGAAGTGTCTAAATGGTGCATTTGGAATTGTAGGATTCGATATTTGCCGCCCTCGGGAGCCCGCAGTGCCAAGAAACGTCGGGAAAGGATCAGGTAGTGACTCTCTCTCTTATACTATGTATAATGCTCTGTATGTGTGTGTTATCATTGTTATGTGATGATTCTTTGATGCTGCTGCGATTACAGCTGGTGATAGATGTCGTTTACAGCGCAAGCTGTCGTTTACAGCGCAAGCTGTCGTTTACAGCGTAAGCTGTCGTTATTGTGATTACAGCGTAAGCTGTCGTGATTATTATTACAGCGAGAGCTGTCGTATTATGCATACAGCCGTGAGTGCTGTCGTTTGTGGTGAAAACCATGTATCTTTGAGATTGCTGCTACTGTTGCTGGTTGTGATTTATATACATGCTTTGTGTTATGCATTGTGTGAGTGGTTTGTTACTACTGGGATTCGCTCGAATCTCATTCTTTCCTATGACTAACATTTCAGACAGGGCATGTGGCTCAAAGGAGAAGCGGCCAACCCGAAGCACTTAGGATCTTTAGTGATACTAAGGATTTTTGAGATGTTGGTTATCTACTTTAAACTCGGGATTACTGTATATCCTGAATCAGGAACACTACATTCGATTTTGGTTGTGTAATCCCCTAGTAGATACTTGTAACCTCTAGATTATATAAGTATAGGACCCGGGAGTTGCCGGGGATTTGGTTATACGCTCTGTTATACATGAATGTAGATAAACTGCACAGGTAATTATATTCGAATTTTGAAATGGAGACCAGGAACAGGAAGAGATTTTGAATGTTTTGTGAAAACCCTACTACAAAGTAGGAGATTGAAATGAGTTTAAGTTATCCGATGGTCTCTAATCCGAATTAAATGTGCATTATCGAATTATAATTACGTGATTAAAGGCAGGGTGTTACAACAACCCTACATAGTTCTTTGGATTTATTTATACCATTGTTGCAAGTAGTGGAGAGCCTAGAAATACTACAAGCCTATGGTAGAGTGTGGTTAAAGTGGATGCGAGTGAAAAACTACCTTATATGAGAGAAGAGTGCAAACACTTGTCCTAGTTAAAGTTTCCAATCAAGCTTATTATAATTAAACTTTGCATTGCTTTAACTACTTCAATTTTTGGTTTGTTCATTGGATTTAAATTGGAGGATACCTTGTTATTCGACTAAGTGTAATTCTTGAAGCTTGATCTTGCTTATCCTTTCAAATTTCATCCCTCTCTTCCTATTGTGAGTTTAATGTTTTGCTCAGGAGTGCAAAAGCTTAAGTGTGGGGGAATTGATAGAGCTCAATATTTATATATTTTTATTAATTAATCTTAGGCTTTTGTAGGACTTAATTAAATATTTTGGGCATAATCAAGTATTAAAATGAGATTTTAGTGAAAGAATAATTTGGGAACTAAAGTGGTTTAATTGTTATATTTCTAATTAATATTTTTATTTCCATTATTCTTTAATTATGAACAAAAGATATTACCTTTGTGAATTTAATTTTGCAGGTGATGATGTGGCACAACTTGAGTGGTCAAGGTCAAAGATGTTATTTTGGAGCTTAATGAAGGACAAAAGTGGAACATCACAAGTACAGAATTTATTTTCACATTTTTTCTAAGAGGAGGTTAAATGATTAAGGGCCTTGTTTGGTGGTTGCAATTTTATGTCTAATGCCAAAACATATTTTTATCTTTTATCCAAACATACCTTTAACTATTTAACCTATTGAATTGAAGAAAGAAAAGGAGTAGGGACCATTGTTTGGAGGGTGGCTGCTGAAAAGAAATGAGAAGGGAGCATGAATTAATAATTGGAGATGGAAATCAATAAAACCGACTTGAAGAATCAGAAGTTGCTGAACCGAGAGGGAATTATTGAAGACAAGAAGGGAATGAGCCGAATTGATTAATTAAAGGCAGCTGGACTGAGTTGAAGGGGGAGGGATAAAAGAAAAGAAGAAATGAAAGCAAAGACAATGAAAGTAGCTAAAATAATTGACCAAGGAGAAGAGTGGACCGAAGTGAGCAATGGAAGAATCAAATGAGAGCTAGACCGAATGATTATTAGGAAGCGAGGTTGCAGCCGAAATTGTTGACCGATTGATTATTCTAGCTTGCTGAACCAATAGGAAAGCTAAACCGAGAGGGTTGAAGAAAAGAGAGACCGATGGAATAAAAAGAAAATAGAGGGAGCAGCGGCTCTGTGTGAAGAAGGGGATAAAGACCACGCAAATAAAAGGGTTAAGAAGCATGTAATAGAGGGGAGTGTGCGGCGGTTGGTAGAAGAGGTGCTGTGCAGAATTGAAAAAGAGAAAGCTATTTTGTTCGGTGCTTCTCATTTGTTCTCCATGGCCAATTCCTTCTTCATTCATCAAGCCTCATCTTCCTCTTCCTCCATAAGTAGCTAAGTCTTGGTGATTTCCTTGAGTTGGGTAATGGTTTGAGCTTCTAAACTTCAATGGAATTTCTTTAAGCTCTCTTTTTAGTTCATGATTATGTAGCTTGGTTAAGTATGTAATTGTGATCTAGATTGTTATGCCAAGTGAATAAACTTGGTGGTTGAGCTAGGAGTTGATTAATTAAGCTTTGTATGATTTATATTAGGAGTAGGTTGAATTGTTTATTCCAACTTGGTTAAGTGGATTTAAATGACTAAACTGAATGTTTTGAATTATTGTAATGGTAATTATAAGCTAGAATTAGAAGTTGATTATTCATCTCCTTGAGTCTGAATTATTTTGGTGGTATTCATTTAATTGCTTCGGTAGAATGAATTAAATGATTATTGCAAGTATGGAGCTAGTGGTAGCTTAGTTCCATCCTCTTGATTCATATTGTGGAATTCATATCATTAGGAAGCAAGGAAGACTAAAACCCCAATTCAAGGGAATCTCATCTCATCATTATATTAGTTGGTTGAATTTATCTTGTTGTTAGTGTTAATTTCAATTCCTTTTGCTTCTTTGTCTTGAAAACCGAAAAATACAAAAATATTGCTTTAGGTTAGATTACTTCATTAGTTTTAAAATCAAAATTCTCAAAATGATTTCTCACAACTTTAAGGCTTTTTATCACTTTACTACTTAGAAAATTGGAAATTAATCTCCTCATAAGAACAACCTAGGTTGAGCTACTACACTACATTCTTAAACCTAGTTTTATTTTGTGAACTCACACAATATGGGTTCATCAAATTCGAGGACCCAACTCGACCCCGCCGTACTCAGTCCGACTGTACTTTTCTCAAAATTTTGACATGGCTATTCTAATATATTTTCACCCAAGGAATCCATTTCTGGACTCAAAATTATCAAATGCAATGTCAAATTACAAAATTACCCTTGACAGCCCCACTTTAATGGTTTTTGGGGCATTTTTGTAATTATGCTTTTTCGGCCTTTTCTGAAAAGTGACCAACTGTAACCCCACCTAATTTTTTCTCCTGAACTTAATGGAACCATCAAATCATTGAAAATCCAACTTTAAGGTCCTCTAACAGCCCTCACTGAAATTCTCAGGTTCTCCAAAAAAAATTGGGGTTTTTCGGTTTCGGCTCCGTAAACGTGTTTCTTTCTACTCCTAACCACTTTATTGACTATTCTATTAGGTTACAACTACTATTAAGACCCAATTTTGGCAGCATAACACCTAGGCATGCACATTTACAAAATTTAAAACCAAGGACAATCTGGCAAAATTTCACCGATTAAATTGTCCAGAGCAGCTAGAATAGTCAATCTACAAAAGTTTGGAAATTACCTCAAGCTCCTTCTGGCTTTTCCTTTTATGGCTGAACCCTAACCCTTCTTACCACTGAAATTCAAGCTTTCAACACCATGAATAACATAGAAGTGGAGCTTAGGAGTAGAGTTATACGTATTAGGAGCTAAATCGCCGAAGAAATCGGCTTACCTCATGAGATTTCTTCTCCTTTCTCTCTAAAAAACCACACGTTCTCTCTCTTTTTTCAGACATGCTGGACATCCAAATAGGGCTGAAGAAGATGAAATGTTTAATGGTCCATGCTGATGTCATCTTCTTAATTTTTTTATGTCCTAATTCCCATTTTCGGATTTTTCAGAAATTCTGGCAGATTTTCTGCCCAAACTTTGAAAAATCATAACTAATTCTAGAACAATCTAATTCAGGTGATTCCAAAGCCTATAGCATCGTTATTAAGTCTAGTTTCAAGAAAAAATATAGAATTTTTCTAGATAGAATCACAAAATTCCTAGAATTTCAATCTTTGCACACTGTTTAAAAAATTTCACAGTTTTTCTGTACTGATTTCAAAAATTCATAACTTTTTGTATATAGCTCTAATTGAGTCATTTGACCTATCAAATTAAAGCTTAGGATGTTTACTTTAACCTTGTAAAATTTCATAATTTTGGCTCATCATTTTTTTATAAAAAAAATCACATGACAAGCTCACTACCTCATAGGCGATTTCTCCAAAAACATAGTTACTTTCTCGAAAATTCACCATTTTACTTTCTTTAATACCCAAAGATATAAGAATCATTAGGGAATAAATTTGGGCTCCTACTAAACCGAGGCTTAGTAGTCCACTTATTTTAGGCTCATTCGCTAGCCTTAAACCTCAAAATTATGGGTATTACAATAAACATATAATGCATTACATATAGTATAAGAGAAAGTGTTACTACCTTATTCTTTCCAGGTGTGCTCTAGCACAGTTTGCTCACATCCAGGGCAAATATTGAATCCAATCAACCAAAATCAAGGACATAGTGTCATTCCCTTTTCCAAACTCTTAATTTCAAAACACTTAAGATTGGTTACCATTTGAGTCCCTTAGGTGACTACTAGAAGCCCAAATAAATGCGCAAAGGATTGGAAAGAACTATACCAAAGACCACCTTTCAGAAGTGAAAATGCTGATTTTTGGGAGTTGGTCGCAACCAAGAAATATTTGGCTGCAGCCAAAAACAGCTCAGAAACTTTTGGCCTACAGCCAAGGACTTTTGGTTGAAGCCAAAATCAGGTCAAAAAGCAGGTCAGAAGCTTTTAGGCTGCGGCCAAGAACTTTTGGTTGCTGCTAAGAAAATTTTTGCTTCTTGACTGAAATTCAAAAAATCATAACTAATTCTAAACAAATTAAAATGAGGTGATCCCAAGTCCTATGGAAAGATATTGAAGTCCTCTATATAGGAAAAATATGAATCACTACTGTTTATAAACACAAAAATACAGAATTACATGAAATCCTATACTGCTCCAGAATAGCTTCTAGTTTCAACCCTAAACTTTGAAAAATCATAACTCCCAGCATACTCATCAAAATGACATTCATTATTTGTCTATTTTGATGCTTGGGACATGAACTATTAGACTGAAGTTTCAAAATTTTTAGACACCTAGACTAGAAAGTTTTAGAATTTTTAGACACATAAACTTGAAAGTTTCAGAATTTTTAGACACCATTTGCTTATTCAAAAAGTCCATGCAAACAAACTGCCTAGCACAGAGTTTACACTTGACTAAATTTCAAATTTTCAACCAATCTGTCCAATGGCTCCAAAATCAACAACTAAACCTATTCCCACACAATTTTTCATATAGAAACCATTGGAATCACTAAAACATCCAAATTCATATCACATCCACACATATTCTGTTTTGACCACATTGCAACCCAAACCACCAAATTGCCAACTTTCAATTTAATGATCCAAACTCATCCAAACCAATTTCATTGTTCAAACCATGCAACAAGACACCTATTCCACTGTCAAAACACCATGCAATACATAGGACCCTAATGGCACAAAAATTAGGGCTAAAATCCATAAATTACAAAGTTCCACCAATGGGAACAATATATATATGTATCAAAAGGAAGCTATTTGTCACCTCTTTCACTTCCTCAAACTAGTTTCTTGTTTCCCCCACTTTTAACTTTTCACAAGCTCTCAAAGTCCTTCTTTCAAAAATCTAAAATCATAGAGATGAAGATCTCATCAAGGTGTTCAAGATTAGTGAAAAGAATTTAAGCATTCAAAACCATTTACAAGGCTAAAACCTTACCTTTCACTTTCTCCTTCTTCCTTAAGTTGGGACAAAAATGGTGGCTGGAATGAGAGAGAAAGTATGATGAAGATGAAGCAAAATTTTGGCCTCCACACTCCTCTTTGGCCAACTTAATTAGGGGAGAGGGAAGATAATTTGTGTTGACATTTTGACCATGATTCCATGTCTCACATGTTGCCAAGTGTCATGATCTCCCAACTCCATCCTTGCACATGCAAACATGGAATAATTCCATCTATAACACTTAGAAAATTATCAAACCCTTTAAAGTCACTAGCCTTTAATCACATTTTGGGGCATTACATCTATTGCACAACTAATAACTTCCATAAAGCATACTTCACTGATTTATGTGTTGAAGATGTCCAACCAAAAGATCTCTGATCAAATTAATGTTTTCATACAAGTAAGAAGTGACAATCATGGTGAGTGAAGTTGGAGAAGGTGATGGATAGTTGAGTTGAATAAAGGAGGAAGAAAGAGGGATGGGATGAAGAGAGAGGTATAGGCATGTTAGACAGTTGTCTGACATGCATAAGGAATCCCAAATTTGAAAAAGGGATGCCTAAAGGGTCCCTTTAGGCATCCCTTTTAGTTTTATGGACATATAAAGTCCCCTTTATATGTTCCCAAAACTAAAAAGGAAACCTAAAGCCCACAAAAGTTTCCTCTAAATTACAAAAATGGCACCGTATTTTTTTACGTCTCTTTTTCTAAAAATGGACTTTTTGTGGGGAAGTAGAAACCATTCCTTATAGTAGTGATAATCATATAATTAGTGCCATGATAACCAAATTCTCAATGGGCTACTTTAGCCTCATGAGCTTTCTTTCACACAAATTACATTTCCATTCTTTCATAAATTTGCATGGTAGCCAAAAGCTGCCAGCATTTTGACCAAACTTTGAAAATTCACAACTAATTCTATAGAACTCCAATTGGGGTGGTTCAAATTCCTAATTAAAGCTATTTGAGTTTATTTTAAAGAAAAATATTACTTAGACCCAATTCTAGCCATAAAAATCTAGAATCACGACCAAAGCCACACTGGTCCAGGATTCTATCCAGATTCAATACCTAACTTCAAAAATTCATAATTCTTAATGTACTAATCCAAATAGCGTAAATGACTATCAAATTAAAGCTTAATAAGTCTACTTTCATACTAGAAAGTTTTGTGGCCATTGGACCTTATTCTATTACCCAAAAACACAATACATTCCAGCTGCCACACAGGAAACCCTAATTGGTAGCATTATTCCAACTTTTGGATTTCAATTCCATTCTTTCTAAAATTTCACCAACCAATGATTCCCACTCAATTTTTCTGAAGGAATATATTGGAGACATCAAAATTGGAAAAATCATTCTCCTCCTACCTGCTCTATTCAGACCAAAATTAGGGTTTCAAATCAACAATTCACAAATTCTCAAATTGTCCACCAAACTAGGTTTATATGCTTCCCAAACATCATATAATTACATATATATGATCCAAGCTTCACGAATCCTAGAAAACCCTAAATAACTAAAATTAGGGCAGCAAGTACAAGGCCCATAAATTCCACCAAACCACATAATACATAGCTAAAAATAAAGGTTTTTCTCACTTCTTACTCTTTCTTAATCTTCTTTCTTGATTCTCCAACTTTGGCTCTTGCTAGATGACACAAAACACCTCCCCTTGAAATTATAAAACCATAGAAATAAAGCTCTCATCAAGGGGAACAATTTTTATGAAGAGCTTTTGAGTCATAGAAGTGGTTAAGAGGTAAGAATCAAGTTAGAAGAGTTTACCTTGTTCTTGTCTTCTTCAAACTCCACTTTCTCTTTCCTTTTTATTTTTTCCACTTATGTTCTTTCTTTTTCTTCAAGTGGCCGTCACTTTTTGGAGTGATATGAGATAGTGATGTGCTGAAATATTTAATCCTCACCTCTTCAGTATACTTGGCTGAAATATAAGAAAAGATGGGAGAAATAGATAAGGTGTCAACATGGCATGGTGTCTTAAAAAGTTTGTGGTTAATTGTTCAACTATGATTTGTTTAGGTGCATTGATATTTTCTCATTCCCCTTTTGGCTTATCTTGACCAAAATTCACACTCAACATGAAGAGAAATATGTTGACTAAAGTGTTCTTGAAATCATGCTTTTTGGTCAAACTCTCCAAGTTGTAACCAATTACAAGTATTATTGAATTTTCTCCTCTTCTTTCTTTCTTTTGACCTGTCATTGGTTATGATTTAATTACATATTCTCTTTCTCTTTCTTTGGGACCTTGACCGAAATTAATTGGGAGAAAAGGAGAAAGATATGTTGATCAATTGATCTCTTGGTTCTTGTTTTATTTATACCTAGCCACAATTGTTGACTTTTCAAATGGAAAAGATGAAGAAGTATATCATTTAAATTCTCTTTCCTTCATCCTATGGTCTTGAATGTTTTTTATCAAGGGAAAAGGAAGGGAAATTAATTTAATCTATGTATGCTTAACTTTCTATGTACCCGCCCAAAAAGCAGAAATCGGCACTAACAGTTTCCATTTGCCGATTCCCTGTGATTGCCCATGCCTCAAAATACATGTTGTGTAAACCCCTGCCTTAATTAGCGTAATTATAATTTGATATCACTTAATTAAATTGGTTTAGAGACCGTCGAATAGTTCAAAACTCATTTAAAACTCCCTTTTATAATAGGGACTTTACAAAATTTTCAAAACTTCTTTCCTATTCCGGTCTCAAATTCAATTATCAAATTTAATCACCTGTGCAGGTAATTTACATTCATTCATATCAGAATATCTAATAGCAATCCCGGCAACCCCCGGGTTCCATTCATTCACTAGAAGGTTTACAATTCCCATATAAGGGATTACACAACTATATTCTGTTACTAAATACAACCTAAAAATAATTTACAAGATCCCTGTCCAACAGGTTTAACCAACACATCCAAAAGTAAATGTCCCTATAGGGTTCTAACTGCTCCGGGTCGTACGCTTCTCCTTAGAGCCACTCGCCCTGTCTGAAAGGTTAGTTAAAGGAAAGAATGAGATTCAAGAGAATCCCAATAGTAACAAAACATTTATACCACAAATAAGTACACAGCATGTAAGCAAATCATCATACAGCAGTAGCACAAATCACACTCCACCCTCATCCCCTTTCTCCGCCGGGAAGGCACACTGTCCTAACCCGAACCGTTGTTAGCTACTCAGGGACTATTGGCGTGGCAGTGCATACACATAGCCTTATAGCTCATATAGCTATTTGGCTTTCACAAATGGCCCGTCAGCCTTCACAAATAGCCTTTCGGCCCACATAATCACATATACCACACCTCATCCTCATCCCCTTTCTCCGCCGGGAAGGCATACAACCCTTGCCTGATCTGTTGTTAGCTACTCAGGGACTATCGGAATGACGGTGCTTACACATATTCACAATGTCGCAGCATACGAGTTTATCACAAATCAATGATAATACACACATACAATGCATTACATATGGTACGAAAGAGAAGTTACTACCTCGTTCCTTCCTGACGTTTGCTGGCTCAGTGGGCTCACGAGGACGGCAAATGTCGAATCCTATAAACCAAATTAGGGACAATAAATCAATCTCTTTTCCAAGTTTCCTAATTTCATAATACTTTATGTTGGTATTCATTTAGACTCCTTAGGTGGCTATTAGAGGCCTAGACATATACCCAAAGGGTTGGGAAAGGCTATACCAAAAACCACCTTTAAAAGTGTAAAATACTGATTTTTGGGGGTTGGCCATGGCCAAAAACTGCTCAGAAACGCTCAGAAACATTTGGGCCGCGGCCCAGAATCCGCTGGCCGTGGCCAAGAAAATCCAGTTTCTTGGCTGAACTTCCAAAAATCATAACTAGTTCAAGAAAAATCGAAATAAGGTGATTCCAAAGCCAAATGAAAGCTATTTAAGTCCTCTTTCAAGGAAAAATATTGGCCATTACTGGAAATCACCACAAAAGCCCAGATTTACCAAAACCCTAATGTTGTGCCAAAACAGGGTCCAGTTTTGATGCCAAACTTTGCACAGTTCAAACTCCCAGCTCACAAAGCGAAATGACACAAAATTTATGTCCATTTTGAAGCTTGAGAAGTGAACCTCAAAACTGGAAAGTTTCATAATTTTCTAACATCATTAGCCTAGTCAAAACGTCCACACCATCTGACTGTCCAGAACAGACTTACATTGGCCAGATTTTCCAGATTTTCACATTTGATCTCAAATGATTATTCCCATTCCAACCCAAACACCATTCTCACACAATTTTGCTCAAGAAAACCATTGAAATCATCAAAATGACCAAATTCAACTCTCATTGACATATTACACAACAACCACAACATGTCTCACAATGTCACAACACAATTCACACATTGCCACACTTTCCAATCCAAGTTCCCAAATCAATTCCAATGGCCAAAATGTTCAACAAAAGACCAAATTCTACACAACACATAAGCCAATTCATTCCATTTGAAAATTGCACAAAATCAGAGCAAATTCATAAATTCCCAATACTCAACCAATGATTACAACAACTATACCAAAATGCTTCTAATTCTTACCTCTTCTTCTTCCTAAAGCCAATTCTTCAATTCTCCAACTTCCAAATTTCCACAAGTTCTCAAACTTCACCAACCAAAATTCTGAAACCATAGGAATATAGCCCTCAACCTCATGAACAACATTAATGAAAGACACTTGAGCATATGAAGGCATTAACTTACCAAAAACTCAAGCTTTTCTCTTTCTCTTTCCTTAGCTTGTTCAGCGAAAAATGGAGGAGGATGAGAGAGAAAAATGAGATATTGATGATGATGATTTCATTCCCTCACACATACACACATAAACCGACTAGGAAAAGAGGAGAAAGAGAAAATGGTTTGAAAGCTTGTCTTTAATCTAAGGGTCCTTATTTTGACACTTGACACCATCTTGTTTTCCCTTCTATGATTTCACATGCATTTGCATGCACAAGATTCCACCTCTTGGTCTTTCAATCTTAGCCATTAATCTTGATTACTAAGAAGTGTTCTCAATGGTATCTAACCAGTCGGTCACTAAATTTACCGTTTTGCCCCTGATTATCAAAATGCACGATATATACTTCAAAAGTAATCAATTAATATTAATTACATTACTTTGAAGTTGATAATCCTTGGTCACAATCTAGGATATTACATGTTGTCTACCTCAGGTCATCCAAAATATATGGACTGGGCCCCACATCACCCGATGAACATGTATCTCTATACTAGATCAATAATGTGCTCCAGAAACTCCCAGAAGTTCATGTTCAGGCTCCACTCGACAATATTGATCTTCTTCCAGTTCCAGTATGATGAATCCGAAAAGAAGTCCATAGTAGTGTAGACCCAAAACTCGTCAGGCAAATCAACCTCTAGCTGATTCCGGATCCTGTAAAGCGACTCCATACCCCTTTGGAATGCAAGATATCGGCTAACGGGAGTAGTATGGGCTCGTAACGGTCAGTGATATCTGCCTTAAATGTAATCCCATAGCTCCCGGTCTAGCTGTAGGTCATACTGTGCATGCACGGTCTCAGCTCGGGAGCCATCAAGCTCGCTCGGATCCTTCGTGGAGTCATCCGTCAGTGGAAGCCCTATCTCCTCAAACAGTGATCCGATCGGTGACACTGGCCTCAACTCAGGACCAAATACAGGCCTCACTGGTACGCTCTTCCTAACAGTCCATCTCATATGGAGACCTCCTTGTGCATAGTACTATACGTACTGCTGCCCTTCGGAATCTATTACTCTGATGGAATCTAGTTCACAGATGCCTGCGATCCCTCACGCTGCTGATTGTTACTCCGATGCTCATGATTTCCTGTAACCATGCTAACAAGACCATATTAGTATACTATTATGAAAAATGTCAAACCCCTTAACATTTTGATATACACAGAGTAACAAACACAGTTCCACAGGCATATAAAAATAGCATGATTATATTGATAAAAAGCACTTATTTACAAATAAGATTCTCCCCGTAGGGTTTGAAAGTATATATACAAATTATCCAAAATACTTAAAATTTAGACAAAATATAACCAACGGCTTCAATCTCGAAATCCACATACCTTAACTACCCATGTTCGCTGTTTTACCCTTAGAGCCACTAGCTTCTGCTGGAATATTTATTTATTTGAAAAAGGGTGAAATTCAAAAGAATCTCAGTAGTAACATACAATCATTTATATAAAATGCGAAAAGTAAATATGTCATGCTCCATGCTATGCAATAATTAACGACAATATGACATTATGGAATGTATACATGAGTTAGGCGCTTAATCCCCCACTATCCATAAACCTCAGTTGGGCCCTGGCTCAAAACCGAATAAATATGCATCCATACACAAATTTAAATGCGCCTCCATGCACAAATTGCCCTCCATGGCAAAAACCATATTCATTAATTAAATTACAAAAGATGACATATACAATTAGATAAACATTGGCATAGTGTATGAAGGAATGAGTTACTACCTTGTATTCCTTTTTACAGCAGAAAACAAGTTCCTCAAATTTCATGTCAATGGCTCAGGCTATCAACAGTTGGGTCCAAAAATTCCAAATGTACAAAAACTTGGTTAATACCCCTTCATGTATCACTCTAGACTCTTCCAAAGTGTTTTTGTTAGTTATATTAGTCCAAAGCTGAAAAATTATTAAAATACCCCTTGGGACCCGGTCTAAGCCCCTTTATATTCGGTCCGACCGTACTTTTTTAGAAACTTTAACATGGGCTATTCCTACATAGTTTTGCGTGTAGAATCCATTTTTTACCTCAGTTTTAGTAAAATCACTACCAAATAATAGTTTTGCCCTTGACAGCCCCTATTTAGGGTTTTAGGGCCATTTTTGCAATTTCACATTCTAGGGTTTTTCTCACAAAGTGGTCAACATCAACTCTACACAATTTTCCATCCTAGACACCATGGAATCCTCAAGTCATGAAATTCTAGCCCTAACCCCCCTGAACTCCTCTTGGAAGAAAATTAAAGGGAAAAAGGGAAAAATTATGATTTTGACTTTTAACTCCAAAAACTTATTCCTTTTCACTCCAATCTACTTGATTGGCCCTTTAAACACTTACTATACAAGATTTGAGAAATTGTGGGCAGCATAACCCCTTAGGATTTCCACTTAACAAATGTAAAAAATTAACAAGAAAACCACAAATCACCACTAAATCAACAACCACAACATCAAAGAGAAGGAGGTTATCGAAGTTACTTCTTGATTTCTTACTTCCTCTCTCCTAGGCGTCACCTCTCTCTTTCTTTCTCTTGATGTTTTGCTTGCTACACCATGATTTTCATGAAGATTAGGATATTAGAGGAGGTATTTTACAAGTTGGAAGGCAAAATCTACTACTATAGATTCTGCTACCCTAAAAGACGTTTCTTTTTAAAATAGGGACGCCTAAAACATAGGCGATGACATTTTTGTAATTCTGTGTGGGAACTAGGTAGCTTTAGACGTCTCAAATTGAATTTGGGACATCTAAAGTTAAAAAAAATTAACTTTTTTCTTACTTTAGACGTAACTTTAGAGTTCCAAATTGAATTTGCGAGGTCTAAAGTCCCATTTTATACGTACCAAATTGTATTTGGTACGTCTAAAGTCAAAAAAAATTAATTTTTGTTTACACTTTAGAAGTCCCAAATTGAATTTGAGACGTCTAAAGTGGAACTTTTGACATCCCAAATGGAATTTGAGACGTCTAAAGTAATTTAAAAATTTTCTTATGAGCTATATTGAATATAAGGGATGCTCGTCCCTTATATTAAATAAAGGGACGCTTTCCTGCCCCTCTCTCTCTCTCTCGCTCCAACAACATTTTTCAATTTTAATAAGAGGAGTTGTAAAGAGAGACCCACATTCTATAGATTCAAATGGCTTTTTCCTTTAGTGTTCTCACCATCCTCCCCCTCTCATCATGCCCTTCAGTGCCCCTATTTATGATGGTAACTCTCTCTTTATCACTTCTCAAATCTTACATGCTTGTCTGTTTATTATTATTATTATATAAGTTCCTCTCTTTTTTCACAAGCAAATATGGTACAGTGCATCTGGTTAAAAAAAGGATTTTTGAATTGTAAAGTTTGACTAAAAGAAGTTTGAACAAAGCTAGCAAAGTGGTTGAAGCGTGGTGATGCCAAAAAAGGAAATTCCGGAGCCAAAAAGAGAATGGAGAAAGCTAGCTTTTGTGTTCAACAAAATGATTGCAGAGGATTCTTGTCTAGAACTTGTGTTTGCGTCTGTAATTAATGATCTCAGAATCTACAGGAAATTTGAAATTCAAATGACTTTAGACATCCCTTTTTAAAAAAGGGACATCTAAAGTAGAGACTTTAGACGTTCCTATTTCAAAATTGGGACGTCTAAAGTCCCACTTTAGACGTCCCTTTTTCAAATTTGGAACGTCTAAAGTCTCACTTTATTACGCCATTCATATAGACGTCTCCCTATTTTTGGACGTTAAAAGTGTAAATATAGGGACGTTAAAACCCCTTTTTGCAGTAGTGATAACATGAAATCTTAAACCTTACCTTTGATTTTCTCCTCCTTGAGCTCCCTTTCTCTATGTTTTCTTTAAGCTTCTCCCTCTCTCTCTCTCTGGTGTTGGGATAGAAATGAAGAATAGAGAGATGAAGGCAAGAGTTAATAAAATATCTTCATCTTTCCTTATTTAATAAATGGTGGAATATTGGATTTATGACATCATTTGTGTGCTTGCTCTTATCTTCATCAAATTGGGTCATAACCTTCCATTCAAATTGAACTAAATTCCTTCCCTTCCTTTTGCCCATAAAAGACGCCACTTAAGGGTCCTTTAACACCAAATTGGGCTTCATGTAATTGCCTTGGTCAATTGTGCAACTAATTATTATTTTATTGCTAATAACACATGTGCTCATATCTTAGTAATTCTTATTTAATTACTTGGCTCAAAATGAGGACATTTGGTACATCATAACCTAAATAATTATTTTTCCCTCCTATTTTTCTTATACTAGGCGAAATTAACAAGGAAGAGGGAAACAAAAATTATTCCAACATTTCCCACAATCTCTTTAATTAATTTATTCGCAAGTTCTACATTAACTTTTCAAACCTTGATTTATTTGACCAAGAATGTTCCAAACGTATATTTTCCCTTTATTTTTCTTAATTAATTGAAATTAATTTCAATTAATTGAAAAATAATTAATATTATGCTTTGTTGGCAAATTTATGATTTTGTCATTATATTTTCGAATTTATTCCTTTTCTTCATTCATAGCCAAGATTAACATTAATATGGGGCCAAATATTATGCTTTACTATTCTTCCATTTTGGGCTTTTGGAAATGCCCAAAAATTAATTTCATGCCTTATTCTAGCCCAATTTTCATGAAAATGGAAATTTATTAACTTCTTAAATTCCAAGCTCATAAGTATTCATCATTTCATTTCATTAAATACTACAAATAATTACAAGGTATATTGGTGAATAAAATTTGGGGTGTTACAAATTTGGTCTTTAACTATTTTCCCCATAATATCTGATAAATTGCCCTATTCTTTGATAAAATGCCCATAAAAAATTCTTTCAGATAAAAATTCCATTTCTAGGGTATAAAACCTTTTTTATAGATTCGCATTAGTCTTAAAATAATTGTTCCCTAGTTGTTCCGTATTATTTGAGGCTTCCTACTATTTTTTATAATTCCATTTGCCTAATTATTCTTTATTTTGTCAAAATTCAATAATTATTTTTAATTCGTTTTGGTGGTAATTTCCTGGCATATACCTCAATTAAGCCTCAAATATAGTTTGATGAATTATTCTTTATCTTTTCATACCTCTGCGATTTTTCTTAAAATCCTGGGCATAATTTCCAAAATTGCCCTTATATACCTATAATTTTTTGAAATTACGCCTTTACCCAAACTTGGCACTGTAGATATACAATGTTACTTTGGTTGGTCTCCTATTTTATTTGGCCAGTGGCTAATATTTAATTACACGTTTATCCTTTTTTCATGAGGGCTGAATGTTAAATCGTTATTGTAAAAGTTCTATGCTTTAAGGGCTCTTATGAGACTTCTCCTCAAATGAGCTTGGTCTCAAACTAATTCTTGAACTTATGTTCAAAATTCAGAATATTACATACATAATTGAAAATATGTTGCAAAAAAGGAAAAAAAGAAAAAAGAAAGAAAGAGAAAAGAAAAACTGCACCCAGAAAATGTTAGTCCTTACTTAGTTTGAGCAAATTTTTTTTGGGATACAATTTGAGCAGAAAATTTTCATTCTCAATTTTTAGTAATTTTTCCTATAATTTAATTATATACATATATATATATATATATATATTCCTCCCATTTGAATATTATATTATATTGAAGGGAAAAAAAAAAGAATAGTATATTATATTGCTGCGCCATATGCGAGGATTGGACGCCACGAATAACTTCATTTTTCATAGGTAGGGGTGGGTGCTGCCCCTACTGGCCATCAAAAAATACCCCCTTCTCAAGTTTTATTTGTATTTTTTTTATTATTAGATTTAATAAAATAAGTGATATTAGGTAAAAAAAATTTATTTTTAATTTTTTATTATTTTTTAAAGATTTAATATTTTAAAATTACATAATTTTTTTATTAAAAGTGTTTAATATTTAAAAAATCATAAAAATTAAAAATAATCAAATATTAAATATCACTTATTTTATATAAAATATAACTAACGCAAAAGAAAGGAAAGGGGCTATTTTTGTATGGGCAGCCGGGGTAGCACCCAGCCCCCTCCTATTTTTCACGTGTCCGTATATAATATGGACCAAGAATGAAGCGCCGCGTGGAGGGCTTACGCACCATCTTACCTCAGTGTGTGTGAAAGCAAATTAAATGGTCTTTAGTCTTCGAAAGCGCCCATTTCTTTTGCCGAGTCCATAGCATCTCTTTCTCTCTCTGACTTCAACCTATCACACACTTCTTCACTCTCTCTCCTTCTCTCCAAACTTGTTGGCACAACCACAACAATCACTCTCTTAAATGATGACTCTTCTTTGAGATCTTCATACTCATTCAAACCCCTCTCTTGTTTCTCTCTCTTCTTCCTTCTCTTAGAACACAACGCACCTCAACACAGCTCACGCTCCATGACTCTTGTTTGATACTCTTTCAACCATTTTCTTTTCTACTTCTCCTCCTCCCAGGTTCTGCATATGGAAGCTCATTCTTATTCCTCAACGACGTCGTTTCTTCACCAGAAGCGTCTCCTCCACGAGATGGATTTCTTCTATTCAGGCAAAAAGACCAAGACTGATGATGATGCTGATGATCAACATGATCACCATGACGATCTGATGCTAAATGGATCCACCGAGCTTCACGTTGGTGTAAGTAATAATTAATTCATTTTATAGTTCAATTTCTTCTTAAAAGTGGATCGTATTTATTAATAAAAGACCGCAGGTAGTAAATAATTAAGCCTTCAATTATTCATTTTGCGTATTATTGAGATGACCTTCACAACATCATCTTCTGTTTGCATATACACATTATTATTGAAGCCTATAAGATTTTGATTTGTTAACTTTTTAAATTAATACACGCAGGAACTATATATGGGTTATGGGTATATATGTGCCATCATTTTAATTAAAGCATAATTATATTATATGGATATGTGTGGTCAATTTGTTTTAATTTAATCTGCATGACTTATTGTAATTTACAGGCGAGTTTAGATCTTGTGACTAAGAGTAGCAGTAGCAACAGATCGACTGTGGATGATGGAGCATCAGATGCCATGCAAGAGAACAAGAGAAAAGAGGCACGTAATTAATATAATCTCGCTGTGGATGAGTGTGTTGTGTGTGAAAATATATATGGTAGTTAATTAATTCCATAAAGTTGAAGGATATATATATGGTTGAAATTAATTTATTTGAGCTTGTGGGTTCATCAGTATGCAGCTTTGTTGGCTGAATTGAAGCATTTGAAAGCTGAAAATCAACGTCTGAGAGATTTGCTTGATGAGCTGAACCAAGACTACAATGCCCTCCAATTGAGACTAATCAAGCTCAAGCAGACGCAAAGTAATGAGGTATATATATACAGCATCAAACAAAATTATTAGTCTCTTGTGTATATATACATAGGCTTGCACTATGGTTTTATCATATACTACTATATTACTTCAAATTATAAATGATTTTTCTTTGCTTCTGGGCTCCAGATTTATGGGGTAATTCTAGCTTCATCATGACTTTGGCTTTCATTCTCTTGTAATTTAATTTATCCATCCGCCAACATGTGATTAAGCTGTTGTTAGATCAAAATTTAGCTAAAACCTTCATATGATATATGCAGTTTTTGTTTGAGAGAGATGTATACTACACACACACAAAAATATATTCGTTTTTTTACTAAATCATCATCATCAACACACACACACACACCCTCAATCCTTTTTGCTGTGTATTTACTGTACAATGTTGATGTAATTTTTTTCTTGATTAATTGAGTTGAAATCAGTTACTTCTTGAACGGGGGCAAAGTATTTCTTCAGAATAGTTATATATATATATATATATATATTTTTTTTTTTACTTTTCTTTCTTTTCTTTTTCAGAATCTCATGTACACATATATTCTTGCATGGGTTAATCAGTAGCATCTAAATATACATACTATCAAGATATATACTACTTCCGATCCTTAGTATAATATATAGTTTGTAGCGCAATTGTTAGATCTTATTAAGGACCGGAGGTAATATATAATATTCACTGTAGCATTATTAGTATTCAAATATATTTTCCTTATTTTTGCATGCTTTCAAGATTCCTGATGAATGATTTGAATATGTGAGTGCAAGTTAAAAATGCATGCATGCTTCAAATGACTTAAAAATGACCAATGTACATATAAATGAAAGAATGAAATTTGTTGTCTTGTGTGTGTTTGGGTTTGTGCAGGTAGAAGAAGCTGGCAGTGGAGATAATAAAAGTGAGGGCAAAGTGATGATGAGAGAAAGCAAAAGCAATAATATGCTTGATTTAATGGAATGTAAGATGGGGCAAAGCAGAGATAGTGATCATCATCAGCCGCTAATTAACAACAATGATATTACTCATAAAAAAGTTTATGGTGGGAAGGATATTCATAATAGTGATCAAGCAAGAGACACTTCATCAGATACCATATCACTAGTCAGGAAAGCTCGTGTCTCAGTTCGAGCACGATCTGAGTCTTCAATGGTTAGTAATTCATCAATCATCCGCATTAATATACCAATCAACCATATTTTTCTCCAAACTATTAAATTGAGAGAGAGGATACGCTTACACACCCCCACACATATAAAGGTTTTCTTTTTTTTTTTTTTTTTTTTGAGAATGAAGGTTAAAGTGTACCTTTAGTCATTTACCTATATATAAAATTTTAGTTTAGTCATTTACTTTTATAAATTATCACCGGTTAACTCAAATAATGACTTTTTTACTAATCATTGTTATTTTAAGAGATTGAACTTAACATGATACTTCTCAGGACCTTAATATAGGATTAAACTGATGTTGATCCAAAATATAAAACCCTTTTTATATGTTTATCAATTTTTTTAAATTAATCTTATTGATATTCTCTTAACAATAATCAAGTGATAAAGGGAGGGAGTGAATTAATGAAAATGATTGAGGAGCTTTAAGAGAAAAAAAATTGCATTAAGTAATTTAACTAATATTTTTAATTTACTCAAATTAGTTAATTACTTCTTACATTAAGAGACATAGGAGTATCATTTTGTGAATTTTTTGTCAACGTTTAAAATTTCAGTGTTGGCATTTTTTGTTGATGCAATTAAAAGTGTTAAGGTTAGAGGACTAGAAAAACTCTTCACAAAATTAATCAACCAAACTAAAATTTTGAAGAAAGTTAAATGAAATTGGTACACTTTTACCTTTTGAGAATAATTTCTCCTGGGTGCTGGATAAATTGTACATGTAGAAAGAATGAGAGAGAAGTGTTTGTGGATCTCATAAACCCACTTTTACTTTTGTTTCTCATTTCATCGACCCGGTCCAACTTCAGCAGAAGAAAATATAGATTTTAATTTTTTTTTTTGTCAATAACTATCCTATCAATTTGTTAATTCCATCATTCATAAATTATAATAGACCTCATCAAAGTTTTTGTGTGAATAAATATTTTGATGTGTCACATGCTTGTTAATGAAATAAAATGGATAAATTTATAATGATAAGAGTCAGTATAAATGATGATAGATTTAAGGACTACTATGAAACTTGAACAGATAAATGAGAATAGTTGCACAATTTACCATAATTATATAGGGATTATTTATTTTCCCCCCTTGTGAAATGAAACTTACATAATAAATTTCATTATATTTTTTTCTGGCACTGACAGATATCAGATGGATGCCAATGGAGGAAGTATGGGCAAAAGATGGCTAAAGGAAACCCTTGCCCACGAGCTTATTATCGTTGCTCTATGGGAACTTCTTGTCCTGTACGAAAACAAGTATGTAATAATCCCTTTTCATGAAAATTTTTAGCTTTATTTGTCCTGAAATTATCATAGGTAGTTTAACTACAATTCTTGAAATATAAGAATGCAACTTGAAATATCATTTTAATTTAAATGTCATTAAACAGTAAGAAGTGACAGTTTTATTGCAGAATATGAAGATGAAGCCTTCGGAAATTCAGATGATTTTGATATAATTCTTACCACACTACTCTTACCTATATATATGGTACATTATATCTCCAATAGAAATGATTTTTTTCCCTTCTATTTGTTGTTATGATGTCTCTGTGCGCGTTACAATAATTATATATAATTTCATAGCTTATGTTCTTTTAAGTAGATACATAAGAGCTATATCTTACTCCTATATTCTAAATTAAAACACTTCAATTCGCTTCCCATATTATTTTTCATTGGGTTGAATCCTATATGTATTTATGTTTTTAAACAAATGTGATTGTGGGGTGTGAATCACATCATGCTCTCTAATAATGTAGATTCACATTTCTTTTTCTAAGCAAAGATTCACTTTCCTCAATGGATAGAAAATTCAAGAACTTAGGGTTTGTTTTGATTTTTCCCTATTTTTATGTTATTATAACATTTTTGTAGAGCAACTATTTAAAATAAGTTTAGAAAACAAAACAAATAAAAAAAAATATGTTTGAATAAAAATTTTGGAAACGTATCTAAAATGGTGAAGTGAAAAATGAAAGAATGATTTTTTATATTTACATAATTACTCTTAATGAAAATATACAATGTTCTTCGTCTCATCCAAAAATATATTCTTTTTTTTTTCAAGAAGATTTTTTTTTAGAAGACATAGCCAAAACCACATTTTTAAACAAGTTTTTTTTTTTAATTTCGTTTTTCAAATAAAAAAACTGTTTTGAAATATAAGAAATTAAACATGCCCTTAATTATTTTCATACTTGTCTACATTTCATGAAACTAAATCTTCTATGATTTATCGGAACCAAAGTAACACAAAAATATATGTTATTTTCATACTCAAAAGGCTAAATTATCTGAAAGCTCTTCATTTCATATGCAACTAATCTTCCTAACCTTTATTCATAAAACTCACATTAATTATTAGCTTTATTTATTACTCTTCTACAAATGACTTAAAATGTAAAGGTTCATCTGCACATAACTCAAAGTTTGGAGGGTTATATTCAAAAAAGAAAAAAGAAAAAAGGTATAATGGGATATAAAAATTGAAAGTTTGGGGTTATCTGTATATAATTGAAAGTTAGGGGTTAATTTTTAAGTTTTAAAGGTTAAAAACGGTTATTTATAAGTGATTCTAAGTACCTAAAACCTTTATGTAATTTAGCTCACTTAAAATTCCTTCTCTCTTTGCAGGTACAGAGGTGTGCCGAAGATAGAAGCATTCTGATAACTACATACGAAGGACAGCACAATCATCCACTTCCTCCAGCTGCAAAAGCTATGGCTTCCACAACATCTTCGGCTGCTTCAATGCTTCTTTCTGGATCAATTCAAAGTTCAGATCATCATCACAATAGCGTCATAAACCCTAATATCTTAGAAAGTGCTTCAATATTTGCTTGCCCACATAGCATGGCTACTCTCACAGCCTCAGCTCCATTTCCCACTATAACCTTGGACCTCACTCGTCACCAAACTGCCCCGCCACCGCCTCCGTCTCCGCCGAAGATTTTCGGTCAGGCTCTAAGTGATCAACACTCGAGGTTTTTTCCGGGAACAACGACGTCGTCATTCACTGATACGGTGAATGCAGCAACTGCTGCCATTACTGCGGATCCCAATTTCACTGCAGCTCTTGTGGCTGCCATTACTTCTGTCATTGGAAGCTCCCATTCCAATGATAATAATGGCTCTGATATTACTGCAAGAGGAAAACCCTAGAAATGGTGAAACTTATCAGTTATTATTATTGGCGTTGTTATTTTGGAAATTTTGATCTCGAGTTTTCATTTAATCGGTTCTTATAGAAAACTACGTTGCTAATAAGCAGTTTAATTTAATTTAAATGCTTTATTTCTTTCATTATTAGTTAGATGTGTCCATATTTTTTTATATATCATTTTAAATGCGTTCTTGGGGTAATTAGTATGTACTTGATGAAACACTTTATTATGCAAACATCTTGACTATCTTGCTATATCGTATATATAATCAGTGCCATGTGAGTAGTATAAAAACCAGAAGAAGAAAAAGAGGAAAAAGGGGAGAAAATGGTGCATATAAATAATTAGTATGTAATTGTTGGATAAGTCTTTGACTGCTTCAACTAAGTCCCATGATATGCATGCATAAAATGGACTTAATCTTATGAATACTAAGGTTTTTAATTTGATTGGACGTAAATCTTATGAATACTAAGGTTTTTTGAAAAATTAATTAGCGATCAAATTTATTAGAATCTGTATTATTATTTATGGTAGATGCTCAATAATATCAAACAAAATCATCCTTTAATAAATCATATAACATTACAAAAGTTTTGTTTTTTTTCTTGTTTTTTTAACCTTAAGCGATGAAAGGGAGACCATTTCTGCATCTAAATTTTGTTCAACATAGGTAGTATTTCTTATTAGAATATTGTTATTTTTTTTTATATAAAATGATCAATTATATTTAGAATGCGGCAAAATTATATAGCTAAGGTTAATATGAAAGGGTCAAGGGAATGTGGATTAAGAAATACATAAGTCTTGTATAGAGAATAACTGGAAAAATGTAGAATGAAGCAAGGAATTAGTATCATTTTCCTACGTGCCATTTAGATCATACTGAAGGGGACCATTGAGTAAATTCTTCTTCCATGTGACAACATTAATGTGACTCAAGGAGGCAGCAAACGTTTAGGCAGCACTACTACAGAGGAAAAATTTAGCATCCATATTTAATATCCGTTTTTATAAAAAAGGGGTGTCAAAATGTAGAGTGCGGCCTTTTTTGCAATTTTCTGCTGTGATTTTGGTGCCTTTGACATCATTTTTTCTCAAAAGGGATGCTAAATCTCTGGCTTTTGGCGTCCCTCTTTTTAAAAAGGGACGCCAAAGGCTTAGTCGCCAAATATAGCATTCTAGTTTTTATTCTTATAATTAAAATGAAAGAAAGAAAGAATTATTACTAGTAGTATACGTATTATTAAGGGTGAGGAAATAAGGAGAAGGAATTTTATAAAAGAGAGAGAGAGAGAAATGAGAACAATGGGCCCAAGTTAGCCTTGGCCCATTATAGTTTTTGAGTATTTAAGAAAAGACAAATGCCCAGGGGCCATGACCCCATCAGCACATTATAATCAACAATTGGTTAAAGTCACAACATCCTCCTCCATGCGTCCGTAAACTTCCGGACGGAGAGAGAGAGTGAATTAGAGAGGAAATCATGGTGCGGCGTTCTTTTTTGTCTTCCCCTAAGGCAAGCTTTGAGGTTCAACTTGGTAAGAAAAATCATTTCTGATCATAAAATTGTCTTCATAAATATTGTTCTACTCAACTTGCTCTTTCTAACGGGTATATTTTCGAAGTGATTAGATCAGCACATTTTTAGATTAGAGTTTAGAGTAAGTGTTGAATTTTAACAATATATGACCATAGGATTGTAGAGCTATTTTAATAGTCAAGTTCTATAGGGTTGGAGTTATGTAATATTAATTGTCTTGAGGATTTAAAAATTTAATTTTTATTCAAAAAGTTTAGGATTTTCTATGCATATGATATTTTCACCGATTAAATTTGAGTTAAATGATTGATTTGCATTTGTTGGAGATATTATTGAATTTTTGATGGTGTAGTTTTGAGATTTGACCTTGTGAAGTCTTTACAATTCTCATACTGAGAGAAGGATACCCCCTTACACACTCTAAGGATACAATCTATTTCTCACTCAAGATTCTCTAATATTGAGTAACTCTCACAAATATAGAATGATTACAATGAAAGATGACTTTTCTCTATATGAAGTAGATAATTATTAACACTGAAATACATGGTAAGAGTATGATTATAGAGCTTCGGTCGAATAAGATTTAGAGTAACAAATCAACATTGTAGGCATGGGTTCCCATCATTTCTATTTTGAATGATCTTCTATTTATAGTTGATGAAGATCGATAACCATTGAGCTTTTCTTCTTCCCATTTGGGCTTATAAAATATGACCGTTGCGCTGGAAGCTTCCAACACAAAAGGTGCTTTTTCCAATTTGTGTGTTAATCCTTGTTTGATCACTTAAAAAATACTTAAGCACTAATATAAAGAAGAGTTAGAGTGATTAGAAACAAGAATAACAAGTTATACAATCATTCCAATAATTTTTAGAAGTTTGGAAGTGATGCTCTATTTTCTGGAAAACTTAGTTATTCGAATATGATCATCCATATTTGAATATCTCTGTTGGCTTTAAAATATATTCTAATAATCTTTGTTGTATTCAAATAGAAGAACTTGGTTTTTGTTGAAGTATATTTGGATACACTTTCCTTTATTTGAATAACATCATTTGTATTGGACTTGGCATTATTCAAATACACTTTTCCTTATTCGAATAACATTCTTTGTTTTGTCTCTGTTCGAATACATTTTTCCTTATTTGAATAACTTCTTTAGAAAAACAATTGATCTTATCCAAATACAGCCACTTGTATTCAAATAATATTCTTTGATAATGAATTTTCATATTTGAATAAACCAACCCTTATTCGAATAAACCTTTCAATGTAGCCAAGTGATCATATTCGAATAAACCCTCTTGTATTCAAATACACTCTTGTTTATATTGGAATAGGTTTTCAAGGAGTGAGGCATATTCAGATATCCACTTTAGTATTCGAATAAATTTCTAACAAATGAAGAGCCCCATATTTGAATACACTAATACTCATTCGAATATAGCATGTGAGACAATGATGAATATATTCGAATAATCTTATACTTATTAGAATAGAAGCCATTATAATCAAATAGCACCAGCCTCTACTCGAATAAACCTAAGATTTGTTATTATCATAACTCTTTGGATATAACTCAAAATTTAGAAAATGACCTATCCCCAGAAAGTTCTTTAAGTATACTTTTTACAACAACTAAAATCAATCCCAAATACTTTGTATCCCAAAAGTTATGATCCAATTTGTGTCGACTGGTTTGGAACACAACATTGATTTTGAGTACCAACTTTCAAAAATCATATCTCTTTCATCTGAACTCCTTTGAACTTCATCTTGGTGTCAGTGTGTCGAATTTTAAGTATAGTTTCATATGAATTAAGTTTCATCTCAATCAGATTTGTGGTTTGAGATATATGTTCAAAATACTGAACCTATTTTGAAATACAATGTTAATTTTGAGTGTCATCTTTCAAAACTCATATCTCTTTCATATGAACTCCTTTTAACTTGACCTTGGTGTTTATGTGTCGCATCATAAGTCTAGTTTCATACGGAACAAGCTTCATCTCAATCGGAGTTATGGTTTAGGAGATATGACCATATTACCGAACCTCCCTCATGCTGAACGAAACAAAGCTTACTCCTTTAACTTTTATTTGAATAAAATAGTTCTTATTGGAAATAATACTTCTCTTATTCAAATAAACTCCAATATTTTGAAAGAGCCAGACATTTTTAACTTTCAATTAAGTAATTTCAACTTCCATTTGAGCATAACAACTTTCAATACCAAATTTAAGAACTTTAAACTTGATATTCCTATTATATTTTGCAAGTTATTCTTTCTTCAATCTCTTCACTTCTTCCTTTTTATCCTTTTGATCATTCTTAATAATCAAACTAAATAACTTTCTTTTCTTGATTGCTCCCCATATGTAATAACTTTTATCTTCTTAATCTTTTCTTCTTGATCAATTTCTATATTTTAATTTGATATCTTCATTCTTTGCTTGACTAATCTACAAGATACTTCACATTAAACACCGTAGTTAGTCAATGTATAGATACATTATATAAGCTTTTTGCTCTTAACATTTCAAATCTATATTTGACATTATCAAAACTAATCGCATCTAACAATTTATAGCTACTTAATTATTTATAAACTAATTGTGGTGGTGATGTGCATTGTGTAAGTTGAATTGTGACTTGTTTGCGTTGAGCATGGGCTTTGATTTATGATAATATCTCCTTGCTTGGCGAGAGGTAACTACTTTCCATTTGTTATGTGTGTTGGTTATCATGATATTTTGATCAAAATTGCCTTATGTAAACTTATGATTTGAATGTTGATGTATGTATGTATGTATAAGTTGAGCAATGAGATATTATGACATATATATGAAAGTGATTTGAATAGCATTGTATGAATGTGGAAATCTTGGGAAATTCCTATTACTCTATTTATTGATAATTTTTGTGATGATTGGATTGAGATAAGGTGGAGTAGTTTGTTTTACGATGTGGTATAGCCTCTATTGGTACACGATGGTTGGATTTCTACTATTCCACTTGTTCAATAAAGGATTGCCTCACTAGTTCAGTGACACTACTACAGAATTGAGATATAACCACCCCAAAAGACGTCCCAAATTGAAAATTGGGTGGTTAAAAAGACAGGCGGTGGCATTTTCGTAATTATATATATGTAGGGGAACCTTTAGGCGTCCCAAATTAAAATTTGGGACGTCTAATGTGCTTCATGGCGCGAAATATAAATTTCACAAATTTTTTTTCGCGCCTGGAGCTAGGTTTAGGCGTCCCAAATGTCATTTTGGACGCCTAAAGTAGGACTTTAGGCGTCCCAAATGACATTTGGGACGCCTAAAGTCCATGTTTAGGCGTCCCAAATGCATTTGGGACGCCTAAAGTCTTAGTTTAGGCGTCCCAAATGCATTTGGGACGCCTAAACATGGACTTTAGGCGTCCCAAATGGATTTGGGACGCCTAAAGTAGTGACTTTAGGCGTCCCAAATGGATTTGGGACGCCCAAAGTATGACTTTAGGCGTCCCAAATGCCATTTGGGACGCCTAAAGAGGCGTTGCATGTCAGACACTTGTCTGACATGCGGTCTTCTCTATCACACCCATCTCCTCTCACCCACCCACAACTTTACTCTTCTTCCTCCTCTCCCCACCCACACCGTCGGCCTCCCTCCTCTGGTTTTCTTTCTTCAATTCGTCACCCACAAAACTCTTCTTCCTCCTCTCCCCACCCACACCGTCGGCCCCTCCTAGAGTTTTTTTGCTTCAACCGTGGATCTTTGCTCTCTCCTCCTCCCTTGTTCAATTCCTCACCCACAACTTGAACACCGTCGTTGAACTCCTCCCTTCTTCTTCTTCCTCTTTGTTTCTTTGCTCTCTCCTCCACCTTGGTCGCTCCATTGTTGTGCACACACCACCGTGGATCTCCATCTACCTCTCCAACATACTAGCTAGCTGATCAGGTTGGTTATTGCTTCGTTTTTAATTTTTTTTTTGTAACAGAATGTTATATTTTGTTTTTGAAATATAAATTAAATGGTTGAGATTGTGCTTATTATATATTGCTTATATATAAATGGTTGAGATTGTGCTTATCTATTAAGAAGACTCCCCTGTTATAGGACCCCTTATAACATGTTATGCATTTACACGTTGCTAAATTCCTTTTTAAATTCATTACAATATGTTGCTGTAAGAAGTAGAGAGACATGTGAGGTAATATGGATGTTGAATACAAATATTTCAAGAGTTGTAGTGTCTTCTTCGTCTCACTTAGCTTGCAAACTTTCTTTTATAAAAAATATGTAAAAGCTACGTAGAGAAAAGCATTGCAATATTAACACAAGGCACGAAAATGTAATAAATGATTTTAAATGAAGTTTTGAATTTATACCATTCGTGATTTCACAGAGAGATCAATATTTATAATTTATTACATTTTCATATTCATGCATGTAAGTTTAATTAATATTCTACTCAAATTAGATAATAAAATTAAATTCATATTCATGCATGTAAGTTTAAGCATTATTTATAATTTCAAATAAATGAAAAATTATTGTCAAATACTTTTTTTTCCCAGAATATTGTCAAATACTTATTAATTGATATTTACTCTTCATTAATTAATAGAAAATAGTGATAGGGTGCAATTGTGCCGTGCCAGTTTTTTGGAGAGGTTCTTATATAATTCCCCTACATATATATAATTACGAAAATGCCACCGCCTATCTTTTTAACCACCCAATTTTCAATTTGGGACGTCTTTTGGGGTGGTTATATCTCAATTCTGTAGTAGTGTAGCCTCCCCCACAATATTCATTAAATGATTGTTATGTAGGAGAGATGAGGCTAGGAGGGGGCAATAACTTAATTAGGCAATCCCATCATATGTCGTTGAGAATTGTACTAAACGTGTGAATGTTATTTGGTAATGCCTTAGGTGGTAACAAAATGGATCATAGTTGGATGAATGCTTTGAGAACTAGTGAAGAATATGAGAAAGGGGTGGACGAATTTATTGAATTCGCTAAAAAGAACGCTCCTGCAAGAAATGGGAAGTATTTTTGTCCTTGTGTCAATTGTTTGAATGAGAGTAGACGGGATGTTGATGTCATAAAGGATCACCTACTTTGTGATGGAATAAATCTGCGATACACAAGGTGGATATGGCATGGTGAGGAAGTAACTGATTGTCCGTCACACAAGAAGGAAGCTGTGGATGTCATAGATGAAGATAGAATGGAGAGAATGATTAACGATGTTGAGGCAGAATCCTTTGCGCAGTCGCAGGAGTATGACAGCCTGTGGAGTGATGCAGAGACACCATTGTACAGTGGTAGTAAGTACACGCGGCTGACAGGAACATTACATTTGGTTAACTTAAAGGCAACTTGTGGGTGGACCGATAGTAGTTTCACATTGCTACTTGAATTATTGTGTGATATGTTTCCGGAGGATAATGTACTTCCAAATCGTATGTATGAGGCCAAGAAAATCCTGTCTACAATGGGTATGGAGTATAAGAAGATACATGCTTGCCCTAATGACTGCGTACTGTACAGAAATGAGTACGGAGGTCTTAGTGAGTGTCCTAAGTGTAAAACTGCACGATACAAAGTGAAAAAAGATGGTGGTTGTGGTGATGTGACAAGTAAAAGGCAACCTTTAAAGGTTATGTGGTATCTTCCAATAATACCACGTTTTAAACGTTTGTTTGCGAGTGCAACAAAAGCGAAGAAGTTGAGATGGCACTCTGATGAGAGAATATCTAATGGGAAATATCTTCGGCACCCAGCTGACTCTCCACAATGGAAAAAAATAGATGAAATCTTCCCTCAATTTGGCAGCGAGCTGAGAAACCTACGGCTTGGGCTTTGTACAGACGGCATCAATCCGTATAGAACTCTTACTAGCACACATAGTGCGTGGCCGGTTCTCCTTGTAATATACAACTTGTCTCCCTGGCTATGTATGAAACGTAAGTATATGATGCTATCTATGATGATTTCTGGACCAAAACAGCCAGGGAACGATATTGATGTCTATTTGGCGCCTTTGATTGAGGACTTGAAGAAGTTATGGGAGGAAGGCGTAGATGTGTTTGATGCTTATAAGAAGGAGTCTTTCAAGCTACGTGCACTGATTTTCACAACGATAAACGACTTCCCTGCGTACGGAAACTTGTCAGGGTACAGCGTGAAGGGTCACAAAGCATGCCCAATATATGAAGCAGACACACACTTCCAACAACTAAAGCATGGAAGAAAAACTGTTTACCTTGGCCACAGGAGGTTTCTTCATCGGTTCCACCCGTATCGTAGGCTAAGAAAGCGGTTTAACGGCTTACCGGAGCATGGAATGGCTCCAAAGTCACTAACCGGAGAGGAAGTCTACAGTCGAGTGGAACGTATCCATGTCACTTTTGGTAAGAATCAGAGGGTTGCGGGTGAGAAGAACATATGGAAGAAGAGATCCATTTTCTTTGATCTTCCATATTGGCGTTCGCTAGACGTGAGACACAGTATTGATGTGATGCATGTGGAGAAGAATGTTTGTGATAGCCTTATCAGTACGCTTTTGCACATACCAGGGAAGACTAAGGATGGGATTAATGCGAGATTAGACCTTGTCGATATGGGAATAAGAGAACGGTTACATCCACAACTAAGAGATGATGGTAGGAGGGCATACATGGAGCCAGCAGCGCATACACTATCAAAAGCAGAGAAAAGAAGTTTGTGTGGATGTTTGCATGAAATGAAGGTGCCGCAAGGGTATTCCTCGAATGTGAGAAGATGTGTCTCAATGGACGATTTGAAGTTAGTGGGAATGAAGTCCCATGATTATCATGTGTTGATGCAACAACTATTACCAGTAGCTATTAGAGGCATAATGAAAGATGAAGTACGAAACACAGTGACAAGATTGTGCGTTTTCTTCAATGCTATCTGTAACAAAGTCGTTGACAATGAAAAGTTGGATGAACTAGAAAATGAGGGTTACATTATTTTGTCACAACTAGAGATGCACTTTCCGCCTTCATTTTTTGATATAATGGTGCATTTGGTAGTTCATTTGGTGAGGGAGGTAAGGCTATGCGGTCCAGTTTACCTGAGGTGGATGTACCCTTTCGAGCGATACATGAAGATCTTAAAAGGGTATTCTAAAAATCCTTATCGACCAGAAGCCTCAATAGTAGAAAGATATGTAGTTGAGGAGGCTATGGAGTTTTGCAAAGATTATATGTCAGGGAAGAAGGAACAATCTCGGCATGAAGAAGGGAGAAGCAAGGGAACACGAGGACTGAAAGTGAAGAATGTTCCTCGTGAAGAGGTGTTGCAAGCCCACTTGTATATCCTGAATAATACGGAAGAAGTTCAACCTTACATAAATGAACACAGAAACACTTTGAAGAACAAGAATCCAAGGAAGAATGACATGCAGATTGCTATTGAGCAAAACAAGACATTCATGCAGTGGTTCGAGGAAAAGGTTTTGCACGAGATCGGTGTGTCTGAGACAATCGAGTGGCTAGCTTGGGGGCCTTCGTTTCAGGTCATTACTTGGACCGGTTATGATATAAATGGCTATTCTTTCTATACCAAAGAGCAAGATGACAAAAGTACCATGCAAAATAGTGGGGTCATGGTAGAAGCTGAATCTATGCACTTTTCCAGTTCGAGAGACAAAAACCCCATATTAGCGTCTATGACCTATTATGGAGTTATAGAAGAAATATGGGAGATGACGTACAACAAGTTCAAAGTTGCTTTATTTAAATGTAAGTGGGTTAGCAACAATGCCGTGGTAATAGATAAACAATTTGGATTTGTCTCAGTCGATCTTCGAAGAGTTGGCTATAGAGACGAGCCCTTCATTTTAGCAAGCCAGGCAAAACAAGTGTTTTATGTCACCGATCCTGCCAGCAAAAACATGTCCATTGTCCTTAAAAGTAAAAAACAGAAGTATGGTGATCCGACCTTCAACCTTGATGACACACCACCTTTCACAACAACTACACCTCGAACAAATGAAGTAGAATTGGTAGATGATGACGAGTATGCTGTAAGAAATGACCATGGTGAAGGACTATGGGAAACAATATAGAGTAAGACATTAATTTATAAACGAGAACTGTGTTTTTTCTGTTTTACTTCCCGCTTAGTATATTTCGTTTTCATTGCAATTTATTTACGTTTCTGATGTCGCTTTTTGTGTGTTAACAGGAATATGGACAACTCTAGTGATGACGAGAGGACTAGAGATAACGAAAGCCCTAGCGATGACGAAGGGCCTAGAGTTGAACCCCCTGCAAGAAGGAGGGTTAGAGGTTGTACAAAGATGGGAGCATTGGTTGCACGTCATGAACACCAACAGGAGAGGCTGCATATAGACTTTGATGACAATATGAATCCAGTTGGTCCTGAGGAAGACCACTTCATTAGCTACATAGGACTTTTGGCTCGAAGCAAAGTGCGCATTACCTACGATAATTGGAGATTGGTTCCCCCAAAAACGAAAGACATGATTTGGCAGCAACTTTTGGTATGTAAGTTTTGATGCATTGTAGCTTTGTTCTTATTGTTTCAAATATAATAATCTTATGTTTTACCTTGCAGCAAACATACGATGTCCCCGACACCACAGAGATGCATAGGCACTGGATGGATGAGGTTCGTGTACGATGGAAAGGTTTCAAGAACAAGCTAACAAAGCATTACATTCGAGGGGCCCTTAGGGGTAACGATCCATGTGCACAGTATACATATTTATCTCCAGAGGACTGGAGGTTGTTTGCGGCATCACGAGCAGATCCTGAGTTTTTGGTAAGATTTCTGTCATCATGATATACAACTTGTAATTTTCATATACTTTATATCGTTGATTCATTTTTTGTTGTTTTTCATTCATAGAAATTAAGTGCAGCAAATGCCCAGAGGCAAGCAGAAAATAAATATCAACATTTCATGTCTCGCGGTGGATATCGGAAGCTTGAGCGGCAAATGATGGCAGAAGAGTTACAGAAAATGAAGGAAGCAGCGGAATCTGATCCTAGCGTTGTTATCCAGCCACCAGCACCTCCTCCACGTCACAAAAAATGGAAAGCAGGGAGGATTAAGGCTGGGAAGTACATAAATCCGACTATTGCTGAGGTTGCTGCGAGGATTGTAAGTAGTTATACCATAAGTACCTAATTTTTTACATGTTGCGAGTGGTTTCGATACATTTACGATAAACTGCATGCTACAGGATGACCTGGACGAGCAGAGTAGCTAAGGTTCATTCAATCCAAGTAGACGGATGGACATCTTGTCAACGGCTATTGGGAAGGCAGATGACCTTGGTCGTGTTCGAGGAGAGACACGGGGAATTAGTGCCGCGAGGTATTTTGGACGAGAGCCACGTTATTCGTCACAAGCTGGACCTAGTAAGGACGTTGTGGCCAAGATTCGAGAGGAGCTCGAACGAGAGATCGAGGCCAACCTTCGCGACAAGCTCCGACAAGAGCTGTTGCCAGAGCTTCAACTTGAAATGGCAAAGATGTTTGAAGCACAAAGGGCAAGGGACGAGCATAGAACTCAGGAATCCCCGGCCTTCAATAGCACCAGAGGAAGTTACAACCCTCTGGAGCAACCACTTGGCGCCCCTTCTCCCACTCCAGTGTCGGGACCACTTGGCGACCCTTCTCCCACTCCAGTGTCGGGAGACCCTTGCACCCTCTATTTGGATGATCCATTGTTGCGTGTTGTTGCTGATGCTCTCGTTCACACATATGCTACCACCCACCATAATCAGCAAATTCCGGAGGATTTTCGTAGGGTGAATGTGACGAGTGTTAGAAATGGGGAACAAGGTACAGCCATCCCTGTTCCTGATCCAGAGGTTGGCACGTTAGGTCAAGCGATAGGATCTTTCATCCTTTGGCCTCACAATCTTATTGGTTCAGACGCAACACCTCCAATGGTAGGAATTACCTTACTGTTACTGAAAATCTGTTGGCATTCTAATAACAATTTGTTTTATGATGTTCTAAAAGGATGACGAAGCTGCGAGCAAATGGCTCTTCTTAGCACGGCTGCAACAGATCTACAAGCGCATTAAACAGATTGACTTGAAGATGCCTCCAGGGATTGTGGGCCAAGAGGAGTATCCCTACACGATTGACAATAAAGATCTCAGGCAGTTTATTAGGTTGGAGGAGATAGATGCAGGCTGGGTCAAATTTGCAGTCCGGTAAGTTTTTTTTTTTCAATTTTCCCACAGAATTCATTTAGTGGTTTTTTGTTTTCATACATTCAAGAATTGATTCCTTATTTTAATTCTATTATAGCACCTTCCACGATCTCTGCACAAACATGGAAAGAAGTAATTGGTATGGATTCTTATGTCCTGCGAATACGACAGGGGATACTTGTACTGTGGCGCATAGGACTCACTATGTCGGCTACCAAATGGCAAATACCAAACTTCGTTGTTATCTAGCACCCATTGTCCAACGGTTCGTATTTACATTTTGTCAATTTAAGAAGTTTAATAAATAATTGTCTTCTCACTCATCTAACTTCATTTTAATGTGTACATGTTGTTAAAGTTTCCACTGGACTTTGTGTGTTATATGTCCCCGCCGCAACGTAGTCTATTGGTTTGATCCCTTGAGTAAAAAGCCAGACAGAGATACAAAATCTGTCTTCGACACGTAAGTTATTCTGTTTGTATTTCATTGACAACAAAAATAAATGAATGGTTCTAATTTCTGTTCATTTTGCTTTTCATGATAGTGCTTGTCAAACATATAGAATCCTAGGTGGGTCACGCGAGGGTGCAGTTGTTAAAAAGCCAAAGTGGTTTTATCCCATAGTAAGTACATTCGATCCTACATAATTGTTTCATTGACGGTCCTTTTAGATATACCTTTATTGATTTTAACAACCAATTGCATCCCTTTGATTAAAAGTGCCCTCGGCAACCTGGCAACACTGAATGCGGATATTATGTTATACTTTATATGTATAACATAATTCAAAGTGGAATTACTAGCGATTTTGAAAAGGTAATCGCTTTTTTCATTCTCAAATGATAATATTTTTGGTGTTCTAATCGAAATGCTAATTAATTCATTTGCTTGAGATTCATTTCATCAAAGCTTATTACTTTCTAATTTTCAGATTTTTGATAATGAAGATGCCTACCTACATGAAGACCTTGATTTGATCAGAGATCTTTTGGCTGGACATCTTCTTCAACATATAGAGCAGTAAACTTGTTATTTTATATCAGTTTGTACTTCTGTAATGACAGCGTTTTGACACTTTCTGGTTGTTTTTTGTTGATATATATAGTAGTAGGTTGCATGAAAGGTTATTGTATGTATATATAGTAAACATTGTAGTGCTGGATGTCCTTACCAGTTTGTAATGGACAGTGTGGTTTATGAATCCATCTTCTATTCTGTTTCTGCAGTTTCAATTCGTTGGGTAATACAGAATGTAAATTATGGTATAAAAAAAAAACCTAACTTTTAGACGTCCCAAATTAAGAATTGGGACGCCTAAAGTCCCAAGGTGGGACTTTAGGCGTCCCAAATTGTGTGGGACTTTAGGCGTCCCAATCCTTAATTTGGGACGCCTAAAGCCCCCACAGGGTGGGACTTTAGGCGTCCCAATTATTAATTTGGGACGCCTAAAGTTGGGACTTTAGGCGTCCCAAATTTTAATTTGGGACTCCTAAAGTCAGCCTTTCGGCGTCCCTACCATTTGGGACATCTTTTGTTTCAACTTACTACGCCCCCAGCATATACGTCCCCCCGTTTTGGGACGTTAAAAGTGCCAAATTTGGGAGGTTAAAACCCCTTTTTGTAGTAGTGTGAGGGGCTGCAAGACCCCAATCATTCAATGAGGGGGAAAAACCTATGGCCTGGGCATGTTCTCTATGGATTTCGGCCGATCCTCATCACATGTATAATGCCCCAAAATATGTATAAAGGCCCATGACTTCAAAAGATAATGTAACGAATGGTAGATAAACTCTTTTAGGGAATAAAGTGTGTATTTCGACCTGAATTAGCAATAGAAGGTGCTGAATCTAGTATTTTAGTTAAATTATGGTGCCAAAGTCTAAATTAGACTAAAAGAGAAGGAAAGGGCACATGGCAGAGGGAAATGAAATTAAATAATATTCCAAGTGGCAATTTAACTAAAATTGCCATAGTCAGGGGCAAAACGGGAAGAAAGAAATTTATCGGCCAATTAGTCAGCTATCGAAGAGGAAATTGACTATTAGCTAAAAGAACAAGAGGTGTGATTAGATGGCTAATGGAGTTAGTTAGAGTAACTATATAGTTACATGCTTTTGGAGAAGCCTTAGGATTTTGACACTTAGCACTACATGATTTAGGCAAGGGAGAGTTGAAATGTCAAGCAATTAATGTTGCAAATTTCCCTCTCTCCTCTCCAAGTCGGCTATATGGTATGGGAGGTTGAAAAATTTGATCATTCATCACCTCTCTCTCTCTCTCATGCTCAAAGTTGGCTAGCTAAAGGAAGGGGAAAGAGAAGGAAGTTCAAGGTGAAGGTAAGCTCTTCTACTTGGGTTTTGACCTTGTAGATCACCTCTAATGCTAAAAGCCTCATCCTTAATCTTATTCATCTTGATGAGAGCTTTATTTGTATGGTTTTAGATCTTCAAGAGGAGGTGTTTTTGGTGCTCAAGGAAAAGCTAAAGTCTGAAAATCAAAGAACAAACTAAGGAAAGTGGTAGAGGTGACCTATTTTTAGAACTTTGGTTTGTGTAATTTTGACCTATTTTTGTGTATGTGAGGGATTTAGAGAGTTCATGATGCTTTGATGGTAGTAATGGTGTCTTGCGGTGTCCATTGGATATATGAAATTGATTTGAGTCTTGAATGTAAAATTTGGCAATTTTGGGAATTTGTGTTTAAATTCTGCCCAAAACAAGTTTTGAAAAAGAAGTAGGAATTTGATTGTTTCGATGTTTCCATTATATTCTATGTGGAAAACTGTGTGAGGAGTAGTTCTGGCTATAAATTCGGAACCACTGGAAACATATGTTGCAAAACTAAAAATACTGTTAGTGAAGGTTCTATGCAGGGCAGTCGGTTTGCATGACATTTTTGAATAAACAAATGATGTCTAAAAATTCTGAAACTTTCCAGTTGAATAAAGGATGTGTCAAGCTTTAAAAGGATATAAAATGGGTGTCATTTGGAGGTGTGTGCTGGAAGTTATGTATTTCCAAAGTTTGAGGTTGAAACTGAAATTTATTTTTGAATAGTACAGAAATTCATTGAATTATGTATTTTTGGGGTTGTGGATGGTAGTGACTCATATTTTTCCTGTATAGAGGACTTAAAAATCTTCAAGTAGGACTTGAAATCACTCTATTTTGATTTTTGTATATTTAGTTATGATTTTTAGAAGTTCAGCCAGGAAACAGGAATTTTCTTGGACGCGGCACAAAAGCTTCTGACCTATTTTTGTCTGCGGCCAAAGGTTCTTGGCTGCGGCCAAAAAGATTCTAACCATTTCTTGGTTAGGGCTATGGGATTTTTGGTCACGGCCAACCCCCAATTTCAGCGCTTTGAACTTTTGAAAGGTGATTTATGGTCTAGCTCTCCCCAACCCTTTTGGGCTTTTGTTTGAGCTTCTCTTGGCCACCTAAGGGACTCAAATGATAACCAACCCCATGTATTTTAGAGTTATTTAAGAATTGAAATATGTAATAACTTGTCATCCTTAATTTTGATTTATAGGATTTGATATCTGTCCTGAGAGTAAGAAATCTGTGCCCGAGCAAGAGTGGAAAGAACAAAGTAGAGACTCTTTCTCTAATATCATATATAATGCTTTGTATGTATGGGCATATTACGAATTGTGATTAATGTGACGATAGTCATGAATTGTTATGCATGTCACAAATTGTGACGAATGTCATGAATGTAAAAGATGTTGTGTATGCTGCTATGAATAGTGTTGTGAATATTGCTTTTTGATGATTTCTTACATGCTTTATGTAATCATATATCATATGAGTGAAATGTTACTACTAAGATTCATATGAATCTCACTCTTTCTAATGGCTAACCTGCAGCCACGGTGTAACCCCCTGCCTTATAAACTGTAATTATAATTTAAAAATGTGTAATTAAGATGAATTAGAGACCATCAGATGTTCAAAGACTTATTTCCAACCACAGGTAGGGTTTTAAAAAAATTTCTTTCAAACATGTTTAATTTGACCTCATACTCACATTTCAATATAATTAACCTACACAGTTCAATTGCATTTATACATATCAGAGTACACACCAAAATTCCTGGCAAACCCTAGGTTTCATATAATAACTTAAGGGTTTACGGGAATTACCACCCCAACAATTTCCCAACTAAGGGATTACATAACATCATCCAAAAAATTTACATCTATAGTATGTACAATAATCCCAACCAAAATTTGACAACTAGCTATCAAAATCATATCCCTAAAGGAGTCCTAGTCGCCCTTGGTTGTTTGTTTCCCCTTCGAGCCACTTGCCTTGTCTGTAGGTTAGTCAATGGAAAGAATAAGATTCAAGAGAATCCCAGTAGTAACAAACCACTCATATAATATATAATCACATAGCATGTAAGTAAATTATCAGTTAGTACAGCAGCTACGATCATAGTATACACATTGCCTCAATGGCATACACATAGTCTTCACAGCATACACAAAGCCTTACAGCTTACACATAGCCTTTCAGCTTACACATGTCTTCACAGCATACATATAGCCTTGTGGCTTACACATTTACAATGGCAAGGGTAGGTGTGACGTGCGTTATGTCCACGAATAATCACGCTATAATACATATTGCCTTCATGGCTTACACAATGCTTTCACAGCATACATATTGCCTTCACAGCATACACATAGCCATCACGGCTTTCACATAGCCTTTACGGCTTTCACATAGTTTTCACAGCAGCAAACGTCACAACATTCACAATACACAATTCAATGATATAATAAACATACAATGAATTACACATAGTATAAGAGAAAGTGTCACTACCTTGTTCTTTCCGGGTGTGCTTTGGAACAGGTTGCTCATGTTAAGGGCAAATATTGAATTCTATCAATCAAAATCAAGGACATAGTATTATTCCCTTTTCCAATTTCTTAACTTTAAAATGCTTAAGGTTTGTTGTCATTTGAGTTCCTTAGGTGGCTATGATAAGCTCAATAAAAGCCTAAAAGGATTGGGAAGTACTAGGTTAGAAACCACTTTTCGAAATCACAAAGTGCTGAAAACAGGGGTTGGCTGTAGCCAAGAAATCTCTGGCTATGGCCAAAAATAGCATAGAGAGTTTTTTGCTGTAGCTAAGATCTTCTGGCTGCGGCCAAAAACTGCCCAGAAAGTTTTGGGCTATAGCTAAGGAAATTTTCTATTTCTTGGCTGAAATTCAAAAAATCATAACTAATTATAGAAAAATGAAAATGAGGTGATCTCAATTCCTATGGAAAGCTATTGAAGTCCTCTATAGAGGAAAAATATGAATCACTACTGTTCATAACCACAAAAATACAGAATTAGATGAAATCCTATATTGCTCCATAATAGCTTCCTATTTCAACCCGAAACTTTGGAAAATCATAACTCTCAGCACACACACTGAAATGACATCCATTATTTGTCCATTTTGAAGCTTGGAGCGTGAACTATTAGATTGAAAAGTTTCAGAATTTGTAGACACCACTTGTTCATTCAAAATGTCCATGCAAACAAACTGCTTGGCATAGAGTTTACACTTAACAGAATTTCAAATTTTCAACCAATGTGTCCAATAATAGCTCCAAAATCAACAACTAAACCTATTCCCACACAATTTTTCACAAGGAAACCATTGGAATCACTAAAACATCTAAATTCAAATCACATCCACACATATTTTGCTTTGACCACATTGCAACCCAAACCACCAAATTGCCAACTTTCAATTCAATGATCCAAACTAATCCAAACCAATGTCATTGTTCAAACCATGCAATAAGACACCTATTCTACTACCAAAACACCATGCAATACACAAGACCCTAATGACATGAAAATTGGGGCTAAAATCTAGAAATTCCAAGGTTCCACTAATAGGCACAATATACATATCAAAAGATAGTTATTTCTCACTTCTTTCACTTTCCAAAGCTTGTTCTTTGATTCCACCACTTTCAATTTTTCTCAAGCTCTCAAACACCTTCTTTTAAAAATCTAAAACCATAGAGATGAAGCTCTTATCAAGGTGATCAAGATTAATGAAGAGGTCTAGGGCATTCAAGATTATTTCTAAGGTCAAAACATTACCTTTTATTTTCTCTTTCTTCCTTCACTTGGCAAAAATGAAAACTTGAGAGAGAGGAAATAAGATGAAGATGATGATGCAGATTTTTAGTCGCTCCTTTACCCATTTAGCCGACTTGGAGGTAAGACAGAAGAGAAAAAAATGAGTTGAATCTTTGACCTACATCTTTGGCCTCTATGAGGACACTTGTCATAATCTTGAGCCTCCTCCCAACTCGTTCCATGTACATGTATGCATAGGATCACTCTATTATAATCTCTTAAGCAACTAAGCACTCCACAAAATCTTCAAGTAATTAGTAAACTCCCTTTTTGGTAGCTGACTAATTGGTCGATAACTTTCCTTTTTCCCATTTTTGCCCCTGACTATGGAAATTCCTGTTGAATCACCAAAGAGTTTGTTTTACATTAATTACATTCACCTTGGAGTCCTTAGCCCTTAATCACAATTTGGGGCATTACACAGAGTAAGCGGAGTAAAGGAGAAGTAGGTAAATAAGGGCGGCTTGAGCTCTTGGCTAGGAGATTAGGGTTTTGTGTTGGTTATCAACTTGTGGATGAATGTATATGATGTATAAGTTCAATGTAGTAAAGGTGGACGTACTGCCATAGACTTGTGTATTCATATATAATCCCTGGTATGGAAACTAAGATAGGTGATTGTGCCTTGTATACCCTACTATTTAATGAATATAAAAAAAATCCGTTGGGAAATTTTGTTAAATACTCTGATATTAATGAATCGAACAGAATCGAAAAAGAACCATCAACACAAGAAGAAATAAATTGTGAGAAAAAAGTAGGGCGGGTCGACTCAACTTGAGGAGTCACAATATCATACTGAGCAGGACCAGGAATCATATGGGGTGCTAGCCTAAAATGAAGGAGATCTATAATTCTGGGTCTCTAAGTTATGTAAGAATCTATTAGATTCCAAGTTTTGATGATAACAAAAGATTATTGTGTGATATGGCAAGAATATCATGTTTTGCAAGTTTAGACAATGGTTGAAACTATTACCAAATGCATATTACTAAGTTCAGAGGTCATTGCTGTGATTTTAATTGATGCACTTGAGTGATGGAGCTAGCACTTGAGCATTAAGCAATTTTGCACTCGAGCATAAGAGAGTATTGAACATAAAGTGTTTGACAGAAGCAGACTTTAACTGAAAATACCAGGACAACTCGAGTGATGATATGATTTGTACTCGAGCGTGAAGGCATACTCGTGCAAGTGTTTGACATAGAGCAAAGGTAGATACAAGATATCATCACTTCACTCGAGCACAGACTCACTACTCGAGTTATAGCCTCAAGTTCACCTGAGTCCTTGCAAGTGTGGTACAGGAAGTGTTCACCCGAGAGGAAGATAAACTCAAAGAGAAAACTGCACTTGAATCCAAGCGAGTGAGGCATAGAAAGTGTTTGCTGGAGAGTTAGCCTGAGCATGGAAGAGCAAGTATGCTAGAGTGGATAGTACTTGTACCCGAGTGATACCTCAAGACCCGCGAGTGAGAAATCTAACTCTCTCCATTTTGATGCAAGTGCTGAAGGAAAAGAGTATCTTATAGAAGAATATTCTGTGCACTCAAGTGATAGTAAGTAGGCTCAAGTGAGGGCCCACATCACCTACAAGTGTAAAATCACACTCTTGATAAATGGGATGCGAGTGTTATCCATAGATGTGGGTTTATAGTACAAATGTCAAGTGCACTCGAGTAATAGGGTATGTACTCGAGTGAGGACTCACATCACTCGTAGGTGTGAAAATGCACTATCTCAAAATCTCATGCAAGTGCAACACAAAATACATGTAGAAGAGAAAATATGAAGATGTACTCGAGTGAGACCAAAGTGCACTCGAGTGATACTCTATCAGAAGCCAAAATGCAACAGACTTACAGCAATCAATCTGAATATGGTTTAATACTATTTATTCATTCTATTTTTACTTATTATTATTTAACATCATTTAACATAAATTACAAGTGTGAAACAGGAGTTTGATCATTTGAATTAAAAAGGCATAGAAGAAGTCAAACAACAGCAGACAGAATCATTATGACCAACCAAGCATGTACCAACCACGATATCTTGTTCAAAGATTTCAAACGTACGCATGCTGTTCTACAGTAAAATGCTCCGCACCACAATGATTATTATTCAACATAAATAACACTTCACCTTCATCACCTTTTACCGCTAGGAAGGCACACCATCCTAACCCAAACCGTTGTTAGCAACTCAGGGACTGTTGGTATGGCAGTGCATACAAATAGCCTTACAGCTCACATATATCCTTTCAGATCACAATATAGCCTTTCGGACCACATAATCACAAATATCACACCCCATCCTTATTCTCTTTTACCGTCAGGAAGGTACGCATCCCTTACCCGAACCGTTGTTAGCGACTCAGAGACTATTGGCATGGCGGCGCAAACACAATTTCACAAATATTGCAGCATTCGAATCTGTCACAAATCAATAGTATAACATACATACAATACATCGCATATGGTATAAGAGAAAGAGTCACTACCTTGTTCTTTCCGGATGTTCTTCGGCACCGAGGGCTCAAGAGGGCGGCAAATGTCAAATCTTATAAACCAAATTAGGGACAACCGATCATCTCTTTTCCAAGTTCCTAATTCCATAGTACTTTAAGTTGGTATTCATGTAAACTCTTAAGGTGGCTATTTAATGCCTAAACATATGCCTAAAGGTTGGGGAAACTACCTCAAAGATGCCATTTTATGAAGCAAAACGACTGGTTTTCGAATGACTCACTTGAGTGAAGATGGACTTACACTTAGGTAAAGGTCCCACTGTAATACCCTAAATTCTGAGACTTGAGGCTAGAGAATAAGCCTGAAATAAGTGGATTGCTAAGCCCCAGTTTAGCAAGATCCCAAACTGTGATTAAGGGTTAATAACTCCAAAAGTGGATGTCATTAGTGATATATGGACCCTTTTGGAGATTATGGTGTGATTTGGCACCTGATGTGATTCGTATGTGTTCTGAGCAGCGCCGAAACCCTGTATTTGAGTTTAATTATGGATTAACATCTAAATTGACTTAAAATAGAGGGAAGGCACATATTGTGGCTAAATGAAAAGATGTGAAGTGTTGGTAGTGATTCAATGAGAATTACCATAATCAGGGGCAAAACGGTAAAGTTACCGACCAATTGATCGGTTACCGAAGAGGAAACTCATTGGTAACTTCAAGATCAATGGTTGAGATTGAATTGTGCAGATCAAGGGGTGGAATGTAATACCCCGAATTCTGAGACTTGAGATTAGAGAATAAGCCTGAGATTAGTGGACTGCTAAGCCCCGGTTTAGCAAGATCCTAAATTGTGATTAAAGGTTAATGACTCCAAAAGTGGATATGGTTAGTGATAAATAACCCTTTTGGAGACTATGATGTGATCTGGCACTCGAATGTGATTCATAAGTGCTGTGAGCAATGCCGAAACCCTATATTTAAGTTCAATTATGGATTAACCTCTAAATTGACTTAAAATAGAGGGAAGGTGCATATTGTGGCTAAATGAAAAGATGTGAAGTGTTGGTGGTGATTCAATGAGAATTACCATAATCAGGGACAAAACGGTAAAGTTACCGACCAATTGGTCAGTTACCGAAGAGGAAACTCATTGGTAACTTCAAGATCAATGGTTAAGATTGATTTGTGTAATAGATCAAAGGGTGGAATCATGTGTGCATGTGCCTATGTGAGCTCATGGAGGATATTGCAAGATGTTGACATGTGGCACTTTTTGGACCCTTGGATCAAGTCAAATGTTCAAAGTTTGCTTTTTCCTCTTCCCTCTCTCTATTAGGTCGGTTTGTGGCTCCAAAAATTGAACATCATCTTCATCATTTTCATCTTCATACCTCTCTCTCTTGTTCTTCATTTCGCCTAGCTCAAGGAAGAAAGAGAAAACTAGAGGTGAGATTTTGGTTGGCTTCTTGTCCTCTAATGCTCTAATGTCCTTCTATAAAGTTGTTCATAGTGATGAGAGCTTCATCTCTATGGTTTTAGATTCTTGATTGAAGGTGTTTGATGGCTTGAGGAAATTTGGAAAGATGGAGAATCAAAGAATTGGTTTGGGAAAGAGGAAGGGTGAGTATTCGAAGCCTTTTGATCTAAGTTTTGTGATTTTTGGATGAGTTTAGTGAATTTTGAATTTTACCCTGATTTTCTTGTGATTTTGGATTGGATGAATTGGGTTGTGTTTTATGTTGGAAATGGTGCCATGTTGTGGTATTTGGTCATTGGAATTGATTTGGAAACTTGAATTGGAAGAGTTGTAATGTTGTGTTTGAATTGGGACTTGAGTTGACATGTTGTAATTATTGGTGAAACATGTCAATGGAATGTGAATTTGGTTGATTTGGTATTTCCAATGGATTCCTTGTGAAATTTTTTGTGAGAATGATGTTTGATATGAAAATGGAACCATTGGAAGCCAAATTGCAAAAACTGGAATTCTGTCTTTTGAAGTTCTGTTCTGGGCAGTCTGGTGGTGTGGACGTTTTGACTGGGCAAATGATGTTGAAAAATTATGAAACTTTCCAGTCTTAAATTTCACATCACAAGATTCAAAATGGACATAAATTTTGTGTCATTTCGCTTACTGAGATGGGAGTTTGAACTGTCCAAAGTTTGGCATCAAAACTGGATCCTGTTTTGGCACAATGTTAGGTTTTGGTAAATCTGGACTTTTGTGGTGATTTCTAGTTATGGCCAATATTTTTCCTTGAAAGAGGACGTAAATATCTTTCATTTGGCTTTGGAATCACCCCATTTCGATTTTTTCTGAATTAGTTAATAGTTTTGGAAGTTCAGCCAGAAACTGGATTTTCTTGGGCCGCAGCCCAAATGTTTCTGTGCGTCTCTGGACAGCCTTGGGCCACAGCCCAAGGATTCTGGGCCGCAGCCCAAATGTTTCTGGGCAGTTTTGGGCCGCAGCCCAAGGATTGTGGGCCATGGTCCAACCCCAAAAATCAGCATATTGGACTTTTTAAAAGTGATCTTTGGTCAAGTGTTTCCCAAGCCTTTAGGCATATGTTTAGGCTTTGATTAGCCACCTAAAGGTGTTAAATGATAACCAACATTAAGTGTTTGTATGTTGAGGAATTGGAAAAGGGATTGACCCTATGTCCTTGCTTTGGTTATAAGGTTGATATTCGCCCTGATCGTGGTTCGGTATTCGTTCTGATCGCGAGTAAGCGAAGCTGAAGCTTACATGGAAAGAGGGTAGGGAACTTACCTCTTTTGCATGCTTTGATATTTGTGTTTGTGTTTTGATGAATGTATTGCTTTGCTTGGTTATGTAAAACATGTATGAATGATTGTAGCTCTGTTTCTAGTTATGCTATGGCCATGAGTATGTTGTTGAAACATTGAGCACGCAAATATGTCATTATGTGAGCATGAGATATGTATTGCAAGCATGTCATGCATTAAACACATATCATACATGCATATAGGTATCTGTTTCCTACTGAGATTCTTTAGAATCTCACCCTCCCCTATCAACCATTTCAGACAGGGTAGGTGGATCGTGGATGGAGCAAGCAGTCAAGGGCGACTAGGGCTCCCATTGGAGTTTGGTTGTGATAGTTGGTTATCATAAATGGGATTATTTGTATTCGTATTTGGATAAAGGTTGTATATATATATATTGTGGAACATATATTTGAGTATATGTTTGGATGAGAATATTTGATTATGTATTCGGAATGAGTTATTGGATATTTGTATATGTATTTAAGAGGATTTGTGTAATCCCCATGTGAGGGTTTGTAATGGACAAAATGTGCCCTATAAAGCTTGAGTTCATAAATGGAAACCGGGATTGCCGGGATTATTATAATGCGTACTCTGATATATTTAAATGTGATTTATCTTTGTGTAGTAATTGTATTCGAAATGTGAACATGAGACCAGGTTATGAATGATTTCGAAAGGTATTTATGAAAACCCCGTCTGGTAGATGGGTTTGTAAAATGTAGTTTTGTTTCTTATTGGTCTCTAATTCTCTTTAAATCACGTATTTCGGATATAGTTACGGCAGGGGGTTACATGGAATCCCATGTGGTGCACTCATGTGAGCTCATGGGAGGTGTGTTGAGATGTTGACACTTGGCAAGTTTTGGGCCCTTGGATTGGTCAAAGTGTCAAACCTTATTTTCCTCTCTCCCTCTCACTTTTTAGTCGGTTGTGGCATCCCAAAAAACTGAACATAATCTTCATTTCATCATCTCATCTCTCTCTCTCTCTCTTGTTCTCCATGGCGCCATGCTTAAGGGAAGAAAGAGACATCAAAAGGTGAGTTTTTGGTTGGCTTAATGTCCTCTAATGCTTAAACACCTTTCTATAAAGTTGTTCATAGTAATGAGAGCTTCATCTCTATGCTTTTAGATTCTTGATTGGAGGTGTTTGATGGCTTGAGGAAATTTGGAAAGATGGAGAATCAAGAAATTGGTTTGGGAAAGAGGAAGATGTGAGTATTTGAAGCCTTTTGATCTAAGTTTTGTGAATTATGGTTGAGTATTGTGAATTTCGAATTTTGCCCTGATTTTCTTGTGATTTTGGATTGGATGAATTGGATGTTGTTTTGTGTTGAAAATAGTGTCATGTTGTGGTATTTAATCATTGGAATTGGTTTGAATTGGATTGGACACAATGGTTGCAAAACTGGAAATTCTGTCCAGTGAGAATTCTGTCTGGGCAGTCTGTTTGTGTTGCCGTTTTGAATGGGCAAATGATGTTAGGAAATTCTGAAACTTTCCAGTCTTAAATTTCACCTTCTAAGGTTCAAAATGGACATATAATGTGTGCCATTTCGTTTTGAGAACTGGGAGTTATAGCTGTCCAAAGTTTGTGGTCGAAAATGGATTCTGTTTTGGGACAGTCTTGACTTTTTGGGAATTCTGTATTTGTATGGTGATTTCTAGTATTAGCCAATATTTTTCCTGTGTAGAGGACTTGAATAGCTTTCATTTGGCTTTTGGATCACCTCATTTCTATTTTTGTGGAATTAGTTATGATTTTTGGAAGTTCAGCCAAGAAACTGGATTTTCTGGGCCGCAGCCCAAATGTTTCTGAGCAGTTTTGGGCCACAGCCCATGGATTCTGGGCCGCAGCCCAAATATTTCTGAGCGTTTCTGGGCAGTTTTGGGCCGCAGCCAGTGGATTGTGGGCCGCGGCCCACCCCCAAAAATCAGCATTTTGGACTTTTAAAAGGTGATCTTTGGTCAAGTGTTTCCCAAGCCTTTAGGCATATGTTTGGGCTTTGATTAGCCACCTAAAGGTCGTGAATGATAACCAACTTAAGTGTTTGAGAGTTAAAGAATTGGAAAAGGGATTTAACCCTATGTCCTTGTTTGGTTATAGGGTTTGATGTTCGCCCTGAACGTGGTTCGATATTTGCCTGGTCGTGAGTAAGCTGTGCTGGAGCTTACGTGGAAAGAGGGTAGGAAACATATCTCTTTTGCTTGTATTTGATATATGTGTTAATGTGTTGATGCATGTCTTAGCTTTGCATGGTTACGTGTTATTGAAGCTATGTTTCAATTTATGCTATGGCCATTAGTATATTCTTGATAACGATCCTCCATTAAAGAAGTGTTAGGAATGCGTTTCCCTGGTATCGGTGTCCTTAGGCTGGGGGAAGAATCTTTCCTTGTCTTTTCTCTCTTCTAGTTCGCCACTCAAATAACGTATGTCTATTGATAAATGATAAAGCTCTGGAAGTGAGAGAGGGAAGAAAAGCAGTTCGAAAGAAAGAATCTTGTGGTGCTAGGAACCCTTGAGCTCTACAAGAAGTGAATGAGGCGAGATTTAGCTTAGAATACAATCCCGTGGCTCTTAGAAGCATTGAGCTTACACATTTGTCATCATGATAGTTATGTGATACAAGCATGTCATGCATTAAACATTTATCGTACATGCATATTGATATTGTTTTCCTACTGAGATTCTCTAGAATCTCACCCTCCCCTACTAACCTTTCAGACAGGGTAGTAGATTGATGATGGAGTAAGCAGATAAGGGCGATGAAGACTCCTTTGGGATTGAAGTTAGTAGTTGGTTATCTTAGTTGGGATGTATATTTGGATAATTGTATTTGGTTATTTGGATGAATATATGTGGATGAGGATTTGATTGTTTGTATTGAGAAGACTTTGTGTAATCCCCATATGAGGGCTTGTATGGGTGAATGTGCCCTATAAAGCTTGAGTTAATAAATGGAATCCGGAATTGCCGGAATTATTTCATTGCGTACTCTGATATATTAAATGTGATTTATCTTTGTGTAGTAATTGTATTCGGAATGTGAATGTGAGACCAGGTTATAAATGATTTTGAAAGGTATTTGTGAAAACCCCGTCTGGTAGATGGGTTTATAAATGTTATTTGATTGTTATTGGTCTCTATTTCACTTTAATCGCGTATTTCGGATATAATTACGGCAGGGGGTTACACCCACTCTCGAGTGTTTGACAGAGATCACTACCAATGACTTAAAAGTGCTTACAACACTCGAGCGTGACGGCTTACACTCGAATGATGACCTCAAATTCACTCGAGTTCCCAAAAGTGAAGCACTAAAAGTGTTTGCCCGAAAGCACACCCAACTTAGATGAGAAAGCTCACTCAAGTACTACCCCTAGTACTTGAGTGAGAAGATAACACTTGCGAGTGTCAGATCACACTCTTGGAATTTAGCCTGTGAGTGCTTGGCAAGAGCAACCCATAGGATGAATATACATTTGCACTTGAGTGAACTTATGCTCACTCGAGTGATGACCTATATCACTTGCGGATTGGGAAGTGCACTCGAGCTTCCTACCAGAAAGCCCAAGCAAAATGTAGAATGAAAAGGGAATTTATGTTGCTGCACTCGAGTGAGACCCTCACTTACTCAAGTGACATTTATCAGAACCTAGAAACGCAGCAACTCACAGAGTTTTCTAGATTTACCAAAACTGATCCCAACAGTTCCAAAACTTATACCAAAGCTCATTCCCACTCAAAATTCCATAAGGAACTTATGGGTAAGCTCAAAACACCCAAATACTTCTTCCATAAACACATTTTCAACTCTAGCTCACAAGGCCACATAAAACCACAAATAACCAAACTTCCTCATTCAATTCCAAATAAAACCTAATGACATTATAACACATCCTAACACCATTTTCTACACCTCACGAATTCAAACTCCTCCATTATCCAATTCTTATGAAATCAGGGCAAAATTCTAGAAATATTAAAACTTAACCAAAAATCATAATATATATGTTAAAATGCTACAAATGCTCACCTCTTCAACTTGCTGAAACGAAAACCTTGATTCTCCAACTTTCAAATTTGGTTTGTATTCCCAACTACCACCTTTCAAAATTCTGAAATCATGGCAATAAAGCTCTCTGTAACCCCCTGACTTTAAACACGTAATTATAATTCGATAACACATATTTAAATCGGATTAGAGACCATTGGATGTGTTAACCTCATTTTAAACTTTCTGTCTTACAGTAAAATTTTCACAAAATCTTTCAAAATCTTTTTCCCATCCTGGTCCCAATTTCAATATTCGAATATAATTACCTGTGCAGTTAATATACATTCAATCATATCATAGTGTATAACCATATCCCCAGCAACTCTCGGGTTCTATACATATATAACCTGAGGGTTTATAAGTATCCACTAGGGAATTACACAACCAAAATCAAATATAATATTCATATTTCAAAATGTACAGTAATCCCGAGTTCAAAATAAGTAACCAACATCTCCAAGATCAAATATACCCCTAAAAGTCCTAATTGCTTCCGGTTGGCTTCTTCTCTTTTGAGCCACATGCCCTGTCTGAAATGTTAGTCATAGGAAAGAATGAGATTCGAGAGAATCCCAGTAGTAACAAACCACTGACACAATGCATAAACGGAAAGCATGTACATAAATCACAAACAGCAATAGTAGCAACAATCTCAAAGATACATGGTTTTTACCACAAACGACAGCACTCATGGCTGTATACACAATACGACAGCTCTCGCTGTAATCACCATCACGACAGCTTACGCTGTAATCATAATAACGACAGCTTGCGCTGTAAACAACAGCTTGCGTTGTAAACGACATCTATCACCAGCTGTAACCGTAGCAGCATCAGAAATCATCATAACACAGTGATACAACACACATACGGTGCATCACACAAAGTATAAGAGAGAGAGTCACTACCTGATCCTTTCCCGACGTTTCTTGGCACAGCGGGCTCACGAGGACGGCAAATATCAAATCTTGTAAACCAAGTTAGGGACAACCCGTCAATCTCTTTCCCAAGTTCTTATCTCTATAGTACTTTAAGTTGGTTATCATTTGAACTCTTTAGGTGACTATTTTAGGCCTAAACATATGCCTAAAGGGTTGGAAAAGGCTACACCAAAAACCACCTTTCAAAAGTGCAAAACACTGAATTTTGGGGGTTGGCCGCGGCCCACAAATCCAATGGCCGTGGCCAAAAAGAGGTCAGAAACATTTGGGCCGCTGCCCATCATCTTCTGGCCGCGGCCAAGAAAATTCTGTTTCTTGGCTGAACTTCCAAAAATCATAACTAATTCAAGAAAAATTGAAATAAGGTGATTCCATAGCCAAATGAAAGCTATTTAAGTTCTCTTTCTAGGAAAAATATTGGCCATTACTGAAAATCACCACAAAAGTACAGAATTACACAAAACTCACCACTGTCCCACAACAGAGTTCAATTTCCATCCCAAACTTTGGACAACCATAACTCATAGTGCACAAAACGAAATGATGCCAATTATATGTCCATTTTGAAGCTTGCGAAGTGAACCTTAAAACTGGAAAGTTTCATAATTTTCTGACATCATTAGCCTATTGAAAACGCCCACACAAAAAGACTTCCCAGCACAGACCTTCAATGGACAAATTTTCAGTTTTTCACAATTGCTTCCAATGGTTCCCATTTTCACATGAAACACCATTCCCACACCAATTTTGCCCAAGGAATCCACTGGAGCCTTCAAAACAATCAAATTCCATCCACATAGACATGTTCCACCGAAATCTTTACATGTCAACACAATATACACACACAATCCACCACAATGCAATTCCTTCCATTCCAAAAATTCCAAATCAACTCCCATGGCTCAAAGACACAATTTAACACCACATTCTACACAACACACTAACCAATTCAAGCATTCAAATTAGACCAAAAATCAGGGAAAAAATTTGAAATTCCCAAAACCAAACCAATGACCACAACAATTATACCAAAAGGTATCAAATACTCACTTCAACTTCTTCCCAAAGCCATTTCTTTGATTCTCCTACTTTCAAATCCCCACAAGTTCTCAAACTCCACTAATAAAAAATATGAAACCATAGGAATAAAGCTCTCAACCCCTTGAACAATATTAATAAAGGTGAGTTGAGCATGTAGGGAAAAACCCTTACCTAAAACTCAAGCTTCTTCTTTCTCTTTCTTGCTTGATCTTGGCGAAAATGGAGGAGAGGAGAGAGGTGAGAAGATGGTGGAAAAATCAGATATTTGGGGTGCAAATAGGCCCTTGGCCGACTTAAAATGGAGGAGGGAAGAGAGAGTTGCAATTGTTGACTCTTTGACCTCAATCCATGGTTCTTGTGTTGACATGTGTCAACATCTTGTTCCTCCTTCTAATCACTCACATAAGCACATGCACACACAATCCCACCCCTTTTGCTTATTCAATCTTAGCCATTGATATCAATTACCAATGAGTTTCCTCTCCAATAACTGACCAATCGGTTGATAAATTTACCATTTCACCCCTGATTGACATAACATATACTAAACCATCATCACATGCGTCTACATCACAATTCACATTATATACTTCAAAAGTGTTCAATTAATATTAATTACATCACTTTGAAGTTAGTAATCCTTGATTACAATCCAGGATATTACACTCTCAACCTCTTGAACAATATTAATGAAGAGTACTTAGCATATGAAGCCATTTAGCAAGTCAAGACACTAGTTTTCACTTTCTCTTTCTTCCTTGCATTGAGACGGAAATGGAGGCTGATGAGAGAGATGAAAATGATAAAGAAACAAATTTTCTTACTCTTCTCACATAAACACAACCAACCTTAAGGGATAGTGGAGAGAGGGAAGAGAGTTTGAACCTTTGACCAATCCAATGGTCCACAATTTGACACTTGGCATCATCTCCTTCCTCTTTCCACAAATTCAAAAACACATGCACACATACTCCCTCTCTTAATCAACATTCCTAACCACTGAGCTCAAGTTACTTATGGGTTCCCTCTTCGGTAACTGATCAATTGATCGGTAATTTACCATTTGGGTCCTGATTATCACAACATTTACCAATTCTTCATCAAACACATTTACATCATAATTTATATCATATACCATATAAATATTAGATTAACAGTAATTACACCACTTGAAGGGTCATTAACCCTAAGTTACAATTTAGGATATTACAATTCTCCCCCCGAAAATAAATTTCATCCTCAAAATTTGTTACACCACTTGAGCAATAAACTCCAGATAACGTCTTCGCATATCTTCTTCTGTTTCTCAAGTTGCCTCTCTTTGAGTCATTCCTTTCCATATCACTTTCACATATGGAATGCTTCGGTGTCTGAGCTGTTGATTATCTCGGTTAATGATCTACTCCGGCTCCACCGCATATGTGAAATTGTCTTACGATTGGATTTCCTCATACTCAACGACATGAGATAGATCTGGTTGGTACTTCTTCAATTGGGAAACGTGAAACACATTATGGAGTCTGCTGAAGTTCACGGGTAAGGCCACTCGATATGCTACAGGCCCAATCCTCTCAAGGATTTCAAAAGGACTTACATATCTCAGGCTCAACTTCTTTCGCTTGATAGCTCTCCCGACACCCGTGACTGGTGATATTCTCAAAAAGACATGGTCACCAACCTAAAATTCTAGAGGCATTTTCTTCCTGTCAGCGTAGCTTTTCTGTATACTCTACGCTGCAAGAAGCCTTTTACGAATGACACGAATATGTGCTGAGGTTTGGTTAACAAGCTCTGGCCCATAAAACTTCTGCTCAGACAATTCATTCCAATACAAGGGTGACTGGCACTTCCTTCCGTACAACACTTCCTACGGCGCCATCTGAATGCTTGCATGATAGTTGTTGTTGGAGGTAAATTCAGCAAGTGGAAGAAAGAGGTCCCAATTCCCTTTAAAGTTTAGGACACAAGCCCATAACATATCTTTTAGTGTTTGAATTGTCCTCTCTGACTATCTATCCTTCTGGGGTTGATAGGCAGTTCTGAATCTCAATTGAGTTCCCAGGGCTTCATGCAACGCCCTTTAACATCTTAAAGTGAATTAGGGATCTCGGTCGGAAATGATATTCTTCAGTATGCCATGGAGGTTCACAATTTCTCAAATGTAAATCATTACTAGCTTATTCAGAGAGTAACTAGCATTGATGGGTATGAAGTATGACGATTTTGTTAACCAATATACAATTACCCATATCGTATTGTAATTCTTGATCCTAGGCAATCCCACAACGAGAAACATGGTTACACTTTCCTATTTCTATTTCGGAAACTCAGGACTCTGAAGCAACCCAGGCGATCTCTGGTGCTCGATCTTTACCTTCTAGCAAGTGAGACACCTCGCTACATACTTTGTCACATCACTCTTCAAACTTGGCCTCCAATACATATACTTCAGATTATGGTACATTTTGGTCATACTAGGATGAAGAGTATATCAGCTCTTGTGTGCTTCATCCAGAATCTTCTGTCTTAACTTTGCCTTAAGTGGAACACAAATCCCCTTTTGATAACGAACTAGTCCACTACGCGATAGATGGTAGCCCTGAGCTTCTCCCTGTTCAATCCTAGCCAAATTCTGCTGTATCCAGTCATCTTGCCTTTGGGCTTCTTCAATCTTAGCCCTCAAGTCACTTTCTCCTTGGGAAACAGTGTAGTTGGCACAGATGATTTGGTTTGATAAATTTAAATCTTAGAAATTAGTAATCATCTTCCCCTCCAATATCATTATTGCTGCCACAAGCACTGTCTTTCGACTAAGAGCATCCTTGACTACGTTTGCCTTACTCGGATGATATTTGATTTCCAGGTTGTATTTCTTCAATAACTCCATCTAATAATGCTGTCTCATATTCAATTCCTTCTGATCATGTAGATACTTGAGTCTCTTGTGGTCGCAGTACAGTTCTACAGTCACACCATAGAGATAATGCCACTAAATCTTTAGAGCAAACATAATGGTCGCAAGCTCTAGATCATGAGTGGGATAGTTTATTTCATGAGGTTTGAGCTATCGAGAGGCATAGGCCACCACACGTACCTACTGCATCTGGACACATCATAATCCCTGCTTACTCGCATTACTGTACACAACATAAGTTAAATTGGGATCAGGCATAATCAACATAGGTGCTGTAGTCAACCTCTCTTTCTACTCCACAAAGCAGTTTTCACATTTCTCATCCCACACAAACGGCTTATCCTTTCTAGTGATCTTGGTCATTGGCAAGGCAATACGGGAGAAATTCTTGATGAATCTTCGGTAGTAACCAGCAAGACCCAGAAAACTACGTATCTCGGTAACAATTTCTGGTCTTTTCTAGTCCAGTACTGCTTCCACTTTTCTGGGATCCACAGTGACCCCTTCTTGTGAGATAACATGACCTAAAAATTTCACTTCAGAAAGCCAAAACTCGCATTTACTCAGTTTGGCATAGAGCTGCTTCTCATGCAATATATTTAACATAATTCTCAAATGATGCTCATGCTCCTCCCTATTCTTAGAATTCTTAGAATAAATCAAGATGTCATCGATAAACACCATAACAAACTGATCTAGATATTGTCGAAAGACATGGTTCATGTAGTCCATGAATACCGCAGGTGCATTGGTTAGCCCAAATGGCATCACCAAGAACTCATAATGACCATACCTGGTCTGGAAAGCAGTCTTAGGAACATCTTTTGCTTTCACTCGCAGCTAATCATACCCCGACCTTAGATCAATCTTCGAGAACCTACATAAACCAGATAGTTGATCTAACAGGTCATCGATTCTAGGGAGAGGGTACTTATTCTTAATAGTAATCTTATTTCATTCTCTATAGTCGATACACAGACAAAGACTTCTATCTTTCCTTTTCACAAACAATATTGTAGCTCCCCAAGGTGACATACTAGGTCTAAAGAACCCTATTTCGAGTAAATCTTCAATCTACTTCTTTAACTCTGCCATTTCATTTGGTGCTATATGATATGGGGCTTTAGATATTGAACCAGCTTCAGGCACAATTTCTATTGGGAACTGAACTTCCCTTTCAAGGGGCAATCCACTAAGGTTATCCAGAAATACTTCAGGGAATTTATTTACCACAGTATACCACTCAAAGTTTTATTGATCTCCCCTTGCACAGAGAAAAACACCATATACCCCTGGTAACCCTTCTTCAAACACTTCTCAGCTTCGGCTGTTGAGAGGAAGTTCAATCTAGTATTCACATCATCAAAATTCTGAGATACAGAGTACACAATCCTCTTGTCCCACAATCAAGCAGTACATTGTTTGCCGTTAACTAATCAAAACCCAGAATGACTTCCAATTGGTACAGCGACAGACAAATCAAATCAATAATAGATTCATATCCCTCTATAGTTACTATGCAATTTAGGTAAGCTTCCATAGTTACAACTTTGACACCCATTGGTGTTGACACAACCAGATCGAATGGCAACTTATGCATATGCATACCCAGGTGTTTTACACAATCATAAATAATAAAGGAATGACTGGCACCTGAGTCGAACAATGCTTGTAATGCATTACCTTTAAGAAGAATATTACCTGGAATGAGATAAGGGGACTTTTGGGCTTCCACGTGATTCATTGCAAATACCCTGCCCTGAGTCCTTGGTCTCTGTTATGCTTTCGGTCACTGACAATCTCTGGAAAGATGTCCCAGGTTCTTACAATTAAAATAGATCATTTCACCCCGACAATTCTTGCTATAATGCGATTGTTTACAGTAAGGAGATTTCCTCTCAGACACAAATCTCTAAGGTTCACGATCTCTGGGCTGGTAGGGCTTCTTACTTACCACTGCCCCTAAACGAAGAGGATCCTTGGCCTTTTCGCTTCTGAGAAATATTACCTTTACTGGGTTCACTGAGGCTACTAACACCTTTAGCTAGATACAGATCTTTCAAGTTATTCTTAGTGATTCTACATTGTTCCATCGCCTTGTTAAATATAGTGAACTAGTGAGTAGCTGGCTGCTTCTTTATCTCCCACTGGCCACTTCTTCATCTCCTGTCTCAGACCACGGATGAGCATATCAGAACTCCACTCCTCATCATCTACTTTCCTTAGATAAGAGGAGTATCTAGACAACCGGACGAAACGGGACAAATACTCATTGAAAGTCTCTGTGTCCCCTTGCTTTATATTGAGGAATTTAGTTTCCTTCTCCAACCGCACCGACTTAGGAAAATACTTCTCATTGAATTGCTGTTGGAACACCTCCTAGGTCAGTGGCACGTTTCTACTCCGCAGCGTCATAAAAATATTTCTCCACCAGCGGACTGTATTGCCCTTGAGCTTATACACCACTAAGCATGCTTTTACCTCTGATAGGATTCAAGAACTGCAAATATCTTCTCTAGCCGATTCAACCTGTCTTTGGCTGCCTGGGGATCAAATCTACCTCTAAATACTGGAGGTAGATGCTTGCAAATCTTGAGACCCAAAACTGAAGATCCTTTACTTATCTAGCTGGAACCCATATAACTCCTGGTTTGGTCCAGCATGAGGAGGTGATTCTAATGGTCGTGCAGATCCTTCTACAGTTTCCTCGTGACGAGTCTCTTCTTGGGTCTCCTGCTCAGTATACAGACCCTGATCGGCTCTATTTTTGCCTCTTTCAATTCTGAGATCTTTTCTCAGCTCAGTAATCATATCCCGCTGATCTTTTATTAGACCTATTAATTCCCGCATTGGGTCTGGTGGACTGTCATAGACATTTCCACCTCTGGATCCACTTTTGAACTTTGGGACGACTCGTTGTCTTTTTCATTCTACAAATCATTCACTATGTCAATTTCATAAATAATGTATACACATTGTCTACAAATCTCATAAATATATCTACAATCCCAAGGCAAAGATGTGTATACAACACCCAATCATATTCATCTTCTATTCCTATAACCAGGACTAAGGGAACTATCCTAGTAAACTCTACCCATGCTAAGAACTACAGCCCTGATACCAAAATGTAACCCCCTGCCTTAATTAGCGTAATTAAGATTTTATAATGAATAATAAAATCGATTAGAGATTGTTGGATAATTTAAAACTCATTTAAAAATTCCTCCTTGTAGTAGGGATTTCATGAAATTTTCAAAACTTCTTCTCTATTCTGGTCTCAAGTTTAAATATCGAATGTAATTATCTATGCAGTTATATCACATTTAAACATATCAGAGTATACAACTTAATTCCTGGCAACCCCCAGGTTTCATCTATGTATAGATCTATAGGGTTTCAGTTCCCAATTAGGGGATTACACCACCATGTATTCAAAACCATTTACAACCCAAAAATATTATACAGTAATCCTTATCCAAAATGAAAAACCAACATAACCCAAATCAGATGTCCCTACAGGGTCCTAACCGCTCTTCGTCGTTCGCTTTTCCTTGGAGCCATTTTCCCTATCTGAAATGTTAGTCAATAGAAAGAATGAGATTCAAGAGAATCTTAGTAGTAACAAACTATTTATACCACATGTAATCACATAGCATGTAAGCAAATCACCACTCAACAACAGCAACAAAAATAACACTCCACCTTTATCACCTTTTACAGTCGGGAAAGCACACCATCCTAACCCAAACCGTTGTTAGCGACTGAGGCACTGTTGGTATGCCAGTGCATACAAATAGCCTTACAACTCACATATAGCCTTTTGGATCACAATATAGCCTTTTGGACCACATAATCACAAATATCACACCCTATCCTTATCCCCTTTTACTGCCGGGAAGGTACGCATCCCTTACCCGAACCGTTTTTAGCGACTCAGGGGCTATTGGCATGGTGGCGTAAACACAATTTCAAATATATTGCAGTATTCGAATCTGTCACAAATCAATGATATAACATACATACAATGCATCGCATATGGTATAAGAGAAAGAGTCACTACCTTGTTCTTTCCGGACGTTCTTCGGCACCGAGGGCTCACGAGGGCGACAAATGTCAAATCCTATAAACCAAATTAGGGACAACCGATCAATCTCTTTTCCAAGTTCCTAATTCTATAGTACTTTAAGTTGGTATTCATGTAAACTCTTAAGGTAGCTATTTAATGCCTAAACATATGCCTAAAGGGTTGGGAGAAACTACCTCAAAGATGCCTTTTTAGGAAGCAAAACGACTGGTTTTCAAATGACTCACTTAAGTAAAGATGGCCTTACTCGAGTAATGTTGGACTTGCACTTGGGTGAAGGTCCCACTCTCGAGTGTTTAATTGAGATCACCTCCAACGACTTGAAAGTGCTCACAACACTAGAGTGTGACGACCTGCACAGGAGTAATGACCTTAATTCACTTGAGTTCCCAGAAGTGAAGCACTAAAAGTGTTTTCCTGAGAGCACACTCAACTTTGAAGAGAAAGCTCACTTGAGTACTACCCCTACTACTTGAGTGAGAAGATAACACTTGCGAGTGTTAGATCACACTCTTGGAATTTATCCTGCAAGTGCTTGGCTGAGAGGAACCCGTAGGATGAACATACATTTGCTCTCGAGTGAACTCATGCTTACTCGAGTGATGACCTATATCACTTGTAGATTGGGAAGTGCACTCGAGCTTCCTACTAGAAAACCCAGCCAAAATGTAGAAGGAAAAGGGAATTTATGTTGCTATACTCGAGTGAGACCCTCACTTACTTGAGTGACATTTATCAGAACCTAGAAACGCAGCAACTCACAGAGTTTTCTAGATTTACCAAAACGGATCCCAACAGTTCCAAAACTTATACCAAAGCTTATTCCCACTCAAAATTCCATAAGGAACTTATGGGTAAGCTCAAAAAACCCAAATTCCCCTTCCATAAACACATTTTCAACTCTAGCTCATAAGGCCATATAAAACCACAAATTACCAAACTTCCTTATTCAATTCCATACAAAACCTAATGACATTATAACACATCCTAACACCATTTTCTACACCATACCAATTCAAACTCCTCCATTATCCAATTCTTATGAAATCAGGGCAAAATTCTAGAAATATTAAAACTTAACCAAAAATCATAACATATATGTTAAAATGCTATAAATGCTCACCTCTTCAACTTGCTGAAACGAAAACCTTGATTCTCTAACTTTCAAATTTGGTTTCTACACCCAACTACCACCTTTCAAAATAATGAAATCATGGCAATAAAGCTCTCAACCTCTTGAACAATATGAATGAAGAATACTTAGCATATAAAGCCATTTAGCAAGTCAAGACACTACCTTTCACTTTCTCTTTCTTCCTTGCATTGAGACAGAAATAAAGGCTGATGAGAGAGATCAAAATGATGAAGAAACAGATTTTCTTGCTCTTCTCACACAAACATAACCAACCTTAAGGGATAGAGGAGAGAGGGAAGAGAGTTTGAACCTTTGACCAATCCAATGGTCTACAATTTGACACTTGGCATCATCTCCTTCCTCCTTCCACAAATTCAAAAACACATGCACACATACTCCCTATCTTAATCAACATTCCTAACCACTAACCTCAAGTTACCTATGGGTTCCCTCTTCGGTAACTGACCAATTGATCAAAAATTTACCATTTGGGTCCTGATTATCACAACATTTACCAATTCTTCATCAAACACATTTACATCAGAATTTATGTCATATACCATATAAACATTAGATTAACAGTAATTACACCACTTGAATGGTCATTAACCCTAAGTTACAATTTAGGATATTACAATTCTCCCCTCGAAAATAAATTTCGTCCTTAAAATTTGTTACACCACTTGGGCCATAAACTCCAGATAATGTCTTCGCATATCTTCTTTTGTTTCTCAAGTTGCCTCTCTTTGAGTCATTCCTTTCCATATCACTTTCACATATAGAATGCTTCGGTATCTGAGCTGTCGATTCTCTCGGTCAAAGATCTGCTACGGCTCTACCGCAAATGTGAAATTGTCTTACAACTAGATTTCCTCATACTCAACGACATGAGATAGATTTAGTTGGTACTTCTTCAATTGGGAAACATGAAACACATTATGGAGTCTGCTCAAGTTCGTGGGTAGGGCCACTCGATATGCAACAGGCCCAATCCTCTCAAGGATTTCAAAAGGACCTACATATCTAAGGCTCAACTTCTTTCGATTGATAGCTCTCCCGACACCCGTGACTGGTGATATTCTTAAAAAGATATGGTCACCAACCTCAAATTCTAGAGGCCTTATCCTCTTGTCAGTGTAGCTTTTCTATCTACTCTACGCTGCAAGAAGCCTTTTACGAATGACACGAATATGTGTTGAGGTCTGGTTAACAAGCTCTGGCCCATAAAACTTCCGCTCAGACAATTCATTCCAATACAAGGGTGACTGGCACTTCCTTCCGTACAACACTTTATACAGCGCTGTCTAAATTCTCGCATGATAGCTGTTGTTAGAGGTAAATTTAGTAAGTGGAAGAAAGTGGTTCCAATTCCCTTTGAACTCTAGTACATAAGCCCATAGCATATCTTCCAGTGTCTGAATTATCCTCTCTGACTGTCCATCCATCTGGGGATAATAGGCCGTTCTGAATCTCAATTGAGTTCTCAGGGCTTCATGCAACGCCCTCCAAAATCTTGAAGTGAATTGGGGATCTCAATCGTAAATGATATTCTTCGGTATGCCATGGAGCTTCACAATTTCTCAAATTTAAATCATTGCTAGCTTATCCAGAGAGTAACTAGCATTGATCGGTATGAAGTATGCCGACTTTGTAAACTGATCTACAATTACCCAAATCACATTGTATTTCTTGATCCTAGGCAATCCCATAATGAGAACCATGGTTACTTTCCCATTTCCATTTCAGAATCTCAGGACTCTGAAGTAGCCCAGGCGATCTCTGGTGCTCGATCTTTACCTTCTGGCAAGTGAGACACCTCGCTACATACTTTATCACATCACTCTTTAAACCCGGTCTCCAATACATAGACTTCAGATTATGGTACATTTTGGTCATACCAAGATGAAGAGTATATTGATTCTTATGTGCTTCATCTAGAATCTTCTGTCTTAACTTCGCCTTAAGTGGAACACAAATCCTTTTTTGATAACGAACTAGTCCACTAGGTGATAGATGGTAGCCCTGAGCTTCTTCCTGTTGCATTCTAGCCAAATTCTACTGTATCCAGTCATCTTGCCTCTAAGCTTCTTCAATCTCAGCCCTCAAGTCACTTTCCCCTTGGGAAACAGTGTAGTTGGCACAGATGATTTGGTTCGATAAATTTAAATCTCAGAAATCAGTAATCATCTTCCCCTCCTGTATCATCATTGCTACCACAAGCACTGTCTTTCGACTAAGAGCATCTGTGACTACGTTTGGCTTTCCCAGATGATATTTGATTTCCAGGTTATAGTTCTTCAACAACTCCATCCAATGATGCTGTCTCATATTCAATTCCTTCTAAATGTTAGAATATTTCTGCTTGTAGTCTATTCAAGGACAATGTTGTTTTGTGGTGTTCCGAGAGCCTATTGAATCTTGGAGGTATAGTGAAAATCTCAGTAGGTCTTGATCTCTGAGGACTAGATGTAGGCCTGGGATTTGGTCCGAACTAGTATAATGCTTTGTGTGCTAATCTTCTCAACTCTACTCTATCTATAGTTATTGTCATATCACCACATTAACCAAAAAATTTATCGTATCACCCAATTCAGCCCCCTATTAGGTGAAGTTTGCCTCTTTCATTTGCTATCAGAGTAAGGTCTTTTTCGAAGATCCTAAAGCTTGAGAAGGATCTGTTAAATGACAATAATGGGTGAGAACATCCTTCCAGATTAAGATTTTATCACTAGACCTCTTGGTTTTACTGGAGAACTTTTTTCATTCTGGAAAGATAAGTTCAGAGTATTCGTGATGGCTAATGAATACGGTCTATGGAATGTGATACAAGATGGTGACATGTTCCAATGAAGAAAATCGAAGATAGAGTTATTAAAAAGAGCCCAGAGGAGTTTGATGAAGAAGACAAGAGTGCCCTTAGTCAAAAAGAATATTTCCGAATCCATACTCTACCAACAACCAAAGATATGTAGGATGCTCTTGAGATCGATCACGAAGGCACATCCGAAATCAAAGAAAATAGAGTCAATACTCTAATTATAGAGTATGATCTATTTCGTATGAAAACTGAAGAAAGAATATCAGAATTTGAACTTAGATATACTCATCTTGTTAATCAACTATCTACACTTAGGAAATCATTTAACCAAAATTCCTAGGTAAGAAAAATCCTTAACATTCTATGAAAGAAAGGGAAGCAAAGGTAATAGTTATCGAAGAAGCTAAAGGAAAGTCAATAAGATCCGTAGCTACTATCTTTGGTAGCCTCTCTGAGTATGAAGATAAGGTTTGAGAAGGAACTAGAAGAGTTCGATGATAAAAAGAAAAGAGGAGTTGCACTTAAAGCTATCAAGGAAGAATAGTCCTTCGAAAATGAAGATGTCCCTGATGATGATATGGGAATGGTTGTGAGGAAATTCAAGAAGTTCTTTGGAAAAGGCCAAAAGAATTTCAAGAATTATCAAGGCGGACCAAGAAAGAAAGAAAACAAGGAGCAACAGATAGTATGCTAAGAATGTAGGAAGCCTAGACACATCAAATCTGTATGCTTCAAAAATAAAAACAAGAAGAAGTAGAAAAAGAAAGCATACATATCATCTATATGGGGTGATAGCTCGTTGGATGAAGAAAGCGATAATGATGAAGTTGCAAATCTATGCTTGGTAGCTAAAGAAGAAGAATATGATTCTGAGGTTAGTGACTCTAAACCTACTTATGATGAGTTATTATCTGAATATAATGCATTACATAATAAATTCATCAAGGTAGCTAAAGAAATGGTTAGTTATAAGAAGAAAGTAAAAGAATTTGACAATACTGTCATATCAACATGTGCATTATGTGATGAAAAAGATAAGAAAATAAGTGATTTAACAAAAACTATGGAAAGATTTACTAAAGTAAGTGAAACTCTTAAAGTTATTCTAAAATTTCAAAGAGTTTCCTTTGATAAATTTGGAATTGGATATAAGTCTGATCAGGATAAAAACAGAGGAAATAAGAAAAATGGCAGTAGAACTTATCTCAAATATTTTAAGAATTCTATGCATACACCAAATCCATTTGCATCATGTAGTTACTGTAATAGGAAAGGACATTATACTTCATCATGTTATTTTAGAAAAGGACAGGTCATTGGTACGTATAAATGGGTTCCGAAAGGGACACGTGTACCAAAAGTAATGTATACTAACCACAAAGGACCCAAGAAAATGTGGGTGCCTAAAACTTGATCAACTTACTCTAGGTATGTCTCAAAGCATCATGAGCAAACAAGTGGTATATTGATAGTGGATGCTTAAGACACATAACTGGTGACAGAAATAAGTTCACCATGCTAGAAACCAAAGAAGGGGGAAAGGTAACTTTTAGAGGTAACCAATCTGGACGTATTACTGGAATTGGTGAAGTGGGAAAATGTGATGGTGTTCAAATCAATTATGTATATTAAGTTGAAGGATTATGCCACAACCTCCAGAGTGTGAGTCAAAGTACTGACATAGATAACTGGGTGATCTTTGATTTAGAAGAATGCTTGATAGTAAACAAGAAGGATTTACTGCTTAACAGAGATTCTATCAAGGCATAGATCTGAGCTCAAAGGGACGGTAACTATTATACTATTGATTTAAATTCAAATTCTTTTGAAAATTGTTTTCTTAGCAAATTATAGGAGATTTGGTTGTGGCATAACCGTTGGGCTCATATTAATATGAATCAACTTAACAAACTGATTAGAAAAGATTTGGTTGTTGGTCTTCTAAACTTAAATTCAAAGATGACATGATTTGTGAAGTATGTCAAAAAGGCAAACAAACTAATTCTTCATTCAAAACAAAGTATGAGATTTCTACTTCCAAGCCTTTACAATCACTTCATATGGATTTGGTAGGTCCAGCAAGAGTAAAATTTTTTGGAGCAAATCTATATACTTTAATAATTGTTTATGATTTTACAATATTTACATGGATTATATTTATTACGTCAAAAGATGAAGCTTTGTCGAATTTATTATATTTTCTAAGAAGGTCCAAAATGAGAACGGTATTTCTATTGTCTCTATCAAGACAGACCATGGAGGAGAATTTGATAATCAACTCTTTGAAGATTTCTGTAGTGAGAGAATAGATCACAACTTCTCTACACCTAGAACACCTCAGCAGAATGGAGTAGTAGAAAGGAAGAACAGAGTCCTCATAGAAATGGCAAGGGCAATACTCAATAAAAAAGAAATGTCACTAGTATTCTGAACAGATGCAATGAGTACTGCATACTATATTTCAAATCGAGCATATATTCACAAGTCACTTGGAAAGACACTATATGAACTCTATAAAGGAAGAAAGCTAAATCTTGCTCATCTACACATCTTCGGATGCAAATGCTTCATTTACAACAATGGTAAAGAAAACTTAGGTAAATTTGATTCAAAGTCTGATAAAGGTTTATTTCTAGGATATTCTAATAGAAGTAAAGCATATAGAGTCTTTAATAAAAGAACATTTACTATTGAAGAATCCATTCATATTGTGTTTGATGAACTTGATTCTTAGATAAAGCATTTTAATGAAGAAGAAATGAATTTGATAAAGAAAAATAAAACTATTTCAAATCATAATGATTTTGAAACAAATGAGTTTCAAAATAAAGGTGTCGATGATCATGTTTAGCCAAAAGTATGGAAACATATTAAAGATCATTCAATTGATCAAGTAATTGGAGATATTCAAGAAGATGTCAAAACTAGAAATAGAATTCTGAATGAGGTAGCTTTTCTACTTTTATTTCTAAGATTAAACTTTCTAATATCGAAGAAGCTTTATCTGACAATGATTGGGTGATTTCTATGCAAGAAGAATTAAATCAATTCCGAAGAAATCAAGTTTGAGATTTGGTACGTCGACCTAAAGATCACACGGTTATAGGAACCAAATGGGTTTTCAAAAACAAACTTGATGAATCAGCAATCATTGTGAGAAACAAAGCAAGATTGGTTGTCAAAGGCTATAATCAAGAAGAAGGTATTGATTATGAGGAAACATAAGCTCCAGTCACAAGATTGGAAGCAATACGAGTACTCTTAGCCTTTGCTTGCATTAAAAGTTTTAAACTTTATCAAATGGATATGAAAAGTGCTTTTCTAAATGGTTATATTATAGAGGAAGTATATGTAGAAAAACCTCCTGGTTTTGAAGATGAAACAAAGCCTGATCATGTTTTCAAACATAAGAAAGCTTATATGGTTTGAAATAAGCACCTAGAGCTTGGTATGAAAGACTAAGCAAGTTTCTTGTTGATCAAAACTTTGTTAGAAGAAAAGTAGATACAACTCTTTTCATCAAACATAACAAAAATGATCTTACATAACAAAAATAATCTTCTAATTGTTCAAATTTATGTTGATGATATTATTTTCAGTGCTACTAATGAATCTCTTTGACAAGAATTTTTCAAGATTATGTAGGGAGAGTTTAAAATGTCCATGATGGGAGAATTAAACTTCTTTCTTGGACTTCAAATCAAACAAAAGAAGAATAGTATATTTGTATCTCAAACAAAATATTTGAAGGAATTGTTGGATAACGCTAATGGAGATGATACTCTAATGAGCTCTATAACATTATTAGATGCTACATAAAAGGCCCTAACTTCAACATCACCAAATATAGAGGAATGATCGGTTCATTACTCTACCTAACAGCAAGCAGGTTGGATATAGAATTCATTGTTGGAATGTGCGCAAGGTATCAATCTGCTCCTAAGGTATCACATGCAGAGACTGTAAAAAGAATCTTCAAATACATAGGAGACACTGCAGAACTTGGCCTATGGTATCCAAAGAAAGGCAACGAATATTTAATGGCCTATTCAGATTTAGATCATGGAGGATATAAAACTGACAGAAAAAGTACCAGTAGACAATGTCAATTCCTTAGAGGATCTTTGGTATTATTGTTTAACAAGAAGCAGAACACAGTTTCACAGTCTTCCACTAAAGTCGAATATATAGCCATAGTAAGCTTTTGTTCTCAAGTTCTGTGGTTGAAGCAACAACTTCAGGAATTGGGGATATATTTAAAGGAGATACCAATTTATTGTGACAACACTAGCACCATTTGCTTGGCCAAGAATCCTGTACAACATTAAAGGACCAAGCACATAGATATCCGACATCATTTTATTTAAGATCACATGAAAAAGAAGGACGTCAAAGTAGAATTCATACCGACACATCTTCAACTCACTGACATATTCACAAAGCCGATAGCTAAAGATCAATTCTTATATATTCGAAGAGAATTTGGAATGGTTAATCCCAATGAGTTGTAAGTTTTTCTGGTTAAATATTATGTTTAATATAAGTTTTGATGTTAACCATTCTGACTTAAGCATTGGAGTATATAGAAAATGTTTTTGCAGGTTTGTCACTTGAGTGTAAGGCATCCTATCACTTTAGTCAAAGATGAATTCTCAAGTGTGGAACTATATCATATACTCTGCTTCTAGCTATGTAAAATAGGGATTAACAGAGTATGTAAGAACTCTTGGTACTCACTTGAGCAAACCAAAAGTGCTAGACCTTACTCGGGTGAGGGAAGAATATCACTTGAGTACTGTATGAACATGCCAAAGGTGAAGCAAGAGTACTCAAGCAGAAGAGAAAGATATATGTCCAAGCATGGTTACTCAAATGATCTTAGAGGATTTGAGTACAAAGATGAAAAATGTAACAAGATACACTTAAATCAGGTATGCTTTTACATGCTAATGAAATGTTTTTTTATCACTCGAGCACAAAATTGTGTCACTCGAGCACTGTATGAACAACACTTATACACTAAGGTTGTCACTCGAGTGTTGGCACTTATATAAGCTACAAGATAGGTCAAACCGTCACACCTCCTCTTCTTTCTCGAAGCGTCTCATCACATAAAGCCATACCTCTTTACCTAAGACTGTTAACTATCAATTAAACACCTCAGAACTTTTCAAATTTCAAACGTAGCTCTTCAGTTATCTTCATAAGGTCATATTTATCATTCTAAAGTCTCATTTCTTGCCCTAACCAAATATATTTTCAGAAAATCTTTCTCCATGCGCTTATCTACATTTTGATTCTCAATCTGGTTCTGAATCATTCAAAATGGCTAGAACAAAGCTTCCTTAAGTTTTCCAAAAATCTCTAACGCCTTTACCTACTCATTCCATTACCAGTGCTTCAGATTCTTTAACGACAACTCATTCATCTCTATCTCCAACTCCTTCACTATCCTCTACTCCTATACCACCTCCAAAGCCCAAGACCACCAAGAAAAGTACTCTGGCAAAGAAGCCACATCCTAAGCCTAAATGGCTAAGAAGGATCAACCTCTGACAAAGAAACTAAAGGGAGTGGTTTTCAAAGAATTGGATGTCACTCGGTCTCAATCGAAAGAAGTTAAAGGAAGAGGAAAGAAGAATGACACAGAGCAACCACAACAATCTTCTTCCTCTGATGACTCATTCAATATGCAGCTCCGAGAAGTAATGGAAAAGTCCAAGTTTGATGCTTTAGTTGGCAAGATTGCCTACCAAGCCGGTGCCTGGAGCTCTCATCATGTTGGCCAAACCAGTGCAGCTGCTTTAGGAGTACCTTATACTTTATAGGCTCTTGAGGAAGAATAAATCATAAATCCTCCAGAAGGCTTCAATGTTAAGGAATTGAAGCCATTGGAACAGAAGGTATATGATTCTGAGTTAGCTCATAGAAACTTCTGCCCTATAGTTTAGTGGACTTAGATTATCTGAAGAAAAGTTGTAGTTTGGACTTTTATCCTTTTCTTGGATTTTATGATCCCTGGCTGAATGTTTATCTCCCTTATTCACCTACTATTGTGAGAACCTTTTACTACAACATGAAAGTCCTTAACATATATTCTAGGTCCGGAGAGTTGATAGAGGAATCAGTGTCTACCACTATTAGAGGTCAACATATTATGGTATCTGCTACTATTATTAATGATATTCATGGATATGTTGCACCCCCTTCCAATCGTCCTACACTGTCAGCTCATAAAACCTTCTAGCATTTAAGGTCAAATGATCCTATAAGCCCTCTTAACTTTAAACCTATTGACACGCCTGACTCTATTTATGCCCTTCATTATATTTACACCCGTAGCATTGTCAATAAGTCTAAAAACTACACCTATTTTTCTCAGAGAGACTACTCTCTTTTGGCTTCCCTTTTAGCTGGTCAATGAAGAAATATGGGGAGCTTATCTTTGGTGAGATGAGAAGATTTATATTTTCTTCATCGAGATCCGCTACAATTCCATATCCACAACTTATGTCTCTCATCCAAAAACATAATAAAGTTTGGTATTTGGAAGGAACTGAGAGGGAAACTATTATTAGGTTTGACAAGACACAATTGACACATATGGGTATCAATCTTCCAGTGAGCTAAACCAGAGCTACATCTCAGAGAGAAGCTACTCCATTAAAAGAGATGAGGCTCAGTCTTCTGCAGCTGGTCCAATTCCATGACCATCTTTTCTTAATGCTTCTCTATCAAACTCTTTGGGTAAAGTGGTCAAACAAGCAGTGACAGGCTTGAAAAAGGAATTATTGAGCAAATTTGAAAAATTGGTAGACAAGCTGGAAAGTGAAGTCTCAAGATTGGTAGACAAGGCTAATGCCAATTTTGATATGATGTTTAGGGCACAAGAAGACCAGTCTCGAAGAATATCTGATATGGAGATCTACTTGCATACTCATCTTCCGACTGCTTCTACTGAGATGCCTCCTGAGTCTACTCTTACCACGGCCTCACCTTCTCAGATTCAAACTCATATACTCTTCATAGACCCTCATTCCAATACTGATGTCACTTATGACCAGTCACCTTCACCACCACTTGCAGCTACTATTCCTCAGCCATCATCTCCACCTTTTAAGCCTCAGCCATTTGATCCTTCCACCGCCATGGTAATCTATACTCCACTATGTGATCTTACTTTCCCTCAATCCCCTTCTGATGCTGACAAACTTAGGGAGAAGGATGTATGATAGTTTCTGAGCTAATATGGTCTGATATGGGAGCTTTTTGGTTTAAGGGGGAGTATTGGGTAGCTTTTCTGTATTAGGATAAGATTATTGTTATTTGACCTTTTCTGGTTTATTTTTACTGACATGGTTGTATATGGGGTTTCATGGGTAGATGTTGATTCAAGCTTGATATTATACTTTACAAGTTCATTAATAGTCATTTTCAAGTTTGCTAAGTTTTTTGTTCAGATTTAATGGTTTCTGTGAAAATATAATGTTACTATGACTTGGCTTTAAGTATTCATTGGAAGTATTACAGCAAACATATGAGATTAAATGCAAAAATCTGAAAATCAGTCTAAACTTTGGTGAAATATGCATTTGGAAATATTGAAAGTGTTTTCAAAAAATTTTCACTTCAATCAAGTTTTATTTTTTAAAATTTATCATAAAGGGTTTGTCATCATAAAAAAGGGTGAGAATGTTAGATTCCAAGTTTTGATGATAACAAAAGATTATTGTGTGATATAGCAAGAATATCATGTTTTGCAAGTTTAGACAATGGCTGAAACTATTACCAAATATTACCAAATGCATATTACTAAGGTCAGAGGTCATTGATGTGATTTTAACTGATGCACTAGAGTGATAGAGCTAGCACTCGAGCATTAAGCAATTTTGCACTCGAGCATAAGAGAGTGTTGAAAAGAAAGTGTTTGACAGAAGCAAACTCTAGCTGAAAATACCAGGATAACTTGAGTGATGGTAATAGTACTTGAGTGATTATATGATTTGTACTCAAGCATAAAGGCAGACTCATGCAAGTGTTTAACAGAGATCAAAGGCAGATACATGATATCATCACTTCACTTGAGCATAGACTAACTACTCGAGTGATAGCCTCAAGTTCACCTGAGTCCTTGCAAGTGTGGTACAAGAAGTTTTCACCTGAGGCAAGATAAACTCAGAGAAAACTATACTCGAGTCGAAGCGAGTAAGGTATATAAGGTGTTTGCTCGAGAGTCAGCCTGAGCATGGAAGAGCAAGTGTGCTCGAGTGGACAATACTTGTACCCGGGTGATACTTCAACCCCCACGAGTGAGAAATCTAACTTTCTTCATTTTTATGCAAGTATTGAACCAAAAGATTATCTTATAGAAGAATATTCTGTGCACTCGAGTGATAGTAAGTATGCTCGAGTAAGGGCCCATATCACCTGCAAGTGCAAAATCATACTCTTGATAAAATGGGATGCAAGTATTATCCAGAGACGTGGATTCATAGTACAAATTTCAAGTGCACTCGAGTGAGGACCCACATCACTCGTAAGTGTAAAAATGCACTATCTCAAAATATCATACAAGTGAAACACAAAAACACATATAGAAGAGGAAATATAAAGATGCACTTGAGTGAGACCAAAGTGCACTCGAGTAATACTTTGTCAGAAGCCAAAGCGCAACAGACTTACAGCGATCAATCTGAATACATTTTAATGTTATTTATTCATTCTATTTTTACTTGTTATTATTATTTAACATCATTTAACATATATTACAAGTGTGAAACATGAGTTTGATTATTTGAATTAGAAAGGCACATAGGAAGTTAAACAACATGAGATAAAATCATTACGACCAACCAAGCACGTACCTACCACGATATCTCGTTCAAAGATTTCAAACGTACGCATGTTGTTCCATAATAAAATGCTCCGTTCCATAATGATTATTATTCAATGAAAAAAATCAATTGACTATAAATGCAGAGCTTTAGAGACCCTCAAGAATAAACAAAGAATAAGAATTCACACAAGCAAATTCACGAGTCTCTGTTATTCATATGTTCTCTGTCTTCATATTGTACTTCAATATTTATCATATTTGCTCTGAGAGAGAGTCTGTGTACACTTCAAATTCTATTTTTATTTGATCTCAAGGTACAGGGACCTTGAGAAGGTAGATATCCTTACGAGAGAAGAAGTTGAGAGAATTCCTAGTAGGATTTTCTGCTCATAAGACTTACAAGGTACAAGCAGTAGAGAATGTTACTGCTCGTAAGACCTTGATAGAGCTTAATATTTATATATTTTTATTAATTAATCTTAGGCTTTTGTGTGTCTTAATTAAATATTTTGGGCATAATCAAGTGTTAAAATGAGACTTTAGTGAAAGAATAATTTTGGAATTAAAGTGGTTAAATTGTTATATTTTTAATTAATATTTGTTACTCCCATTATTCTTTAATTGTGAGCAAAAGATATTACCTTTGTGAATATAATTTTATAGGTGATGATGTGGCACAACTTACTCATTTAACCTAGAGAGAATTGAATGAAGAAAGGAAGTGGGGACCATTTGAATTGAAGAGGTGGAAAGCACAGCTGGACTGAAATATTAAAGAGAGGAGCTGATTGAATTGAAGGTTTAATGAAGAAAAAGCAATTGGAGAAAAGAAGGAGGGAATTGAAGCTAAGAAGATGTGGAGAGCAGCGGAAATAAAGAAGAATTGAGAGGGGACCACGCAGCACGAGATAAGAAAAGAAAAGAGAAATGGGCCAAATTAGCTAGCTGGACCGTGAGGGAGGAATTAAAGAAAAGGAGGGGACCACATAAACAAAAGAAGTGCTGGATAAAAGACATGATCAAGGCAGCACCGAATTGAAGGAATTAAAGGTGGGCTAAAATGGTTGGATGGGAAAAGAGGATGGTTGACCAAGAATTAAAAGCAAGTTGGGCTGAAATGGGTAGAATAAAGTAGCCGATTGGAGTAGGGGATGCTGAACCGAAGGGAAATGAAAGGAGCTGGACCCAACACAAGAAGGCTGACCGTATAGAATGGGAATTGAGGATAAAGAAAAGAAAAGGGATTGGAACCACGTGAGAAATAATAAGGGTTTGGCAGCTAGACGTTTTGGGAGCATCGAAATGGAAAAGAAATAAAAAGATACAGTGGTGTGAAAAGGGTAGCACGGGATTGAAGAAGGAGGCAGTCGAAATTTTTGACAAAATGGAATTGATTAAAGAAGGAGCTGAACTATTTTATGGGAGCATATGAGAAGCTTTTCGGTGGCCATTGAGAACGAGCAAGCTACAGGAATTCAATGGTTATTCCCCTCTTTATTTATGAAGCTTCCTCTTCTTCCTGTTCCATGAGTAGCTAAGCTTTGGTGATTTCCTTAAGTTGGGCAATGGTTTGAGCTTCTAAACTTTAATGGAATTCCTTTAAGCTCTCTTTTTAGTTCATGCTTATGTAGCTTGGTTAAGTATGTAATTGTGATCTAGATTGTTCTATGCCAAGTGAATAAACTTGGTGGTTGAGCTAGGAGTTGATTTATTAAGCTTTGTATGATTCATATTAGGAGTAAGTTGAATTGTTTATTCCAACTTGGTTAAGTGGATTTAAATGATTAAACTGAATATTTTGAATTATTGTAATGGTAATTACAATTTAGAATTGGAAGTTGATTATTTATCTCCTTGAGTCTAAATTATTAGGTGGTATTCATTTAATTGCTTCGGTTGAATGAATTAAATGATTAATTCAAGTATGGAGCTAGTGGTAGCTTAGTTCCATCCTTTTGGCTCATTATGGAATTCAAATCATTAGCAAGCAAGGAAGACTAAAACCTCAACTCAAGGGAATCCCATTTTATCATTATATTAGTTAATCGAATTAATCTTGTTGTTAGTGTTAATTTCAATTCCTTTTGCTTCTTTGTTTTAAAAACTGAGAAATACAAAAATATTGCTTTAGCTTAGATTATTTCATTAGTTTTAAAATCAAATTCTCAAAATGATTTCTCACAACTTTAAGGCTTTTTATCACTTTACTACTTAGACACTTGGAAATTAATCTCCTCACAAGAACGACCTAGGTTGAGCTAAACCTAGTTTTATTTTGTGAACTCACACGACATGGGTTCATCAAAATGGCGCCGTAGCTGGGGAAGATGATTGCCAAGGTTTTAAGTAGGTATGTATTCTTTTCAGTTGTCTTAGTATGTCTTAGTTTAGTAGGAAGTGTGTTGCACTCATTTGAATTTTAGCAAAATTTTGATTTTCGATTAGCACTGTCTTGCTGGAACTGAAATATTTATGCCCATAAAATTCTGAAATTTGATAGATCAAAGTTTTTCAACATTCTAAGCAAGACTAATAGCTTATGTTATTAGATCTTCAGGATTTTAGCCAAATTCGAAGGTTTGCTATACTTTTCTGAATTTTCTTTCTTTTTTGGTATTTTTCTATGTTTTTGATTTAGTTTGTTCTTAGGGTTTTCTTTGATTTTTCTTGGTTGCTAGTGTGTTTTTGAGTTTGTCTTAGTTAGTTGTTAGTTGTTGAAGTGTTTAGTAGTGGTTTAGGTTAATTTTCATTTTCATAGTTGTTTGTATTCCATTTGCATTTAGAAAAAAACACAAAAAGAAATTTGCATTTTGTTGCTTTGCTGTCATATTCTTAATGGCCATTATGTGGTTCATTATTGTTTTGTGGTGAGCAACTTTGCATTCTTCATCCTTGGAAATTTGTTGGTTGCAACTTGAGATTTCAGGTAGCTATCAAATTCTGTAAGTTGTGCTTCTAGTGACTCTACTTACATACTTTCGGTTTGAGGTACTACTTCACTAATATACCAACTTGTTCTCCTAAAAGGTGAATTCTTACCTAGCAACTCCTATTTGCCTCTTGTCACATTGTGTTGCACTTGTCTTGTTATTACTAAAACTAGTCTTACTCTTTAGACACTTGAATTTTGTTGGTTGTGGTTAGTCTTTTGGTTATCAAAGATTAGTTAACTTGGTTTCTTTTATGTTGCTAAATTTTGCTGTATACAACCCTTCTTCAATTGACCATTTGACCAATTACTTTACAGTAATTTGTGTGTCTATATGAGTTTTCTTATTGTGCATGACTAGATCTTAGAAAACTGAAATTGTGCCTTTAGGTAAAGATATTATTAACAAGACAATTAGGTTACTTAAGAAAGGTAAGAAAGTTGAATCATCTAGTGTAGGGCTTGGACAAGTCTTTGACACTGAAGTTGTTGCACATACTTGTGATAATTCTTCTCATATTGGCTCTTCGTTCATTGTAGATCACCATCTTGCCATAGATCCAGTTCCTCCTCCAGAAGACGTACCTTTACTCATTGGGGAGCGTAGAACTATCAAAGATCTTACCTCTTCTACTGATATTATTGATCCTTTCCTCTCTTGTCCTGAATTTAATATTAATTTTGAGTTGAAAGGTCCTTTGTTGAGTCACTTATCAAAATTTCATGGTTTACCTACAGAAGACCCTAATAGACACTTGAGGAATATGTACATTGTGTGCAACTCCATGAAACCAATGGGAGTTGATCTAGATGAGATATGCCGGAAAGTCTTTCATTTTACATTGGAAAACAAAGCTAAGGAGTAGTTCTTGATGCTACCTCACCACAATCCTAATGCTTTTGCATCCTAGGACAACTTGAAGTGTGCCTTTTTGGAAAGATACTTCCCTTCTTCAAAGATAACATCTCTCACTAAGGAAATCTTCGGTGCTAAACAAGGCCTCCATGAATCTTTTTATGGGTATTGGTGTCAATTTCAAGAACTCCTAGCCAAGTGTCCACATCACCAAATCCTATAAGCTCGATTGGTGCAATATTTTCATAGTGGGTTGCTTCCTCAAGATAAGAAGAGTTTGGATTCATCTTCTGGAGGTACTATTCAATTGCTTACACCTGAAGAAGCTTGGGCTTTAATTGAGAAGATAGCTAGTAATGATCAACAATTTGAAGGATTGGATGCTAGACAAGTCCTTGAGGTCTCACATACTTCAAGATCTTCAAGGGAGTATGATAATTTGTCATCCCAAATGACAGATATGAGAACTGACCTCAACAAGCTCATGGCCCATCTAAACAATGTGAACATTCATTGGTCACATTCTCAAGCTCTACTGGCTCCTAGCTGTGACATATGTAGCTCTCACATACTTATTGCTCCTAATTGCCCACACCAACTTGGGGAGGTCTCGGCTATTTTTTAAGGGAGACAAGGATAGAATCAAAAGCCTTGGAATCCCTACTCTAATACATACAATGAGGGTTTGAGGTCCCATCCCAACTTTGGTTGGAGGAACCAGAATCAATTTCAAGGGAGTTCTTCAAATCAAGCTCCAACTCAAGGACCTTCAAACCAATCTAATCCCCAACAAACAGTGGTTGCTACACCTGAATCCTATGCTACTAAAGATGACATCTCTCAACTTCTCAAGTGTATGAACAATGTGTCATCTTCAATGGGTAACTTAGCCTCAAGATTTGATGAAGAGATATCTCAAACCAATTCTAAATTTTCTGACATTGGGACTAAGTTTGATACAATCTTTAACAAGTTGGAGTTGTTGGATTCTAAGAATTCTAACCTTACTTCATTTGTCACTCAAATGTCTGATAGCCTCAATGAGCAACAAGCTAAAAGTGGACAAGGGTTGCCTTCCAATACTGTGATCAATCCTAAGGATGTACATGCTATCTCCTTGAGGAGTGGTAAACAAGTGGGTAAATAAGTCCGATTTGAAGAAAATGTTGAGAGTTTCAAATCTGGAATGCATTCTAGTTATAGGCATAATGAAGAGGTTGAGGTTCCATTGCAAGCACAAGTGGAAGATATTGATGGTAGTGATGATTCTGATCAAAGCACTCACCTTGCTATTAGAAAATCTGAGAGTATAGTTGAACAGAAGCTTCTACAAAGGCATTCTTCTCCAAATTCAAATATGGATAGCAAGAAAGGAGTGTCAACTTCAACAAATACTAAGGTACTTGATGTTGGAAATTGTGCCCTAAGGGCCAATCATTGTACTTTGAACATTATTATTTTAATGAAATTTCTCCATTCTGTTATCATATTATTTGCATGTTAACTATTATAATTGTATTCTTGGATAATTCATAAAGATTGTCCTAAATGTCCTTGGTCGGTCATCTATGCGGAGCAGAGATGAAACAAGATCAGTATGACTTTGATAAGATATGGAGATACAAATCAAAGTCTTAGGCACTTGTAAGAGTACAAGATACTGGACCGACCCACTATGAGAAAGCTACATGGATCAAGCCATAAGCTTTTCTCATGTATAACCACGTCACAATGCCCTTAGACCTGAGGTCATCATGGATTCCTACATAAGAGTTGCTAAGCTTTGAACTAGTTAAAAGTCACTTTTGACCGGGTGATGATAAAGGCTACGATCAGGCTTGGTGTTTTTCATGCAGAGGAATATGAATGATCAAGATGGAATTTGTCCCTCATATTAGTAGAGAGATATTACTGGGCCCTTCGATGAGTGAGTCTGAGAAATGTATGGCCATACTATGATAGAAAGGAGTTTTCGTCTCTATTATCAGGCTACTCAGGAATCGAGAAAGTAATGGTCAGAAACAAAAGGATGACATTATTCATGCCTTATCCTTGATTGATATATCGTGTGACAAAAGGGACGTGACATGGTTGTATGACAGGTTGCATCGTGATAACGATCCTCATATGAATTGGGTAGTCGTAATGTCTTGCTAGAGGCTGCTTGTGACTTTTAGGTTAGTATAGTTATTGGCCTATTGCCAACTTCCTATGGGCCTATAGGGTCGCACACAAGAATGGCCCAACACGAGATAATGTTTAATTTAGGGTGGACAAATTTTATATTTAAATATATATATATATAATATAAAATTTATTAATAATATTATATAGATATATATTTTTGAAATATATATATCTTATATATATATGTATATATATATTATATGATATTATTATATTGTGTTAGTTTTAAATTTAATTTATTAAGATATATTAAATTTAATAACTAACATGATAAAGATATAGTATCTTAGATTTAATTTATGAAGATAAATTAAATCTAATGGCTCTTTATTTGGATTAAATAAATAGGTTAAATTAAAAATGTTGGATAGATTTAATTTAAACTGAATTTATTTAATTAGCTCATCAAGATAATTAATAGTTAATTAATTTTAAAATTAATGATGATTAATTTTGAAATTTGAAAATAGCCCTCATAGGTTATAAACTTGATAAAGCAGATATATTGATATGTACATGAGAATTGAGAGCCACAAGTTAAACCCTAGGGGACATTAGAGGTGCTAGCACGCAGTTTCGGTTAGAGAGCATTCGTGTGGATACCGGTAGAGGGAGAAGATCTAGTGTGTTGTCTCCTAGAGATTGTGAAAATTATGAATCATCAAAAGGTATGAATCCTTCCAACTTGGTTTAAATGCCGTTGATAGATCCTCGATTAGGATCGGTGAAAATTTTTAAAATTCTTCCGCTGTGCCTACTGTTCCTAACACTTGACCCTTCAACTTCTTCTTTAAGAAAAGGGGAAGGTAACATGGTAAATCTCATTGAAATTCCATTTCTTAAGTCATATGTGCTTAGCAAAAAGGTTTCAAATGAAAAGAAATTTCTTGATATGATGGATATTTTCAGTAAGATTGAAGTTAATTTGCCTTTTCTTGATGTGTTGAAAGGAATGCCTGCTTGTGCTAAATTCTTGAAAGATTTGTGCACCCAAAAGCATAGGTGTAAACCCAATGAGTGTGTTCAATTGAGTCCTAGTGTGTCTGCTATGTTTAAACCCCATCTTCCAATTAAGTGTAAAGACCCTGGCTCATTTACTGTTCCATGCGCTATAGGTACCATGCCTTTTAGTAATGCTCTTCTTGATCTAGGAGCTGCTATAAATGTCATGCCCTACTCTGTTTACACTTCTCTTGGCCTCACAAACATCAAATCCACTAGTTTCATCCTACAACTAGCTGATCACACCACTAGGAAACCTCATGGCTTATTGGAAGACATCTTAGTCAAGGTCAAAGACTTAGTGTTTCCTGCTGATTTTTATGTCCTAGACATGTCTATTGAGGTCTCAGTTAAGGAACCATTGATTTTGGGCAGGCCTTTATGCGCACAGCTAATACTATCATTAGAATGAAGGATGGGTACATAACTATGGAAGAAGGTGATCATGTCATTCGATTCAATGTTTATGAAGCTATGAATCACCCATTTGAGGACTACTCCCTTCTTGGCTTGAATGTGATTGATTTGGCCTTGGAAGAGGCAATTGATGAGTCTGCTTTCTCATTGTGTGTAAAAAATGATTGTCATGATGATGTATGTGCTACCATTGGTTCAAATTCTTCTCCCTCTATTGATTGTGATGATGATGTGTGTAGTATTGATTGCATGTCAATTGATAGCTCACTTTCTACTTCCAATCCTTTTATTTTTTATTTTTCTAACCTTGGTAGTACTATATCTTCATTTGATAGTTATCATGGTGTTGGGAAAGAATTATTGTGTAGCTTTACAGAATTTGAGAATATTAGTAAAGTGGATTCCACTTTTGGAAGTGAAGCAACATCCATTAGCATTGAATCTGGTCCTATGGACACAAGTGGAGTCATTGTTGAAGATGAGGAAAGAAATCAATGTACTACTGATGGCACGACTGCAATTCATGGGTTTAAGCTTCACTTTTCTCCATCTTACAAGTTTCAAACTTCTCCTAACCTCAAGGATGATTGTGTGGGTAACCTCACTTCTTTCTGATTATTGAAATACTTGCATTCTCCTTTTGGTGATGAACTTAGCAGGTCAAAAGTCATAAATTTCTTTACTGAAAATTTTGGAAATAATGGACAACCACATGTCAAGACTATAACAGGGGAGAAACTTAGTTCTAATCAATTACTACACTGTTGCATACCATTTCATAATGCTACTTCTCATATATTTCACTCTTTGAATGATGTAGGTGGTAGTCAAGGTTGCTATGTGAATGAGCCTCAATCTCAATCCATATCTGAACAAAGGGGGCAAACTTTCAATCCAACAATTATTGGGGATTCTTATAAGAAAGGGAAGTTTCTTGGTGCACTTGAGTTGAAAGAACTTTTACCTTCAGTTGTGCAACCCCCTGAACTTGATTTAAAACCCCTTCCCCTAACTTTAAGTATGCTTTTCTTGCTGAACATGATCAATTACCTGTCATTATCTTTAGTTCCTTAAGTACATCTGAGGAGTTAAGTTTACTCCATGTGTTGAAGAAACACAAGAGGGCAGTAGGGTGGACTTTAGGTGACATTCCAGGTATTAACCCAATTGTATACACCAACAAAATACTTTTGAATGAGGGTTCTATACCTGTGAGACAGCCCCAACGTAGACTCAACCCTCTCATCTTAGATGTAGTTAAGAAGGAGGTCACCAAACTCTTGAGTGCAAGGATCATATATCCTATTTCAGACAGTGAGTAGGTCAATCCGGTCCAAGTTGTTCCAAAAAAGAGTGGAATAACAGTTGTGCGAAATGAGAAGAATGAACTCATTCCAACGAGAGTCCAAAACTCTTGGAGAGTTTGTATAGACTTTAGAAAGTTGAATGAAGCAACTAGAAAGGACCACTTTCCCCTTCCCTTTATATATCAGATGCTAGAAAGATTGGCATGCAAATCTCATTATTGTTTCCTTGATGATTTTTCTAGTTATTTTTAGGTTCCTATTGCATCGGAGGATCAGGAAAATGCAACATTTACTTGTCCATTTGGGATGTTTGCATACCGAAGGATGCCTTTTGGGTTATGCAACGCTCCTGGGACATTTCAAAGATGCATGCTCTCTATTTTTAGTGAGTTACGTGAAGAAGGTATTAAGGTATTTATGGATGATTTTTCTATATATGGGAATTCTTTTGAAGAATGTTTGCTGAATTTGGAGAGAGCATTAGAAAAGTGTGTGCAAAAGAACCTTATGCTACATTTTGACAAATGCTACTTTATGGTAGATCAAGGAATAGTCTTAGGCCACTTGATAAGTAGAGGGGTATAGAAGTTGACATTTAGATCTTTCTTGGGGCATGCTGGGTTTTATAGAAGATTCATTAAGGATTTTAGTAAAATAGCTTGTTCCCTATCTAAGCTTCTCCAAAAGGATGTGGATTTCATCTTTGATGATGCATGAAAATTGGCTTTTGATGAAATTAAGTCTAGACTCATTTCTCCACCTATACTTAGTGCTCCTAATTAGGATCTTGATTTTGAGCTTTGTTGTGATGCTTCCAATAGTGTTGTTGGTGCAGTTCTAGGTCAAAAAATTGGTAAGACCTCTTGTGTTATTGCTTATGCTTCTAAAACATTGGATAAGGCTTAAATCAATTACACTACCACCGAGAAAGAGCTCTTTTCCATTGTTTTTGCACTTAAGATGTTTAGGTCTTATCTAGTGAATTCTAAAGTGATTATCTATTCTGATCATTCTGCTATCAAGTTCTTATATAGGAAGACTCATACTAAGCCTCGGTTACTAAGGTGGATGCTACTACTTCAAGAATTTCACATAGAGTTTAGGGATAAAGCAGGTGCAGAAAATCTTGTTACTGATCATCTAAGCCGCTTGCCCCTTGCTACACAGGAAGCAGTTGATGCTGAAGTTACTTGTGATGGTTTTCCTGATGCCCATCTCCTTGCTATTACACTTCATGACCCCTGGTTTGCTCATATTGTGAATTATCTTACTGTTGGAGTATTACCTAATTCTTTATCTCGTTTTCAGAAACAGAAGCTGAAACATGAATCTCATATTGTGATGTGTGCCGGATGATGAAATTTCTTCTCTTATAACATCTTGTCATTCTTTGTTGTGTAGTCGTCACTTTGGGGCAAAGAGAACTGCTAGGAAAATCTTAGATTGTGGTTTATATTGGCCTAGCCTCTTTAAGGATTGTTATACGTTTTTTAAAACTTGTGATGTATGCCAGTGTTTTGGGGGTTTATCTAGAAAGCATGAATGCCGCAACAACCCATGTTGTTTTGTCAAGTTTTTGATGTTTGGGGCATTGATTTTATGGGTCTATTTCCTATATCTCATGGATATTTGTACATTTTGTTGGCTGTTAGTTACCTTACAAGGTGGATTGAGGTCATTCCTACAAGGAAGGATGATTCCTTTACTGTTATTAAATTCCTATGTACTCATATCTTTTGTAGGTTTGGTGTGCCAAGAGCAATTGTGAGTGATCGTGGCTCACATTTTTTGCAACAAATTGATGGATAACTTGCTATCCAAGTATGGTGTTCTCCATAAGACTTCTACCCCATACCATCCACAGACAAATGGGCAAGCTGAGGTGTCTAATAGGGAAATCAAGTATATCTTGGAGAGAATTGTCAAGCCAAGTAGGAAAGATTGGAGTCTCCGGTTGGATGATACTCTTTGGGCATATCGTACAGCTTTTAAAACTCCCATTGGCATGTCTCCTTTTTAGTTAGTTTTTAGTAAGGGCTGCCATCTACCTATTGATTTAGAACATAAAGCTTACTGGGCTATGAAAACTTGTAATATGGATCTTCAAGGTTCTGCTGAGGAAAGGATGCTTGAGATATAGGAACTAGAAGAGTTGAGGTTAGATGCATATGAAAGTTCTCATATCTATAAGGAAAAATCCAAATTAATTCATGATCAAGGCATCTTACGGAAGCAGTTTCATGAAGGAGAGCAAGTGCTTATGTTCAAGGCAAGATTCAAGCTCAAAAATGGGAAGCTTAAAACCAAATGGCAAGGTCCCTATAAAGTGGTCAAGGTGCATAGCTTTGGGATAATAGAGCTCGAGGATCTTGCAAGTGGTGCAAAGTTTCAAGTGAATGGTCACTTGTTGAAGCACTACCATGCTAGTCATCAACCACTATAATGCATACAGTAGTCTCTTTCCTTACCTTGTTCCTTATTTTATTTGATGATATATGCAATTGCACAAGTGTGGGGGAGTGACTTATCAGTAGTCAAAAGTAGTTTGTTAGATTGCATTTTTCAATTCAATAAGCTCCATTTTGAATCATACTCTTGTACTTAGCCTTATCCTACACTACTCTTTTCTCTTATCCTTATGCCTAATTTCTAAGAACTATTTCCACTTATTTCTTGTCTTCTCTCTCTCCTTGTGACGATGATGTGTTGTGCTTCAATCTTGAATTGGACTTCACAACACTCACTTCACCCAAGAGATAAGTGTGTTTAGGTTCTTTGTTTTTATGCATTACATTGAGGGCAATGTAAGGATTGAGTGTGGGGGAGTGTGTTTATTCTCATAATGGATTTCACTGTGATATCATATGCCTCTGTCTCCTTCTTGTGTCTTCTGTTGTTTTTGATCCAATTCACTGAGATTTTTAAAGCCTTTGGTCATGATCAAGTATCTCAATTACTCTTAGTTGGATTCATGGTTGAAACTTGCTTTGAATTAGTGAATTGCCACAAAATTCAAGTGTTTTAATGATGCATGGTTTAATTTTGATGAGTTTGTTAGGAAACAAAAAGCCTAGTTGGAAGGTATTTTGGGCCTAATTGTTCATTTCATTGTGTGATTTATCCACTTAGATTATTGCTCTCTAGAACTTGTTTTGTTTCTTGCTTGAGGCTACATTTTGCAATGGTATGGATAGAGATGACATTGGCATTCATTTCTAAACCTTATAACCTAAACACAAACTATTCATCATTCACCTTAGTTTACCCCTTTGAGCCTTTCACTTCCGTTTCTATTTCATTATACAAATGCTATGTTTGCATCATTTATCAAGTTCTTCCTAGCACTATTGAAAAAAAAGGGAAAAAAAGAAAAAAAAAGAGTACTATTATATATTAGAAAAGGAAAAGAAAGAAAAAAATGTCATGTGAATAGTCAAAAGAAAGAAAATAGAAAAGAAGAGAAAAAGTGTGAATAAAAAAAAAGAGAAAAATTCAAAGAAAGAAATAAAGTCACAATGGTAAAATATGTGAATTAAGTTAGTTCTATAGTGTTAAGTGATCTAGTAATTTATTTGGTGCAAGCATAGTGTTTGTTACATTTTCCATCATTTGGCCTATTCAACATTATAACCCTATAAAGTCCTTTGGATTTATTTATGCCATTGTTGCAAGTAGTGGAGAGCCTAGAAATTTTACAAGCCTATGGTAGAGTGTGGTCAAAGTGGATGTGAGTGAAAAACTACCCTATATGAGAGAAGAGTGTAAACACTTATCCTAGTTAAGGTTTCCAATTAAGCTCATTGTAATTAAACCTTGCATTACTTTAACTACTTCAATTTTTTCTATGTTCATTGAATTTGGATAGGTGGATACCTTGTTATTTCACTAAGTGTAATTCTTGAAGCTTGATCTTGCCTATCCTTTCAAATTTCATCCCTCTTTGCCTAGTGTTGAAATTTCATGTTATGCTCAGGAGTGCAAAGCTTAAGTGTGGGGGAATTGATAGAGCTTAATATTTATATATTTTTATTAATTAATCTTAGGCTTTTGTGGGGCTTAATTAAATATTTTGGGCATAATCAAGTGTTAAAATGAGACTTTAGTGAAAGAATAATTTTGGAATTAAAGTGGCTAAATTGTTATATTTTTAATTAATATTTGTTATTCCCATTATTCTTTCATTGTGAGCAAAAGATATTACCTTTGTGAATATAATTTTATAGGTGATGATGTGGCACAACTTACTCATTTAACCTAGAGAGAATTGAATGAAGAAAGGAAGTGGGGACCATTTGAATTGAAGAGGTGGAAAGCATAGCTGGACTGAAATATTAAAGAGAGGAGGTGACTGAATTGAAGGTTTAATGAAGAAAAACCAATTGGAGAAAAGAAGGAGGGAATTGAAGCTAAGAAGACGTGGAGAGCAGCGAAAATAAAGAAGAATTCAGAGGGGACCACGCAGCATGAGATAAGAAAAGAAAAGAGAAATGGGCCAAATTAGCTAGCTGGACTGTGAGAGAGGAATTGAAGAAAAGGAGGGGACCACATAAACAAAAGAAGTGCTGGATAAAAGACATGATCAAGGCAGCACCGAATTGAAGGAATTAAAGGTAGGCCAAAATGGTTGGATGGGAAAAGAGGATGGTTGACCAAGAATTAAAAGCAAGTTGGGCTGAAATGGGTAGAATGAAGTAGCCGATTGGAGTAGGGGATGCTGAACCGAAGGGAAATGAAAGGAGTTGGACCCAACACAAGAAGGCTAACCGTATGGAATGGGAATTAAGGATAAAGAAAAGAAAAGGGATTGAGACCAAGTGAGAAATAATAAGGGTTTGGCTGATGGGCGTTTTGGGAGCATCAAAATGGAAAGGAAATAAAAAGATGCAGCGGCTGTGTGTGTGAGAAAAACGAAGACCAAGTGTGAAAAGGGCAGCACAGGATTGAAGAAGGAGGCAACCAAAATTTTTGACAAAATGGAATTGATTAAAGAAGTAGCTGAACTATTTTATGGGAGCATATGAGAAGCTTTTTGGTGGCCATTGAGAATGAGCAGGCTGCAGCAATTCAATAGTTATTCTCCTCTTCATTTATAAAGTTTCCTCTTCTTCTTCTTCCATGAGTAGCTAAGCTTTGGTGATTTCCTTGAGTTAGGTAATGGTTTGAGCTTCTAAACTTTAATGGAATTCCTTTAAGCTCTCTTTTTAGTTCATGCTTATGTAGCTTGGTTAAGTATGTAATTGTGATCTAGATTGTTCTATGCCAAATGAATAAACTTGGTGGTTGAGCTAGGAGTTGATTAATTAAGTTTGTATGATTCATATTAGGAGTAAGTTGAATTGTTTATTCCAACTTGGTTAAGTGGATTTAAATGATTAAACTGAATATTTTGAATTGTTGTAATGGTAATTACAATTTAGAATTGGAAGTTGATTATTCATCTCCTTGAGTCTGAATTATTAAGTGGTATTCATTTAATTGCTTCGGTTGAATGAATTAAATGATTATTGCAAGTATGAAGCTAGTGGTAGCTTGGTTCTATCCTTTTGGCTCATTATGGAATTCAAATCATTAGCAAGCAAGGAAGACTAAAACCTCAACTCAAGGGAATCCCATTTTATCATTATATTAGCTAATCGAATTTATCTTGTTGTTAGTGTTAATTTCAATTCCTTTTGCTTCTTTGTTTTAAAAACTGAAAAAAAAAATATTGCTTTAGCTTAGATTACTTAATTAGTTTCAAAATCAAATTCTCAAAATGATTTCTCACAACTTTAAGGCTTTTTATCACTTTACTACTTAGACACTTGGAAATTAATCTCCTCACAAGAACAACCTAGGTTGAGCTACTATGCTACATTTTCAAACCTAGTTTTATTTTGTGAACTCACACGACATGGGTTTATCAGACCTACAGTGGTGTAAGCAAGAGAGAAGTTTGCTGCTCATAAGACTTGTGTATGTAAGTAAGAGAGAAAGGTCATATGTTTGTTTTTCTACACATAAGACTTGTCGTAAAGGGGAGAAAAATTTCTAAGTAATAGAATATTTCTTCTCATAGTCCATTCAAGGACGATTGTTGTTTTGCAACATTCCGAGGGCCCTTTGAATCTTGGAAGTATAATGAAAATCTCAGTAGGTCTTGATCTCTGAGGACTAGATATAGGCCTGGCTTTTGGGCCGAACCAGTATAAATCTTTGTGTGCTAATCTCCTCAACTCTACTCTATCTACAGTTATTGTTATATCACCGCATTAACCAAAAAATTTATCACATCACCCAATTCACCCCCTCTTAGGTGAACCTTGCCTCTTTTAGCATCTGCCTCTGACATTGAAGGGAAGATTTGACCCCCCCTAAGTAGTGGAAGATTGGTTGATCCAACTAGAGAAAATTTAAAATTTTTATGCTAGAATGCCCAACTAAGGTGATGGCGCTATTGGCCATTTATAAGCCAGAGGAGGATTCTAACAAGCAGTAGCGGAACATTTCTCTAACCTTGCGGACCCAGAATGTGCCTGTGACCTGAGAGCTATTCCAAGAAAAATTTAATGACAAGTATTTTCCTAAGTCAATTAGGCTCGAAAAAGAATCAGAATTCCTGTCTATATAGTAGGGTGGTGAAGAGACTTTTGATAATTACCATTCTTGATTTATATGACTAGCTTGCTACTCCTCTTACTTGCTATACATGGATGATGAGGAGTGAAGTTTTGACATGTTGATCTGAGGGTTAGGGCTCGAAATGATGAAAAGTTTAGCCTCTCGATAGTTTATCAAATTTAATAAAGCTGTGGAAGAGTGCCGAATTACAGAGAATAATATGAGGGATCTATACCTAGCCAAGGGTGGTAGCAGTCGTGATAAGCCCAGTAAGGGAAATTCTTCTCAAAAGTGGAAGGGTCAAGGATCCTCATTTAAGGGTGGTGGTAAGAAACCCTTTTGACCTTAGGATCATGAGAACCAGAGGCCCGCAGTGTCATGGACATGTTCTCATTATGGCAAGGGACATGTTGGCAGAACGTGTTCAGGGGAAATAATTTGTTGCAACTGTAAGTAGACAGGGCATATTGCTAGGAATACAAGCAACAGTCGGTAGTGATAAGGCCCAGGAATCAGGGTAGGGTGTTTGCTATGACACATGAAAAAGCATGGAAGTCCCTCGAGCTGATTCAAGGTAGAATCCTTCTCAATGGTAGTTTACTATAAGCTTTATTTTATTTGGGTACTAGTCATTCCTTCAATGCCCATGACTATGTGAGCGCCTAGGAATGTATATTCATAACTACCATTTGACTTGGTTGTGTCAACGCTGATGGATATCAATGCTAAGATAGTTGATGCTTGTTTGAATTGTGTGATAACCATTGAGGGGCATGAGTCCACGGTCGACTTGATTTATTTGCCACTCCATCAATTAGAAGTTATACTGGGTTTTGATTAGTTGATGGTGAATAATGTGTTGCAAGATTACGAGAACAAGAGAATAGTTTATCCTACTCCGTAGAAGAATAATAATATGAGTGCTAATTTGAACTTCCTCTTAATGGCTAAGGCTGAGAAATGGCTAAAGAAGGGGTGCCAAAGGTATATGGTATTCTTTTCTGTGTGGGGAGAGATAGAAGAAACTATAGAAAGTATACCAATGGTAAGAGAGTTCCCTAAAGTGTTTTTGGTCAGCTTACGAATTGCCTTCAAAAAGGGAAGTTGAATTTTCAATTGAAATTATTCCTAGGGTTGGATCTATATCAAAGACCCCATATAGAATGGCCTAAACGAGATGGTAGAGCTAAAGAAACAGATTGAAGAGTTACTTGAAAAAGGGTTTATTCGACCCGGTGTTTCATTGTGGGGAGCTCCGATACTGTTTGTCAAGAAGAAAGACGGGAGTTTGAGGCTTTATGTAGATTACAAAGAACTGAACAAGATAACTATTAAGAAAAAGTATTCACTTCCGAGGATTGATAACCTTCTAGATAAACTGTTTGGTTCTTGTGTATTTTCAAAAATTGATTTAAGGTCAGTTATTATCAGCTGCGAGTAAAAGCGAAAGATGTACCAAAGAATGCTTTTAAGACTAAGATGGGCATTATGAGTTTCTGGTATGGCCCTTTGGACTAACTAGTACACCTGCTGTATTCATGGATTACATGAATCATGTCTTTTAACAGTATCTAGATCAATTCATGGTAGTTTTTCTTGATGACATCCTGATATACTCTAGAGTAATGAAGAGCATGAGCATCATTTGAGAATAGTGCTGGAAATCATCTGTGAAAAGCAACTCTATGCCAAATTAAGCAAGTGTGAGCTTTGGCATTTTGAAGTAAATTTTTTGGGCCATGAAATCTCATAAGAATGGGTCACAGTGGATCCCAGTAAAGTAGAAGCATGCTGGACTGGAAGAGGCTAGAAATTGTTGTTGAGATACGTAGTTTTCTGGGTCTTTCTAGTTATTACTAGAGGTTCATTTAGAATTTCTTTGGGATAGCCTTGCAGATGACCAAGCTCACATGAAAGGATCAACCTTTTAAGTAGGATGATCGATGTGAGAAAAGTTTCACTTAGCTAAAGGAGAGGTTGATGACGGCACCAGTGTTGACTATACGCAATCCTAGCTTGACTAGTAAGCAAGGATTAGGGTGTGTCCTTATGCAGCAAAGCAAAGTGGTGGACTATGCCTCCCGATGCTAAAGTCTCATGAACTAAACTATCTCACCCATGCTCTAGAGCTTGCGGCAATTGTATTTGTACTAAAGATATGGTAACATTACCTATATGTGTGATAGTAGAATTGTGTGTGATAGTGGAATTGTACTTTGACCACAAGAGTCTCAAGTATTTGTATGATAAAAAAGAATTGAATATGAGACAACATGGAAGGATGAAGTTGTTAAAAGACTGCAACTTAGAGATCAAATATCATTCGGGTAAAGCTAATGTCGTCGTTGATGTGCTTAGTTGAAAGGCAGTGCTAGTTATAGCAATGATGATACAAGAATGGAAATTGAAAGAAGATTTTTGGGATTTGAACTTATCAAACTAGATCTTATGTGCTAATTATAGTGTTATCCAAGGGGAAAGTGATTTGAGGTCTGATATTGAAGAGGCTCAGAGGGAAGATGATCGGGTGTAGTCCATTTGAACCACGATTGAACGAGGAGGGTTTTGAGATTATGATTTGTCGCCTAGTAGATTAGTTCATTACGAAAAGAAAATTTATGTTCCACTAAAGGCTGACCTGAAGCAGAAAATCCTGGATGAGGCACACAAAATTCGGTGTACACTTTACCCAGAAATGATCAAGATGTATCGTAGTTTGAAGTCTATGTATTGGTGGTCGGGATTGAAGAGTGATGTGACTAAATACATGGCATGGTGTCTTACCTGTCAGAAGGTAAAGATTGAATATCAAAGGATGCCAGGACTACTACAGAACCTTGAGATTCCAAAATGGAAGTAGGAAAGTGTGACAATGGATATGGTGGTAGAGTTACCCAGAATTAGAAACTATGATTAGATCTGGGTGAATATTGATTGATTCATGAAGTTGGCACATTTCCTATGATCAACACCAACTACTCTCCTGACAAACTAGTGGAGATATATATATGAGAAATAGTAAGACTCCATGGCACACCGAAAAGCATTATTTTCAACAGAATTCACCATTTCACTTCAAGGTTCTAGAGGAAACTACATGAAGCCCTGGGTATAAAGTTAAGGTTTAGTATGGCCTATCATACATAGACAGAAGGACAGTCAGAAAGGGCCATTCAAACTTTGGAAGATATGTTAAGAATGTGTCCTAGACTTTAAAGGTAATTGGGATCACTTTCTTCCTACTAGTCGAGTCTGCTTATTGATAAGTAAAAAAAATTCATATTTATTTTCCCTTATATGATCATTTTGTGGATTATATTTGAGCTCAATTTAATGAATTTAGGTGTAATTGATAAATAAATAATGATTTTGGCATAAAATAGAATTTCTTGAAAAATACTAAATCAAACCCTATTTCAGTTTTTAGGTAATATCTGGAGCTCTAGATGTTGGATTAGGATGTTCTTTATATGGATAAGAAGTTAAGAAAGAGGTCTACAACTTTTTGTTAAGGCCAAAACCCAATTCTATCTCCAAGAGTTTCGAATTTTGCTTGGAAGTTAGGATGTGAATTTGTTCATGTCTGACCTTTGTCCACTAATTTGACCATAACTAGAGCTGTAAATATTGAAATGAGGAGGTTCCACTTGCCTTTTCAAGCTAAGATTCAGAGCTACAACTTTCATGAAGATCAAAATGTGAAATTATATATACCATTTCACCAACGTGATTCCATCTACCATTTCACCAACTCCATTCCATCTATCATTTCACCAACTCCATTCCATCTATCATTTCACCTACAATTTCACCTGCCATTTTACCTACTCCATTTTTTCCTTATATATATAGCCATCCTCTCCCTTACATTACACATAATTTTCATATCGATTACTTTCCTCTCTTCTCCACATACACCATCTTAGAGTTAATTTCATGCATTGTATTTACTTCTTGCATGCCTCCTTCATGGAAGGCTTAGGTAGTCCTCCTTCATGGATGGTATAGGTTGCCACCTACATGGAAGGTTTTACTTCCTAAAGGGATGGATAGATTTCTCTATTTTCATACATCTTATGGTTGTATTTTTATGTTTTAGGATTTAATAATCAAGTTTTATGCAATGTTTATGATGTTTTCAATTTATTTTACTTTCGTTTTTAATTTCATCATGAGCTAAATTTCCACTTTCCTATGATGATGATGTAGCTTACTAATGACGGATTGAATCTTAACTTATTAAATCTAGTTTTAATTTTTCCTTTATCATTGAGTTTTAATTATTGTTCTTAATGCTTTCAATTGATTGGGCATCTTTTGAATGATTTCAATATGTATGTTGAGATCGGAAGGAGAGCATGTGTATAAATCCTATAATTAAAATCATAACTTGTATATGAAATTGGAATATATTCATATGAGTTGTGTAGTCTTAATGAGTTTCATATGTCTTAATGCATGATTAATGGCTTAAATTCACATAGGAATATACTGGATTAGCAATTAATTATAGAATTGCTTGACCTTGGAAAAGGCTAGTAATTAAATAAGGGAAACTTGAATATCAATCATGTGGAATAAATTGGACTAAAATAGATAACTGATTTAATCTAAAATTTGTTAAGTGAAATATGACCGTTAGGACTTTTTCTAATAGTTGCTTTCATATCATTTGCACTCATATTTAATCATTTTTTATTTTGTACTCTCAATCACTAACTAATCGATTTGACTAAATAGAATTAAAATTACCCATTTTGGTATTTAGTTATCAATCATTGTGGGAATGATACTCTACTCACGTTTGTATTACTTGATTACGACAGTGTACACGTACACTATTTAATAGACTATTTGCACTCGTAGCAAGTTTTTGGCGCCTTTGCTCGCAATTTTGTCACTAATATTAATATCAATTAATTTTAATACTAATTTGGTCTTCATATTAAATTTTTTTTTCGTTTTGGTGTCTTGTGTTTCTTTTCAGGTTTTTTCTTAGTGTATAACTAGATCAAAGAAGACTTAACTATAACCTCTTGATTCTAAGATCGAAAGAACTTGTCGAAGAAATCAAAGAGTTTGCAAGCAGTCTACTTCATTCCTAATTAATTCGATGGCAAAGTCAGAGTGAGAAACAACAGATACTAAAATACTCCATGACTATACACACTAATAGTCATGGGGACAAATTTTGAAAAAACCACCACTAGCAGTTAACAATTTTGAAATTAAGCCTGCAGTTATCTAGATGGTGCAAGCAAAACAGTTTGGTAGTTTACTTATAGAAGATCCTAACACATATATAGCCAACTTCCTAGAAATCTGTGACACATTTAAGCATAATGGTGTCACTGATGATGCCATTAAACTTAGACTTTTCCTTTTCTCACTCAGGTATAAGGCTAGGGGCTGGTTACAATCACTACCAGTGGGAAGCATAACTACATGGGATATCATGGCACAAAAATTTTTGGAAAAATACTTTCCTTTAGCAAAAACTACTAAATTAAGGAATAAAATTGCTTCATTTACCCAGCATGAACAAGAAAGCCTCTGTGAAGCTTGGGAAAGATACAAGGAGTTGCTAAGGAGTCCTCATCATGGGCTACCAGATTGGTAGCAACTGCAAACTTTCTATAGTAGGATAAAGCACATCTTAAGAATTCTTGTAGATGTTGCAGCTGGAGGATCTTTAATGGGAAAAAGTCAAGATGATGCTTACAATCTACTTGAGGAAATGGCAGCCAATGCATACCAATGGCCTTCTGAACATAAAAGTTCAAAGAAATCACTTGAAGTACATGAGCTAGATGTTCTTACAACTTTGTCTTCTAAAGTTGCATCTATATCCAATCAAGTGGGCTCATTGACAAATCAAGCAAATATAATCGTCACTCCTACTAAAGCATGTGATCAATGTGGAGGACCTCATGTGAGCATGTAATGTCAAGAAGGATACTCATTCATGCTAGAGCAAGCTCATTATGTCAGAAATCAAATAAATGACCCATTCTCAAATACTTATAATCCAGGTTGGCAAAATCAACCAAACTTAATTTGGAGGAATAATCAAAATATGTTCAACCCGTAAGGGAATTACCAACAACATGCTCTTCAACCAACAAATCATCATAATAGAAAGTGAATGTGGAAGATGTATTGGCTCAACTAACTATGAATATATCTCAATTCATGGCTAGGACTAATGCAACACTTAAAAGCCAAGAAGCCTCAATAAAGAACTTGAAGATCTAGATGGGCCAAATTGCAAATATGCTAAATTCTAGGCAATTAGGAACTCTACCAAGTGACACTGAAAGAAACCTGAAAGAGCATGTAAAGGCTGTTGCACTAAGAAGTAGGAAAGAATTGAGAGATGCTGTAATTAAAAAGAAGAATGACGGAGAAAGGAAAGAAATTAGAGAAGAATAGAAGGAGGTAGTACAAAAACCACAGAAGGATGATGTGATACCAGAGACTCACGAAAGCAAAGCTAGACAAGCAGTTTGACAAGTTTTTGGAGGTTTTCAAAAAGTTACATATCAACATTCCTTTGACATTCTCTTAAATAAGCGTAAGCTTGAGGAATTTTAGACAGTTGCACTTACTGAGGATTGTAGTTCTATTCTACAAAAGAAGTTGACACCAAAGCTGAAAGATCCAGGAAGCATCTACATACCATGCACTATAGGTCAATGTCACTTTGAAAAAGCACTTTGTGACCTTGAAGCAAGTGTAAGCCTCATGCCTTTATCTATCAACAAGAAAATCTATCTTGGAGAGATGAAGCCGATAACAGTTTCATTACTTCTAGCTGACTAATCAACAAAACATCTGAAGGCTGTCTTAGAAGATGTTCTGGTGAAGGTAGACAAACTCATATTTCTAGATGATTTCATAATCCTTGACATGGAAGAAGACCAAGAAATTCTTATAATTATTATGAGGCTATTTCTACCAACTAGGAGAACATTAATAGATGTGCAACATGGGAAGTTAACCTTGTAAGTTCAAGATAATTAAGTATCCTTCAACATTTTCAAGGCCTTGTCCTTTCCAGATGAAGGTGACACATGTTGTAGAGTAGATACATTAACCAATTGCATAAAAGATGTGATAGATGAAATCTACATGGATCAACCATTAGCAATGGGAATGGTAGATGAATCAAAGTCTACTAATCCTTAAGTTTTGGAGCAGATTAGGTACCTAGAAGCAAATTCCCTAATTTTTATCAAGAAACCATTTGAAGATCTGGGGGAAAGGCCAAGTAAGCCGGTACTATCAACAAAGAAACCACCAGTACTGGAGTTGAAAGCACTGCCATCCCACTTGAAGTATGCTTATTTGGGAGGAAATTCAACATTATCAGTAATCATCTTTACAGATCTTACTCCCAAAGAAGAAAAAAGTTATTAAGAGTTCTAAGGGAGTATAAAACAACATTTGGATGGTCAATAGTTGATATAAGAGGGATTAGTCCTTCAATTTGTATGCATAAGATCTTGATGGAGGACAACTACAAACCATTAGTTGAGCACCAGAGAAGACTCAATCCAAATATTAAGGAGGTGGAAAAAAGGAGGTAATAAAGTGGCTGGATGCATTCATAATCTACCCAATCTCTAACAGTCAATGGGTAAGTTCAGTTCAAGATGTGCCAAAGAAAGGTGGAATGACAGTGGAGCCCGATGAGAAAAATGAAATGATTCCATAATGAACAGTGACTAGATGGAGATTATGCATTGACTACAGAAAACTCAATAAAGCCACTAGAAAAGATCACTTCCCTCTGCCATTTATAAACCAGATGCTTGACAGACTAGTTGGGAAAGCCTATTATTGTTTTGTGGATATGTACACAGGATATAATCAAATTACAATTGTACTGGAGGATCAAGAGAAAACAACTTTTACATGTCCATATGGTACCTTTGCCTTCAGAAAGATGCCATTTGGTTTATGTAATACACCAGCAATGTTTCAAAGCAGTATGATGGAGAACTTTTTAGACATGGTAGAAAGGTTAATTAAGGTGTTCATGGATGATTTTTCAGTTTTTGAAGAATCATTTGATCTTTGTCTTTCAAATCTTGTAAAAGTCTTTCAACGTTGTGTAGAGACAAACTTGGTTCTAAATTGGGAAAAATACCATTTCATGATGAAAGAAGGAACCATGCTGGGTTATAAAGTATCTGATTGAGGTATTGAAGTAGACTAAGCAAAAATTGAAACAATTGAAAAGTTACTACCTCCTCCTTAATCAAGGGCATTCAAAGTTTTTAAGGACATGCAAGCTTCTATAGAAGATTCATCCCAGACTTCTTAAAAATCACAAAGCCACTTTGCATGCTGTTAAAGAAAAACACTCCCTTTGTGTTTAATGAGGAGTGCTTATCAGCCTTCCAAACTCTAAAAAGTGCCTTGACTTTTATACCAGTTATCATAACTCCAGATTGGAACCTTCTATTCGAAATGATGTGCGATGCAAGTGATTATGCAGTTAAAGCTGTTTTAGGCCAAAGAAGAGACAAAGTCTTTCATGCCATCTATTATGCTAGCAGGACACTCTCAAATGTACAGCTGAATTATGCAATAATAGAAAAAGAGCTATTAGCATTCACGTTTGCATTCGACAAATTCAAAGTCTATTTGATCGGGTCAAAGGTTATTGTCTGGATGGACCACTCAGCAATCAAATACTTGATTGAGAAGAAAGATACTAAACCTAGATTGATCAGATGGGTACTTTTGTCACAAGAATTTGACCTGGAGATTAAAGACAAAAAGAGGGACCAAGAATCTCATTGCAAATTACTTTTCTCCATTAGAGCCACCTGAACGAAAGAGAGAATCACTAGGAGAATTCCCATATGAGCAAATTTTTGTCATGCAATCACAACTAACCCCTTGGTATGTTGATTTTATGAATTATTTGGCAAGTGGAGTAATGCCTTATGAACTTCCTAAAGTGTAAAAGAAGAAGTTTTTCACTGATATAAGGCCTTACTTTTGGGAGGATCCATTCTTATACAAACAATGCCTAGATAGAATTATCAGACGATGTGTTCCTAAAGAAGAAATGGCTAACATCTTAAATTACTGCCAGTCATTCCCATATAGTGGTCATTTTGGAGCAAATAGAATAGCTACTAAAGCCTTCTATTAGAATTTTACTGGCCTACACTCTTTAAGGACGCCCATAGAATTATGGCAACATGTCATAGATGCCAAAGAACGGGAAATATCTCAGAGACATGAAGCTCCTTTAACTAATATCTTAGAAGTTGAGCTTTTTGATGTATGGGGGATTGATTTTATGGGGCCTTTTCCATCATCATTTAGCAATCAGTTTATTTTAGTAGCTATTGATTATGTTTTCAAAAGGGTTGAAGCAACTGCTTTTCCTACAAATGATTCTCAAGTGGTTGTAAAGTTTCTGTAGAAGAATATTTTTATAAGATTTGGAGTACCTAGAGCTATTATCAGCGATGGAGGAAGGCATTTTGGCAATCAGTAGCTCCAATTAGTGTTAGCTAAATCTGGAGTAACTCATAAGGTTGCAACTTCATATTATCTACAAATTAGCGAACAAGTAGAAATCTCAAATATGGAACTAAAATGGATCTTAGAGAAGACAGTGAATTCCAATTAAAAGGATTGGGCATAGAAATTAGATGATGCACTTTGGGATTATAGAACTACCTTCAAGACACTAATTAGTACATCCCAATATCAATTGGCTTATGGAAAAGCATGCCATTTCCAGTAGAAATGGAGCACAAAGCATATTGGGCAGTCAAAGCCTTAAATTTTGACTTAAAGGCAGTTAGTGAAAAGAGCCTTCTCCAACTCAATGAGCTTGAAGAATTTAGACAGCAAGCTTATGAAAATGCCAAGTTATACAAGGAGAAGACAAAAATGTGGCATGACAAAATACTTTTGAGGAGAGAGTTCACACGGGGACTAAAAGTGCTTTTATTTAACTTAAGGTTAAAGCTCTTTCAAGGAAAGCTAAGATCAAAGTGGTTAGGACCTTTTACTATGACTCAAGTATGGCCATATGAAACCATGAAAATTCAAGATGGTCATAAAAAATTCAAAGTGAATGGGCAAAGGCTAAAGGAGTATAATGACGGTGTACTCAACGCTTTAGAAACTGTCATCACATATAAGGAACCAACAGGTAAGCCCTCCTTCTAAAATGAAAATAAAATAAAAAAAAAGGGAAAAAATTGATTTGGTTTTTATCTAGCTAAAGACGTTAATAAAGGGCGGCTATTTGGGAGACAATCCAAAACTTCTTTTTCTTACTTATTTCTCTTTCTCACTCACTAAAACATATTGCACTACATTGAGAATTTTAGTTTTCATCAGTTTTATTTAAAGTTAATGTGGCGGAATCTCTTGTAAGGCTTAAAAATAGGTTCCCCACTCTTCCTAAAGATGTGCTCGAGAATATTTATAGCTGTCGACTTGAAAAAATAAAGATATTCAAGCGTTTGGACCTTCCTGAGGGCGTATGTTGGATCATTGAAGCTAAGGTACGTTTAGTAGGTGAGATTCATAAGTCAATTATTAACCCTATGGCAAGAATAAGAAGAAGTTCTTACTCCAAAAGAGAAGAGCTTAAAGAATGGAGGTCTGCCATAAATGTGCAAGGTGGACATGTGATAAGTGCTGTAAGAGCAAAGGCATAGTTTTTATAAATCGAGAAGAAAAAATTAAATTCATAAAGGATGGACTGAGTAAGGAGTCATTAGATGATATCATTCAAATTTGAGATGCATATGAGTGGTGATGTTCATCGTATTCTTCTTGATTTAATGGACATATTCAATAAATAAAAAGAGTGCTACTGTCTTGAGAATCTAACATTAAAAGACCCTATTTGCTAGTTTATAAGGAAACTAGATGGGCAGCAAATCCTTGATTCATAGAAAGCATTTAAGCCGTTACTGGATGTAAAACTAGAGGAAGATATGAGCTAAAATCACAACTACTGTACATAATCATGCTTTTGTCTAATATATCTTATCTTTTTAATAAATTTTGACTTTCTTTACTATTTTTGTTTAATTTCTTAACGCAATAGCCTACCGGTCATTTGTGTCAGAAATTTTTTCAAACTTCTTTGAAAAATGCATGAATTGCATGATCTTGTTATCGCTGTTTTAGTAGTATAAATATGCACTCTTCCATTTGTAAATATGCACTCTTCCACTTGTAAACATAAACAGTCTGAGAGAAAGGAAGACAAAAAGGTTATTACACTAAAATGTAGGTTTAAATCTATCTGTATTTTTGGTAAAACTAATGAGGGAAAGAATGGAGAGTTTCTAACTACAACACAAGAACTAGAAAATGCATTAGTTTCTTGAAAGATCAACTTTGTATATGGTGTAATACCCCAAATTTTGAGATTCGAGGATAGAGAATAAGCTTGAGATTAGTGGATTGCTAAGCCTCAGTTTAGCAAGATCCCAAATTGTGATTAAGGGTTAATGACTTCAAAAGTAGATGTGGTTAGTGATAAATAACCCTTTTGGAGAATATGATATGATTTGGCACTCGAATGTGATTCGTGTGTGTTGTGAGCAATGCCGAAACACTATATGTGAGTTCAATTGTGGATTAACATCCAAATTGACATAGAATAGAGGGAAGAATTGAATGGGGTATTGTGTTGGAAATGGTGTCATAGTGTGTTTTGATGTCATTGAACTTGGTTTGGAACTTTGGAATGGAAAAGTTGCAATGTTAGGTTTTGAAATGTGAATTGTGTTGACATGTTGAGATTGTTGTGAAAACGTGTCAATGAGATGTGAATTTGATTGATTTGGTGTTTCCAATGGATTCCTTGTGAAAATTTATGTGGGAATGATGTTTGGTATGAAAATGGAACCATTGGAAGCAAAGATGCAAAATCTGAAATTCTATCCAGTAAAACTCTATTCTGGGCAGTCAGTTTGTGTGAACGTTTTGAATGACCAAATGGTGTCTAAAAATTCCGAAACTTTCTAGTCTTACAGGTCACATCCCAAGCTTCAAAATGGACATATAATTTGTGCCATTTCGTTTTGTGAGCTAGGCGATATGACTGTCCAAAGTTTGGGATGGAAACTGAACTTTGTTTTGGGGTAAAAAATTGCAAGGTAAGGCATTTCATCCTATGATTTAGCTCCTAACAGGTGCAATACTTCTGCTAAGCTTCTACTGTATGTAATTTAAGGTGTTGAAGCAAGAATTTTGTTGATTGAAAAAATGAGTTAGGGTTCAGCCATTTTAGGGAAAAGCCAGAGGGAGCTTGAGGTAACTTCCGAAACTTCAATCTTTGATTGTTCTAGCTGCTGTGGTTGATTTAATCTGTCAAATTTCATTAGATTGTCTTTGTTTGTAAATTTGGAAAATGGGTTGGCCTAGGTGTTATTCTGCCCAAATTGATACTAAATGGTAGTTTTAACCTAATGGAATAGTCAATAAAGTGGTTAGGAGTAGAAAGGAACGCATTTACGGAGCCGAAACCAAAAAACCCCAAATTTCATCGGGGTACTTGAAAATTTTGGCCAGCTCTAGAAATGGGTCTTAGAGTTGGATTTTCAATGATTTGATGATTCTGTTAAGTTCAGGAGTGAAAATTAGGTGGGGTTACAGCTGGGCACTTTTTTAGAAAAGGCCGAAAAAGCATAATTACGAAAACACTCCTTAAACCCTTAAAGTGGGGCTGTCAAGGGTAATTTTGTAATTGACATTGAATTTCATAATTTCAAGTTCAAAAATGGATCTCTTGGGCGGAAATATGTTAGAATAGCTTATGTCAAAATTTTGGAAAAAGTACAGCCGGATTGGGTATGGTGGGGCTAGGCGGGGTCCCCAGGGGAATTTTAGTAAATTTTCAATATACCCTCATATAACCTCCAAAAACACTATGGAAGTGTCTAAATAGTACATTTGACATTGTAGGATCGAATATGAAGCCCCGAGCTATTTGTACTTAGATTGAGGTACATGTTTCGAGGCATAAAAGGGTTAAGGTAGGGAACTTACCTCTCCTGCATGTATTTGATATTTGTGTTGGTTTATTGATGCATGTTATTCCTTTGCTTGATTATGTGAAACATATATGAATGACTGAAGCTCTGTTTCTGTTATGCTATAGCCATAAGTTTATTTTTTGAAGCATTGAGTTTGCAAATATGTCATTGTGTGAGCATGAGTTTTGTAATTGCCATTGAATTTGATGATTTCAAGTTCAAAAATGGATTTCTTGGGCGGAAATATGTTAGAATAGCCCATGTCAAAATTTTGGGAAAAGTACAGCCGGATTGGGTATGGTGGGGCCGGGCCGGGTCCCCGGGGGCATTTTAGTAAATTTTCAATATAGCCTCATATAACCCCTAAAAAACACTATAGAAGTGTCTAAATAGTACATTTGACATTGTAGGATCGAATATAAAGCCCCGAGCTATTTGTACTTAGATTGAGGTATATGTTTCGAGGCATAAAAGGGTTAAGGTAGGGAACTTACCTCTCCTGCATGTATTTGATATTTGTGTTGGTGTATTGATGCATGTTATTGCTTTGCTTGATTATGTGAAACATATATAAATGATTGAAGCTCTGTTTCTGTTATGCTATGGCCATAAGTATATTGTTTGAAGCATTGAGTTTGCAAATATGTCATTGTGTGAGCACGAGTTATGTAATGAAAGCATGTCATGCATTAAACACATATCTTGCATGCATATTGGTATCTATTTCCTATTGAGATTCTCTCAAATCTCACCCTCCCCTACCAACAATTTAGATAGGGCAAGTGGCTTGTGGAGGGAGCGGCTAGGACTCCTTCGAGATGAGAGTTGGTAGTTGGTTATCAATGAGTTGTGAAGACTATATATGATTCGGTTGAATATAGGGTTATGAATTTGAGATGAGATTGTGTAATCCCCATTTGAAGAATTGTAATGGCCAATTGTGCCCTGTGTATCTTTAGCGAAGGTATGTACCCGGGATTGCCAGGATGATTATGTTGTGCACTCTGATATTTATATGAATATGATTTATCTTCGCGTAGTAATTGTATTTGAAATGTGAATATGAGACCAAGTTTATAAATGATTTCGAAAGGTATTTGTGAAAACCCCATCATGTGATGGGTTAGTAAATATTATTTGATTATTATTGGTCTCTATTTTATTTTAATCGCGTATTTTGGATATAATTATGGAGAGGGTTACATATGGGGGAGGCATCTAGGGCCTAAGGCGAAGTGTGGCCATTGCTACAATCGTTAACAAAAGTAAGGGTTTGAGTGTAAAGGTGAAGGGACTAGATGGTCACAATTTTTCCTTAGGACAAGAGTTACAAGTTTCAAACTTGCTTGAACCCATAGGACCAATGTTCTACAGGGACGAAGCTTTTATTGCTCTACCCGGTGGTTTCGAAATATTGGATAGGATTTTTAGTATTGCATATTGGGCTAAGTTAAACTTTCATAAAAAGCCATACGGATTATTAAATGTTAATGGGTTTTATGATGATCTGTTGTCTTTTTTTGATCATACTATGGAAACAGGATTCATACCCCAAGTGACTCACCATTCCATGATTTTTGCACTAACTGCTGATCATCTGCTGGATCAACTACAATCCTATGAACCTAAGCTAGATTTATTAGTCAAGCAAATAGGTGGGCAATCTTCAGATAGCAGTCTGAAGCAAGATCTAGGTACCACTCTTCGGTTGTAACTTTTCTTAATCTTTTGGTTTTACTTTGTTGTGTATTTATATAAAAAAAAATACTTTCTCTAAGCTCTAGAAGACATTGGGGACAATGTCTGATTTAGGTTGGGGGAGGAAAAAGATTTATATATTTAGTTAGTTAGTAAAACCATTAGATGTATAGGGTATGGAAAAATGGTAGAGTAAGGAGTTATTCTTAACTCCTGAGACGCATTCTATTATTTGCATGTTTTTGTTCCTTCTTAAGAAAAAGACTAAAAGTAAAAATATCATCATGTTTGAGTGCTTTGTAATGATCTTAAGAAGTATGTAAGTTGTAAGTATGTATCAATTAAATTTAGAGATTTCATATCATGAATGAACAAATGATTGTTGTAATTAGTGAAGAATTTTGAGATTGAATGAGTTGAGTTTAAAAGCGCCTAATCGTGAGCTTTTGAGCCTATAATGATTATTTCTCTTGTGTGTGATATTCACCTTTTAAGTTGTCACTCTAGAACTGTTAGGATCGAGAGGCACATCAGAAGAATTTTAAAAATTATCGCCGATCCTAATCGAGGATCTATCAACAGCGTTTAAACCAAGTTAGAAAGATTGTACCTTTTTGAATTGAGGGATTTCAATCTCTAGGAGCCAACACGTCAGATCTGCCTCCTCTATCGGTATCCACATGAATGATCTCCAATAGAGACTTCATGCTAGCGCCTCCAATGTCTCCTAAGGTTTCCCTTGCGGCTCTAAATTCTTATACGTGTATGAGTATATCTGCTTTATTAAGTTTATAGCCTATGAGGGCTATATTTGAATTTCAAGATTAAACTTTATTAATCTGCTCTATATCTGCCAACGTTACTCGAGTCTGTACTCGAGTCCCCTGCTTCAAGAAATATATTGCTCTCGGCATTCCAATCCTGCCAATGTTACTCGAGGAGCAACTCGAGTAAATCAGTATGGTAAACAAAACTTGAAGGTAACACTCGATTAATATGAAATGTTATTATCACACTTCACTTGAGGTACCACTCAAATATGCAGGTATTCTATGTCAAAGACTAGAACGAGATTACTCGAGTCAGTAATCGAGTAATCTGCAGAATTATTTACAGTGCACTTGAAGTCTCCACCTGAGTAAGCTATGCAGAAAATAGATGTCTACCTGAGTAAGCTATGCCAAGAACCCAATGAATCTTGGAAATTATAGTGAAACTCTTAGAGACACTCTAAGGACTAGACGTAGGTCAAAGTGGTTGTGGCCGAACCAGTATAACTCCCGGTGTATACTTCGGTGATATTTCTCCTTACTATTTACTGCCTTATATTCACCGTCAAGTTTTATATTTGCAATGAAATTTTTAGTATCACCCAATTCACCCCCCTTCTCGGGTGAAACACTTGCTCTAACATTTGGTACAGAGAATAGGTCTTCTTGTTAAGGTATAACAACCTAAGAAGGATCCAATGGCAAGCATGGGTGAAGGAATTCTTCCCGACGGAGCATCCATCACTAGACCTCCAGGTTTCAGTGGCAAACACTTTTCTTTCTGGAAATCAAAGTTCAAAGTATTCGTGATGGCTACCGAATATGGGCTATGGGATGTGATTGAAAGTGGAAACTATCAACCTACAAAGATTGTAGACTCTCAGAAAATTCCCAAGACACCAGCGGAATATGATGAGAATGACAAGAAACTTATCACTCTCAACAGCAAGGCAATTCTGATGATACAAAGTGCTTTGAGTCAAAGTGAATAATTCAGAATTTGCACACTTCCAACAGCAAAAGAAATGTGGGAAGCCCTGGAAATAGCTCATGAAGGAACTTCGGGAATAAAGGAGAATCGAATCAACACCTTGGTTACTGAATTCGATCTAGTTCGAATGAAATCAGGTGAGTCAATATCTGAATTAGAACTTAGATATACTCATCTTGTTAATCAACTTGCAGCACTTGGGAAAGTGTATGATCAACATACCTAAGTACGAAAGATTTTGAATATTCTTTCTAAAGAGTGGGAGGCCAAAGTCACTGCGATATAAGAAGCAAAAGGAGAGTTAATGAGATCAGTTGCTTCTCTATTTGGAAGTCTTTCTGAATATGAAAGTAAACTAAAGTTCAAACGGGAACTAGATGACATCGGTGACAAGAAGAAGAGAGGCCTAGCACTAAAAGCAAAAGAAGAAAATCAAGATGAGGATGAGGAGTTTGACGATGATGAAATGGGCCTAATCATAAAATGATTCAGAAAGTTCTACAAGAAAGGTCAAGGATTCAAACACTTTCAGAAAGGAGGAACTAGCAGCAAAGATCATATCATCTACTACGAATGTGGAAAACCAGGACATATCAAAATAGAATGTCTAGAGCTGAACCAAAAGAGCAAAGAAAAGAGAAAAGGCAAATTCTTCAACAAAAAGAAGGCCTTTGTATCTGCTATATGGGGTGATAGTTCCTCTGACGAAGAAAGTGATGAAGAAGAAATAGCCAATATATGTCTTGTTGCTCAAGAAGAAACAGAAGAAGAGGTAAATGATTCTGATCCTACCTATGATGAATTACTTTCTGAATATAATGCTTTACATTCTGAATTCATCAAAGTAGTTAAAGAATTAGTTGTTTTCAAAAAGAAAAACAAAGTTCTTGAAATTGAACTTAAAGAAAGTTCAGAAAAGGATTGTGAAAATTGTTCTTCTTTGAAAAAGAAAAACACTGATCTCACAAAACTCTTGAAAAATTTACTAAAGGAAGTGAGAAGCTAAATGTAATTTTAAAATCTCAACGATTTGTAAATGACCAATCTGGCATTGGATATGATCCAAAATCAGATAGAAGGAAAGGTAGAAAGAAAGCAGGAGGTAAGTCATATTTGAATTATTTCCAGTATTCTGTGCATACAACAAATCCTTTTACATTTTGTAATTACTTTAATAGAAAAGGTCATTATACCTCTTCATGCATTCATAAGAAGAAAGGAACGATAGGAACCTATAAATGGGTACCTAAAGGATCATATGTTTTGAAAATTTCCGGTGCTAACCCAAAATGACCCAAAAAGAAGTGGGTACCTAAGACTTAATCGTATTTAATTACAGATATGTCTCAAAACATTCAAAAACAACAAGTGGTACATAGACAGTGGATGCTCTAGACACATAACCGGTGATTTCAAAAGTTTTACCAAATTGCCACCTAAAGAAGGTGGAAAGGTAAAATTTGGAGGAAATCAAACTAGAAGGATAACAGGAATTGGTGAAATCAAAAATGACAAAGGCATACAAGTCAAAGACGTATACTATGTTGAAGGATTGTGCCATAACTTGCTGAGTGTGAGTCAAAGTGCAGACAAAAACAACTTGGTAATATTTGACTCAAAGGAATGTCTAATTGTCAACAAGAAAGACTTACTACTTGATAAGAAGAATATCAAGGCTAAGCTCAGAGCAAAAAGGGAAGGTAACTGCTATACTCTAGATATTAATAGAAATGAATCTAAAAACTGTTTTCTGAGTAATGCCGATGAAAGTTGGCTATGGCATAAGAGATTGGCTCATGTCAACATTCATCAACTAGACAAACTACTCAAAAAGGATTTAGTTCTTGGATTACCCAAAGTAAATTTCAAAAATGATTTGATTTGTGATGCATGTCAAAAGGGTAAACAAACTAAATCATATTTCAAATTGAAAAATGAGATTTCAACAAATAGACCTCTACAATTATTGCATATGGATTTAGTTGGTCCAGCAAGAGTAAAGAGTCTTGGTGGCAACTTATATTCATTAGTCATTGTTGATGACTTCTCCAGATTCACATGGGTTATTTTTCTATCATCAAAGGATGAAACCTTTGAAGAATTTATTGTTTTTGCCAAGAAAGTACAAAATGAGAAAGGCATGTCCATTGCAGGTATTAGGACAGATCATGGTAGAGAATTTGAAAATCAAGCCTTTGAAGAATATTGTGATACTAATGGCATTGATCACAATTTCTCTGCTCCAAGGACACCTCAACAAAATGGAGTCATGGAGCGTAAGAATAGAGTACTCACTGAAATGGCTAGAGCAATATTAAATGAAAAGAACGTGTCTCAAGTTTTCTGGGCTGATGCTATGAGCACAGTATGCTATATTTCAAATAGAGCCTATATTAGAACAAAACTCAGAAAGACACCATACGAGTTGTACAAAGGAAGGAAGCCAAACATTGCTCATCTACACATCTTCGGTTGTAAGTGTTTCATTCATAATAATGGTAAAGATAACTTAGGAAAATTTGATTCTAAAACTGATGAAGGAATTTTCCTAGGATATTCTAACCGAAGTAAAGCATATAGAGTTTTCAATAAAAGAACATGTGTTGTTGAAGAATCAATTCATATTGTATTTGATGAATTTGAATCCTCTGACAAAACCATTGATGAAGAGTAGGAAGTTGTTTTAAATCAAGAAAATGGTCAATCTATTTCTAAAACTCTTATTCCAGAAGTTGATAAAACCAAGGAAGAAGAGAAGTCACTAGGACAACCTAAAGCCTGGAAATATAATAAAAGTCATCCCTTAGATAAAGTCATAGGAGATGTGAATGAAGAGATAAAAACTAGAAATAGAATTTTCAATAAAGTAAGTTTTTCTGCATTCATTTCTGAGATTGAACCCTCTAACATTGATGAAGCCCTATTAGACAATGATTGGGTTATAGTAATGCAAGAAGAACTAAATCAATTTGAAAGAAATCAAGTTTGAGATTTAGTACCCCGACCCAAGGATTATCCGATCATTGGCACTAACTGGTTATTCAAGAATAAACTCGATGAATCCGCAATTATTGTCAGAAACAAGGCAAGATTGGTGGCCAAAGGCTATAATCAGGAAGAAGATATTGATTATGAGGAAACATATGCTCCAGTGGCTAGATTGGAAGCTATACGTGTACTCTTAGCCTTTGCATGCATCAAAGGATTCAAACTCTATTAAATGGATGTAAAGAGTGCATTTCTAAATGGGTACATTATGGAAGAAGTATACGTAGAGCAACCTCCAGGTTTTGAAGATGTAACACAACCTGACCATGTTTTCAAACTCAAAAAGGCTTTATATGGTTTAAAACAAGCTCCTAGAGCATGGTACGAAAGGCTCAGTAAATTTCTTATTGATCAAGGTTTTGTACGAGGAAAAGTTGATACAACACTTTTTACAAAACAAAAATGTGATGATATTTTAATTGTTCAAATATATGTTGATGACATTGTTTTCGGTACTACTAATGAATCTCTGTGTAAGGAATTTTCTGAGATAATGCAGGGAGAGTTTGAGATATCAATGATGGGAGAATTGAATTTTTTTTCTCGGTTTGCAAATCAAACAAAGAAAGAATGGAATCTTCATATCTCAAACAAAATACTTGAAAGAGCTATTGAAGAAGTATGGAATGGATGAAGCAAATGGAACGGACACAACTATGAGCTCACTACGTTGCTTGATACTGATGTCAAAGGGAAAGACTACAACATTACAAAATACAGAGGAATGATTGGATCATTACTCTATCTCATGGCAAGCAGACTGGACATCCAATTCAGTGTTGGTATATGTGCAAGATATCAATCAACACTAAAGGAATCACATGCCGAAACTGTCAAACGAATCTTTAGATATCTTTCTGACACACCAGAATTGGGTCTGTGGTATCCCAAAGGAAGAAGTGAATATCTTGTTGCATATTCAGATTCTGCTCATGGAGGATACAAGATAGACAGAAAGATCACCAGCAGACAAGGTCAATTTCTTGGAGGATCTCTTGTATCATAGTTCAGTAAGAAAAAAAATACAATGTCTCTTTCGTCAACGGAAGTCGAATATGTTGCAGTCTCAAGTTGTTGTGCACAAGTAATATGGCTAAAACAACAACTACAAGATCTTGGTATTTAACTCAAAGAAATACCAATCTATTGTGACAATACTAGTATGATAAGCTTGGAAAAGAATCCAATTCAACATTCTAGAACCAAGCATATTGATGTCAGACATCACTTCATCAGAGATCATGTCCAAAAGAAAGATGTAAAAGTGATATTCATTCCTACTCATCTTCAACTAGTTGATATCTTCACCAAACCTCTTGCAAAAGATCAATTTCTATCATTAGAAGAAAATTGGGAATGGTAAATCCCAATGAATTGTAAGTTATTTCGGTTTTTCATAATGTTAGATAATGTTATTTGATAATGTTTTGATGATTACTAACTTAAGCATTGGAGTATGTAGAAACTTGTTTTGCAGGAAGATTGAAACTCTGTTTTAAGAAATAAAAACAGAGGTTATCAGAGGACACCATCACTGGAGTGCAACGTCAAGTAATGTCTAATAGTACAGCACTACCCGAGGGACAACTTGGAGTAAAAGAGCACATTACTCGAGTGAGTACTCGAGTAATGGACTTCAAAAACTGGCAATGAAGTCTCAAGTCACATGGAATTTAAATCAAACAGTTCATTTGGTGGAAAATGAACAGTCAAGAGGAGAAAAGACAGATTAGCCGAAGGAAGCCTCGAGTAAACTTGAACTTTACTCGAGTAAGGCCTCACGTGGTTGCAGGTCTAGATCACAAATTTGATGAGAATCAACTCAAATATGTTCTAAAATGGCTATTAAATGATCGAGGGAATATACATGGATAATTACAATATTATTCATGCCAGGTACGCAATTTAAAATGAATTATTTTAAAATTTTCTATATGATCACTTGAGGTGAGACTCGAGTAAGGCCTCGAGTAATGTTAGGTTCTAGGTCTTTATCAGTTGCAAATTTGGTCATTTCCACAAAATCTCCTCAAGTGAATCACCCAGTCCTCTCACAAAAAGTTTTCACAATCTATTCCTTGCTTGATTTCCATCAAAACCCATCAAATCTTAGCTCCAAAAACTTCCTATTTTGCTTAGATTCTCTTTGCCCTAACTCGCGACTTCTCACTCTGATTTTCTGAGATTTCTATTTTCTCTATATCAAGATGGTTAGAACCAAGAATCTTACTCCTACAGACTCTTCTGGATCTCCACAACCCTCTGACCCTCTTTCTTCTCCTCCTAGAAAGAGACGAAAGCTCATTTATATATCAAAGGCCAAAGTTCAACCGAAACCTCAACCTAAACCAAAGGAGAGAGGTGTTGTGATCAAAGAGCCAGTGGTCACAAGGGCTCAATCAAAGAAAAGCACCTCAACTGGGAGAGGCAAAAGCACTAAGTCTCCTTTTCCTTTACCTTCTGATTCTTCTACTCTCTCTTTTACTCCGAAACCCTCCAAAAGGCCAAAGTATGATGTAAATATTGCCAAAGCTATGGCTGGGATTCTTGAACAACTAGAGAAGGGCTAATCCTCCAAAAAGCTAGAATTGGTAGAAGAAGAAATCACTGAACCTCCAAAAGGGTTCAATGTCAACAAATTGGAGGAATCTCAGAAGTACCTGACACAATTCTCAAGAAGGAAAGTCTGTAAAACTCACGGTGTGGATCTCAAGATTCTTCAGGAGGTATTGAAGTATGACCTAAGTCCCTTCCTTGAACCTTTTATGCCTTGGTTTTCAATTAAACTTCCCTTTTGCACTAAAATAGTCACTCATTTTTACTACAACCTAGAAATCCTAAATGAACCTAATAGGACTTCTGCAAAGGAAGAAATGACCACAACAGTTAAAGGCCAGAAAATCCTTATCTCACCCTCTAGGATCAATATTTGGTTAGAAATAGAAAACCCCCTGATGACATCTATTCCAATCTTGAACCTAACCAGATTTTCACTGTTCTTAGACCTGGTGAGCTAGTGGGTCCTCTTAACTTTAAACCGAGTGACATGTGTGACCATAACAGGGTTCTTTGGTATATTTACTTTAGATCCCTTGTGAACAAAGCCAATAACTACACCCATTTCTCTGACCGGGACTATAAGTGGTTTGCTTCTCTACTCCTAAAGGAACAAAAGGACTTGGGAGAATACATCTTCTCTAAGATGCAGAGGTACAAAATAGAAGGGAAAGCAACTACTCCTATGCCATATCCTCATATCATTTCTCTTATTCTGAAGAAAAACAAGATATTGTATTTGGATAATAAGGAGCCCATTGAGGGGATCACTCCAATTGGAAGAAACCAGATTGGGAAGCTCAATATTGAGATTCCTCTCAAGGGTCCTCTGGAGTCAGGCCCCAAGAAGAAGAAGAAGACTGAGACTGAAACGGGTAAAATGGATGACACACAGTCTTCTGCTCCAGCTGGTACTATATCCTCACCCTCATTCCTCAATGCCACACTTCAACATTTCATGGAGAATATGTTAAAGGGATTTCATATTGACATTGCAAATACCAATGCTAAGTTGATCACTCACATGAATGACAAGATGGCTGAATTGGTTGAGAGGATGGATAAGAGGCACGAGGAGATATTAACAGAGCAGCATGCCCAGGGTGAGACTGTGAGGTTGATTCTGGCTAGATTGGACTCTATGGGTCATGGACCTTCTACTGGTCCATCATCTGTTCCTGAGGCATTCTCACCTCCAGAGAACATCCCCTCAGAGCATCATCATATTGAGGTTGAGCCAACTCTCCCTGAGATCTCCTTTCCCAAACTTCCAGAGTTCAGCCCCTTTGAACCTAGACCCTCTGCACTCAAAATTCCCATTATTCTTCCTAGAGATATTCTATGCTTAGTAGATGATCCTGAAACCAATGAGACTATCCACATCACTATTGAGGATTCACCTCCTAGAGTTCAGCCTAAACCCACACCTACACCTATTCCTTCCCCTACTCATACAGAGGAAATCTCTCCCTCATCTTATGGTCATCATTCTGTAGGTGCCACAGAAGAGGTTGAGACCACCTCTATTGTTGTATATCAGTCACCCCCAGTTCCTCCAAGAGATGACATTCATATCCCCCCACTCAACCTTCCTGAACCAAAATCTTCCAGCTCCTCTTTTGATTCTTCTAGGTCATATGGCTCCTTGGTCCTTCCTGTCAAGCCTATATCTACAGTCAAGCCTTCTAGTTCTCTACTTGATTGATGAAGACAAAAAGGGGGAGAAGAGCTTGAGTGATTATGGTTGACTGAGCTTCTTTTGTTTTGGGTATATGGGTGTGCATGGGATTTAGGGAACTTTTCATATTTGTAATTCAGTATTCTAATTAATGCAATTCTAGTTCAATTTCAATTCAAGTGCATTTAAGTTTTTAAGTTATATTACATTGTGGGACTAATGAGTTTATTACGTATACAAGGTGAATATGTTATGTTTTCAAAAATTTCCAAAACACTTTGAATTCACACTTAACAAGTTATTTCAAAAAGGATTTCAAAGTTACAATTGATTTCAAGAAGTGTTTATTTGAGAACTCAATTTCAAAAACTATGTTCAAAATCACCAAGTTTTGTCATCATCAAAAAGGGGGAGAATGTTAGATCTCACATGTTTTGATGATAACAAAGAATGGATGTGAAAAAGATTTGATAAACAAATAAGTTTGAACAAAGTAATGATAGAGCAAATCATCACTTAAAGTAAGCACTGGAGTAATGAAGAAAGGCCAAGAGAGAAAGCTGAGAAACTTCATCATTGGAAAAATTTCTAAAGGGTTACTCGAGTAATGAGACAAAAACTTGAAATAACTAGAGCACATAACCTCAAGTAACTCACGGCCAGATACATCACTCGAGGGACGACTCGAGTAATATGAAATAAAAAGAAGAGTTACTCGAGTCACCATTCGAGTAACCTGCCAACGTTACTCGAGTAATCAGGAACATCACTTCCAATTGCTCTCAGCCTACCAACATTACTCGAGTCTGTACTCGAGTCCCTTGCTTCAAGAAATATGTTGCTCTCAGCATTCCAATCCTGCCAATGTTACTCGAGTAGCAACTCGAGTAAATCAGTATGGTAAACAAAACTTGAAGGTAACACTCGATTAATCTGAAATGTTATTATCACACTTCACTTGAGGCACCACTCAAGTATGCAGGTATTCTATGTCAAAGACTAGAGTGAGATTACTCGAGTCAGTAATCGAGTAATCTGCAGAATTATTTACAGTGCACTTGAAGTATCCACCTGAGTAAGCTATGCAGAAAATAGATGTTCACTCGAGGTGGTACTCGAGTAAACAGGTAAGCAAAACTTGAAGTTCTCTCGTCCTGAAATCCTGCCAACATTACTGGAGTGAAGCATCGAGTAACCTATTAAGTAAATTGTAGTATACTCGAGTAATTACTCGAGTAAACTTAATGAATACTCGAGGGACCACTCGAGTATCCAAGTCCAGAAATTCAGAAATTATTCCAATGTTAATTGATTTGTTTCCTATATGATTAACCTTTCATTATATTAGTATTCTTAGCATATTCACAGATAAACAATGAAGAGATCTTACCAAATAAGGAAAGTCAAATGCAACGTTCAAACGCTACCTACCGCTACCTACCGCAAACGGATATTTTTCAAAAACTGGAAAAGTCAATAGTGGCTACGCATACTCTAACGAGTGAGAAGAAAATGTTCCAATGGTCATTATCAACACATCTATATATATGGGAACATCTAAACAGAGATAATAACAAGAACACACACAGAACGCATTATCAAGTTCACACTCAATACTCTGTTTTTACATACTTGTAATTCTGTGCTTCAGTGATTCTTATTAACTCTGTAAGAGAGATATTTCATTCAAATTCAATATTTATTATTTAGGCAACTTAAGGTTGTGGAACCTTGAGTTGGGATTGGAGTACAACTTGTAAGGGGGAGCGAGTGTCCAGGCGAAGGAACTTGCTTGTACCGAGGTGCCAAGAACCAACTGAATCTTGGAAATTATAGTAAAAATCTCAGAGATACTTTGAGGACTGGACGTAGGTCAAAGTGGTTGTGGTCGAACCAGTATAACTCCCGGTGTACACTTCGGTGATATTTCTCCTTACTCTTTACCGCCTTATATTCACCGTCAAGTTTGATATTTGCAACGAAATTTTTAGTATCACCCAATTCACCCCCCCTCTTGGGTAAAACGCTTGCTCTAACATTATCATCACCTGGTCAAAAGTCACTTTTGACTAGTTTAAAGTTGAGCAACTCTCATGTAGGAATCCATGATGACCTTAGGTCAAAGGGCATTGTGACGTGGTTATACATGAGAAAATCTTATGACTTGATCCTTGTAGCTTTCTCATAGTGGGTTGGTCCAGCACCTTGTACTTTTACAAGTGCCTAAGACTTTGATTCGGATCTCCATATCTTATCAAAGTCATACTGGTCTTGTTTCATCTCTGCTCCCGCATAGATGACCGACCAGGGACATTTTAGGATAATCTTTATGATTTATCCAAGGATACAATTATCACAGTTAACATGCAAATATTATGATAACAGAATGAAGAAATTTCATTAAATTAATAATGTTCAAAGTACAATGATTGGTGCTTTGGGCACAATTTCCAATAAGAACTTGCTTTAAATCTAGTTGAGATTACATTTCACATACACATTCAAAAGTGATAAAGGCATTCATTTTCTTTATCCAGAGCCAAATAGTCATCCTTGCGATTATATCGTTGATAAGCCCATTTGAACCTAATTGACTATTTCTTTGTTCTCAACCCATTAACATGTTTTTTTAATGATATATCAAATGCTTTTACCTTATTCAGAAGGTTAGCAAAGGATTTAAAATTTTTGTGAAGTGGGCTTTTGACAAGTGTGAGGGTGTATATATCATCAACTTTAGAGTTGTAGAGGAAAAAAAAGTTAAAAAGAAAAAGAAAAAGGAGGAAAACAATTGAGTGTTCGAATTGTGGGTTGTTGTGATGAAATAAATTTATTCAGAAGCTGACCCATTTTTCAATTGTTCTATTAATTTATTAAATTTAGCCCTTCATATCACATTTTACATTCTTTTTACGATAACCCCATTACAACCCTTAATTAGCCCTTTTGATTTGAATTATGGATGTGAATTAGGTAGTGGAGATTGAGATTTTTAGCAAGTCTATGATAGTGCAATTTTTTCAGTTGAATTTGAGCTAAACACTTACCCTTAAACACCTGAGAGATTGGGAGAATGAGTCACAATTACGAACTTGGTTCATTCATTTTTAAATAAAATTACCGGTTTATATTTTTGTTGATTCATGAATACTATGACCTCTTTATTTTTCAATTGTGTTCTTGCTTTTGACTTGATACTTCTGATTTTATTGGAAGCACTTATTAGTCACTCCTTGTACAAGGACGTCCAAGAGCTTAGTATAGGGGATTTGATAAGTAAAAAAATTTTCATATTTATTTTCCATCATATGATGATTTTGTGGATGATATTTAAGATCAATTTAATGAATTTGGGTGCAATTGATAAATAAATAATGATTTTGGCATAAAATAGAATTTCTTGAAAAATACTAAATCAAACCCTGTTTTAGTTTTTTGGCAATATCTGGAGCTCTAGATGTCAGATTGTAACGTTCTTTATATGATAAAAAGCTAAGAAAGAGCTCTATAACTTTTATGTTGAGGCCCAAACCCAATTCTATCTCTAAGAGTTTTAAATTTTGCTTGGCAATTGAGGATGTGAATTTGTTCAAGTATGACCTTTACCCATTAATTTGACCATAATTGGAGCTGTAAATATTGAAATGATGAGTTTCCACTTGCGTCTTAAAGCTAAAATCCACAGTTACAACTTACATAAAGATCAAAATGTGAAATTCCGTCTACTATTTCACCAACTCCATTGCATCTACCATTTCACCAACACCATTCCATAAACCATTCCATCTATTATTTCACCTACTCCATTTTTCCCTATATATATAGCCATCCTCTACCTTACATTACACACAATTTTCATATCCATTACTTTACTCTCTTCTCCACATACACCATCTTAGAGTTAATTTCATGCATTGTATTTACTTCTTGTAGTCTCCGTCATAGAAGGCTTAGGTAGTCCTCTTTTATGGATGGTATAGGTTGACACCTATATGGAAGGTTTTACCCCCTAAAGGGATGGATAGATTTCTCTATTTTCATACATCTTGTGGTTGTATTTTTATGTTTTGGGATTTAATAATCAAGTTTTATGCAATGTTTATGATGTTTTCAATTTATTTTACTTTCATTTTTAATTTCATCATGAGCTAAATTTCCATTTTCCTATGTGATGATGTAGCTTACTAATGACGGATTGAATCTTAACTTATTAAATCTAGTTTTAATTTTTCCTTCATAATTGAGTTTTGATTATTGTTCTTAATGCTTTCAATTGATTGGGAATTTTTTGAATAATTTCAATATGTATGTTGAGATCAGAAGGAGATACATATGTATAAATCCTATAATTAAAACCATAACTTGCATATGAAATAGGAATATATTCATATGAGTTGTGCAGTCTTAATGAGTTTCATATAAGTCTTGATGTATGATTAATTGCTTAAATTCATATAAGAATATATTAGATTTGTAATTAATTATAGAATTGCTTGACCTTAGAAAAGGCTAGTAATTAAATGAGAAAAACTCAACTATCAATCATATGGAATAAATTGGATTAGAATAGATAAGTGATTCAATCCAAAATTTGTTAAGTGAAATATGACCCCTAGGGCTTTTACTCATAGTTGTTTTCATATTATTTGCACTCATAGATAAACTTCTTTTATTTTGTACTCTCAATCACCAACTAATTGATTGACTAAATAGAATTAAAATTACCCATTTTAGTACTTAGTGATCATTTCTTGTGGGAACGATACTCTACTCACTTTTGTATTACTTAATTACGACAGTATACACTTACAATAATTAATAGACCATTTACACTCATAACACTTATAACAATAGCTATCATGCGAGCATTCAGATGGCTCCGTATGAAGCTCTATATGGGAGGAAGTGCCAATCACCTCTGTTTTGGACATAACTATCCAAGAGAAGATTGTACAAGATAGATCTTGTTGATCAAACCATATAGTAGATTAAAATTATCAGAAAGCGGCTCTTTATAGCGTAAAGTCAACATAAATGCTATGCTGATAAAAGGAGAAGACCTCTAGAGTTTGAAGTCAGTGATCATGTGTTCTTGAGAGTGTCTTCGGTCACAGGAATAGTAGAGCAATCAAGAGAAAGAAACGAAGCCCATGGTACATCATTTTGTTTGAGATTCTTGGGAGAATCGGACCTGTAGCATATCAAATAACCCTACCCTTAAACTTGAGAAGACTCCATGACGTATTTCATGTCTCATAATTGAAGAAGTACCAACCAGACCCTACGCATATTTTCAAGTATAAAGATGTCGACACGCAAGGCAACTTTACTTATGCAGTGGAGCTAGAATGAATCATCGATCGACAAGAAAGGTAGCTCAGACACTAAAGTATACCCTTTATGAAGGTGGTCTGGAAGGGACTGTCTCAGAGGGAAGCAACCTAGGAAGCAAAAGCAGACATGAAGAGGCATTATCCAAAGTTTATGTCACAAGATGTGTAAAAAATTTCAGGACCAAAATTTACTTAAAACGATAATGTAATAAATGCTAGATAAACTCTTTCAGGAATAAAGTGTGTATTTCGACCCAAATTAACTATAAAAGATATCAAATCCAGTATTTCAGCTAAATTATGGCGACAAAGTATAAATTGGACTAAAAGAGAAGGAAAGGGCATATGGCAAAGGGAAATGAAATTAAATAATACCATAAGTGGCAATTTAACTAAAATTGCTATAGTTGAGGGCAAAACGGGAAGAAAGAAATTTATCGGCTAATAACTCATATACTAAAGAGGAAATCGACTATTAGCTAAAAGAACAAGAGGTGTGATTAGATGGCTAATGGAGTTAGCTAGAGTAACTATATAGTTACATGCTTTTTGAGAAGCCTTAAGATTTTGATACTTGGCACCATATGATTTAGGCAAGGGAGAATTGAAAAGTCAAGCAATTAATGTTGTAAATTTCCCTCTCTCCTCTTTAAGTTGGCTATATGGTATGGGAGGCTAAAAATTCTAATCGTTCATCACATCATACTCTCTCTTAAGCTCAAAGTTAGCTAGCTCAAGGAAGGGGAAAGATAAGGAAGTTGAAGGTGAAGGTGAGCTCTTCTACTTGGGTTTTGACCTTGTAGATCACCTTTAATGCTAAAAACCTCTTCCCTAATCTTGTTCCTCTTGATGAGAGCTTCATTTGTATGTTTATAGATTTTAAATAGGAGGTGTTTTAGGTGCTCAAGGAAAACCTAAAGTCTGAAAATCAAAGAACAAACTAGGGAAAGTGGTGGAGGTGAGCAAAAGCAACCCTTTGATATATATATTGTGATCATTTGTTAAGAACTTTGATTCATGGAATTTTTACCTATTTTCACGTATGTTAGAGTTTTAGAGAGTTCATGATGCTTTGATGGTAGCAATGGTGCCTTATGGTGTCTATTAGATATATGAAATTGGTTTGAGTCTTGAAAGTAAAGTTTGACAATTGTGGGAATTTTTGTTTAAATTATGCCCAAAGAAGGACATGAAAAAGAAGTATGAGTTTAATTGTTTTGATATTTCCATTAGATTCTATGCGAAAAACTGTGCAGGAGAGTACCTCTGGTTGTAAATTCTGAACCATTGGAAACATATGTTGCAAAAGAAAAAGTACTATCAGTGAAGGTTCTGTGCAGAGAAGTCGGTTTGCATGACATTTTTGAATAAGCAAATGATGTCTAAAAATTTTGAAAATTTCTAGTTGAATAGAGGATGTGTCAAGCTTTAAAATGATATAAAATGGGTGTCATTTAGAGGTATGTGCTGGAAGTTATGTATTTCTAAATTTTGAGGTTGAAATTGGAATCTATTTTGGAACAATAAAGAAATTCGTTGAATTATGTATTCTTATAGTTGTAGATAGCAGTGATTCATATTTTTCCTGTATAGAGGACTTAAAAGCCTTCTAGTTAGACTTAAAATCACTCCATTTTGATTTTCATAGATTTAGTTAAAATTTTTGAAGTTTAGCCTGGAAATAGGAATTTTCTTGGCTAGGACCAAAAGGCTCTTGGCCTTGGCCCAGAAGCTTCTAACCTATTTTTAGCCATGGCCAAATGTTCTTAGCCACAATCAAAAAGTTTCTAACCATTGCTTCAGAGCAGCTAGGGGTTTCTTGGCTGCGGCCAACCACCAATTTCAGCATTTTGAACTTTTGAAAGGTGGTTTCTTGTCTAGCCCTCCCAAACCCTTTCGGGCTTTTTTTTTAGCTTTGCATGGCCACCTAAGGGACTCAAATGATAACTAACCCCAAGTAGTTTAGAGTTTTTTAAGAGTTTAAATAGGTAATAATTCATCATCCTTAATTCTAATTTATAGGATTTGACATTTACCCTGAGTGTAAGAAACTTATGCCCAAGCAAGAGCGGAAAGAATAAGGTATTGACTCTTTCTCTTATATCGTGTATAATGTTTTGTATGTATGGGCATATCATGAATTGTGATGAATGTAACAAATGTCACGAATTGTTATGAATGTCACGAATTGTTGTGAATGTCACAAATTGTAATGAATGTGAAAGCTGCTGTGTATACTGCTGTGAATGCTACTTTTTGATGATTGCTTACGTGCCTTTTGTAATTATATATCATATGAGTGAAATGTTATTACTGAGATTCATATGAATCATAGTCTTTCCAATGACTAACCTACAGTCAGGGCAAACGGATCAAAGGAGATGCAGGTAAACAAGGGCAGCAAGAGCTCTCGGCTAGGAGATTAGGGTTTTGTGTTAGTTATCAACTTTTGGATGAATGTATATGATGTAAATATAAGTTCAATGTAGTAAACATAGACGTACTACCATAGACTTGTGTATTTATATGTAATCATTGGTATGGGAACTAAGATGGGCGATTCTGCCCTATAGACCTTACTAGTGAATGAATATAATTGGAAATCTGTCCAAAAATTTTGTTAAATACTATGATATTAATGAATGAAATAGAACCAAACAGGCCAAATATATTCGAAAAGTGGAAGTGAGACCTTATTAAACATGTTTTGAAAAGTTTTTGAAAACCTACTTTATCACAAGAATGAATCCTCTCTTGAAGTCAGGACCTCTAATCAATTTTAAATTTTCTATTGGTTTCCTATTTACTTTGTGACATGTTTTCAAACCATATTCTCAGCTTTTAAGTAACGGGGTTACAATGTGACTGGAGAGCTTTTGAGTGGCCAATGACATGGATAATAACTTAGTCCATAGGTCTAGTTCATGGAAAAAAGGTTGTTCATTTGATTGATGGGATGTAACTTGAGAATTGTGATATAGAAATTGTGATATGGGAATTGTGACATGAGAATTGTGATATAGAAATTGTGATGTGAAAATTGTGAAATGATAATTGTGATATAAACATTGTGAGGTGGAAATTGTGATACGGAATTTTTGATATTAAATTTTGTGAATTATATTTTTAATATTTTGTTATATAAAATGTTCCACTTGGCATCTCATGAGCAAATATTAGCATGTGAAATGAGTTTATAAGCTATTTATTAAGGCTTTTGTCTCACCCTATTAATTTAACATCTTTTAGGTGATAGTTCCTGTCCTGGGATGTCAGGGAGAGCTCTTGAGGCATAGATATCTCTCCATATATCTGTATAGCCTCGTTTGGTTTATTATGTGATAAACTGATGTATGTTACTACTCATGGGGCCCATATTTTATAAACTCTAATTTAATCATATACTTTTTATTAAATTGTCATTGTCTGGTGTTCTGGTAGAAGGCCTAAGGCCTTTAGAATTACATGTGATTGGATGTGGATCTATAAAGTCATATTTCAGAAACTTTTGATTACTGCACTATGATTTTGGTATTATGTAGAACTAGATTTAATTTTTTTAATCTTGGACTTGTGGTGAATGTTGTATTTTGGGGTTCAAGAAACTCAAAGTTTAAGTGTTATTCATGAATGTTTGAAATGTTTATATTATCTCTTTCCTATCGGGATGACTTTAGTTTGAAATGGGAACTCTTTAGAATCATTGTAGAGTTCTGAATGGCTTGTTAACCTTAAGACCTACCATAATTAATGTTTGAAAGATGAGTTAGTCTTTAAAAAAGGGATGCCGAATGTTGCTTTTGGAGTCCTATTTTAAAAAAGGGACACCTATAGCAGCCTTGAAAACATTATCAGATTCAAAACAAACTCCTTCTCTTCCGTCTGAAAGCTCTCAACCTCCATTGTGTTCCCTCTGTAGCACTCGTCATTTGCCAATGTTGCTCCTCCTCCTTGGTGGGTCCTTGTCTCTCTCCCCCTCCATCGTGATTCCTCCTTCTTCTCATCTCATCTTTGTCTCCATCTCTTAGTTGTAGCTCCTCCTCTATTGCGAGTCCTCCATCCTCATCTTGTCTTTTTCTCTGTTTCTCAGTTGCAGGTCTTTCTCAACACTTTTGTCTACTGGTCTCATTTCTATTTGTGTCTCGCAGCTCCACCCTTCTACACACTCCCATTACCCACCCTTCTCCTATAAGGTGCTCCACTTACTTCTAATGCTTTCTCTTTTTTTTCTATAACAGTAAATTACACTTTGGAATATCTCTAGATAAACTAATCAACACTTTAATTTTAATACTGACAATGATACATTTAGTAGAATAAGGAGTTCGATATAATTGTTTGATTTGGATTACACTCAAAGTGTTTGATAAAATGTCTAAGAGAAGAAATTGATTAGTATGTTGAAATTTCAAGAAGAATAAAATGGTTTTGAGAATTGTTTTATGTTGGTTATAAGTTCAAATTAGATAAGAATTTTAACTTAAGAAGCCTTATGAATGCTTAAGCATATATCTTTGTTAGCAATTATTATGGAGAGTTTATAAAGAAGAAAATTGTTAGATGATTTAAAGTTGCTTAAGCTTTATGCAATACTGTAACACTTTTCTCTTTTATATATTTTCTTAGTTAGTTTTGTTTGAAATAAGTTGAAATAGGTTGTTGTTGAAATTTTTAGATGTCTTACTATTAAGGGGAAATGTGTGAGTGTTGTTGGAAATGTCTTCCTGACTTGTATTCACATGTCCTTCCTTGACAATTATTTTAAACTTGAGTATTGTTGAAAATGTCTTAGGTGGTAATAAAATAGATATAGTTGGTTGAATGTTTTGAAAACTAGTGAAGAATATAATAATAGGGTGAAAGAGTTTATTGAATTTGCAATAAGGAATGCACCTACAAAAAATGGGATGTATTTTTGTCCTTGTGTCAATTGTTTAAATGAGATTCGATGAGTCATTCATGATATAAGGGTTCATATACTTTGTGACAAAATAAATCTTCGATATATAAGGTGGATATGGCATGGTAATAGAATGAAGCTAGAATGGAGAAAGTTATTTATGATGTTAAGGTAGAATCCTTTATGCAACCACATGTATATGAGAGCATGCGGAGTGATACAGAGACACTGTTATATCCTGGGAGTAAGTATACATACTTTACAAGTACCTTGCATTAGGTTTACTTAAAGGCAACTTGTGGGTAAACTATAGTAGTCTCACATTGTTGCTTAAATTGTTGTGTGATATGTTTCTAGTCTATAATGCACTTTCAAATTGTATGTATGAGGCCAAGAAAATCTTGTCTATGATGGGTATGGAGTATAAAAAGATACGTGCTTGCCCTAATGACTGCAGATTGAACAAAAAAGAGTATGAAGGTCTTAGTGAGTGTCCAAAGTATAAAACTTCATGGTACAAATTGAAGAAAGATGGTAGTTATGGCGATGGGACAACTAAAAGGAAACATTTAAAGGTGTTGTAGTATATTTCAATAATATCGCTATTTAAGCATTTGTTATCTAGTACAACAAAAGCGAAGAAGTTGATATGGCATTTTGATGAGAGAATATCTTATAAAAATATCTTGAACACTCGAATAACACTCCACAATCGAAGAAAATAGATGAAATGTTCTCTCAATTTGGCAGCAACCCAATAAACCTTCAGCTTGGGCTTTTTACAGATGAAATCAATCTGCATGGAACTTTTAGTAGCACACATATTGCATGTCCTGTTCTCCTTGTGATATTTAACTTTCCTCCCTTGCTATGTATCAAATGCAAGTATGTAATGCTTTCTATGATGATATCTGGACCAAAACAGCCAGGAAATGATATTGATGTCTATTTGTCACCTTTGATTGAGAACTTGAAGAAGTTATAGAAGGAAGGAGTAAATGTGTTTGATGCATATAAGCAAGAGTCTTTTAAGCTATGTGTAATGCTTTTCACCATGATAAACGACTTTTCTGCATATTGAAATTTGTCAGGGTATAGTGTGAAAGGGCATAAAGCATGTTAGATATGTAAAGCAAAAACACTTCTATCAACTTAAGCATGAAAGAAAAATGGTCTACCTTGGTCACCGGAGGTTTCTTTATATGTTCCTTCTCGTATCATAAGTTAAGAAAGCATTTTAATAGCTTACCAGAGTATGGAATGGCTTCAAAGACATTAACCGGAGACGAAGTTTATAGTCGAGTGGAAAGTATCAAGATCTTTTTTTTGTAACAATCAGAGGACTGTAGGTGAGAAGAACATATAGAAGAAGAGGTCAAGTTTCTTTGATATTCCATGTTGGCATAGTCTAGATGTGAGACACAGTATTGATGTGATGCATGTGGAGAAAAACATTTATCATATCCTTGTCGGTACGCTTTTGTACATACCAGGGAAGACTAAGGATAAGATTAGTATGAGACAGACCTAGTTGATATGGGAATAAGAGAATGGTTACATTCACAACTAGGAGCCAGTAGCACATACACTATCAAAAGCTGAGAAAAAAAGTTTGTGTGGGTGTTTGTATGATATTAAGGTTGTAATACCCCGAATTTTGAGACTTGAGCTTAGAGAATAAGCCTAAGATTAGTAGATTGCTAAGCCCCGGTTTAGCAAGATCCCAAATTGTGATTAGGGGTTAATGACTATAAAAGTGGACGTGGTTAGTGATAAATAACCCTTTTGGAGAATATGATGTGATTTGGCACTCGAATGTGATCCGTGTGTGTTATGAGCAACGCCAAAACCCTGTATTTAAGTTCAATTGTGGATTAACATCCAAATTGACTTAGAATAGAGGGAAGAATTGAATGGGGTATTGTGATGGAAATGGTGTCATGTTGTGGTATTTAATCATTGGAATTGATTTAAATTGGATTGGACACATTGGTTGTAAAACTGGAAATGCTGTCCAGTGTGAACTCTATTCTGGGCAGTCAGTTTGTGTGAATGTTTTAAATGACCAAATGGTGTCTAAAAATTCTGAAACTTTCCAGTCTTATATTTCGTTTTGTGAACTAGGAGATATTACTGTCCAAAGTTTGGGATGGAAACTGAACTCTGTTTTGGGGCAGTGATGAGTTTTATGTAATTCTGGAATTGTGTGGTGATTTTCAGTAATGGCCAATATTTTTCCTATGAAGAGGACTTAAATATCTTTCATTTAGCTTTGGAATCACCTCATTTCGATGTTTCTACAATTAGTTATGATTTTTTAAAGTTAGGGCAGAAAATCTGCCAGAAAATCCGAAAATGGGAATTATGACATCATCAAAATAAAAGATGACATCAGCATGGAAATTAAAACATTTTCTCATCATCTTCAGCTCTCATTTTCATGCTGAATCGTGCAGCACCATGGAGAAAGAGAGAGAGAGAGAGGGAGTTTTAGAGAGAGAGATGATGAAAACTCGCAAGGTAGGTCGATTTCTTCGGTGAATTCGTACATAATGCATATAATCCTTCTCCTAAGCTTCTCTTCTACATGGATTAAGGTACTTGAAGCTTAATTTTGCTGTTTAAAAGAGTCTAGGGTTTAGCCATAAGAAGGATAAGCCAGAAGGAGCTTAAGGTAACCTCCGAAACTTCAATCTTTGATTGTTCTGGCTGCTGTGGTTGATTTAATTGGTGAAATTTCACTGGATTGTCTTTGTTTGTAAATTTGGAAAATGGGTTGGCCTAGGTGTTTTGCTGCCCCAATTGATACTAAAGGGTAGTTCTAACCCAATGTAATGGTTAATAAAGTGGTTAGGAGTGGAAAGAAACACGTTTACGGAGCCGAAACCGAAAAACCCCAATTTCCCCCGAAGTACTTGTATATTTCGGTTATGGCTATAAATGGGTCTTAGAGTTGGACTTTCAATGATTTTATGGTTCCATTGAGTTCAGAAGCAAAAATTAGGTGGGGTTACAGTTGGTCACTTTTTCGGAAAAGGCCAAAAAAGCATAATTACGAAAACGCCCCTGAAACCCCTAAAGTGGGGCTGCCAAGGGTAAATTTGCAAATTGACATTGAATTTGATAATTCCGACTCTGGAAATGGATTCCTTGGGCAAAAAATATGTCAGAATAGTCCATGTCAAAATTTTAAGAAAAGTACAGCTGGACTGGGTACGGCGGGGCTGGGCCGGGTCCCCGGGGGTATTTTAGTAATTTTTCCATATAACTTCATATAACCCCCAGAAACACTATGGAAGTATCTAAATAGTACATTTGACATTGTAGGATCGAATGTGAAGCCCTGAGTTGTTGGCACACAAATCGAGGAGAAAAGACTAGAGGTAGGGAACTTATCTCTCCTGCATGCTCTGATAACTGTATTAATGTGTTGATGCATGTTATTGCTTTGCTTGATTATGTGGAACATGTATGAATGATTTGAAGCTATGTTTCAGTATATGCTATGGCCATATGTGTATCGTTCGAAGCATTGAGCTTATAGATTTGTCATTATATGTGTGCATGAGTTATGTGATGCAAGCATGTCATGCATTAAACACTTATCTTGCCTGCATATTGATAATGTTTCCCTACTGAGATTCTCACGAATCTCACCCTCCCTTACCAACAATTTAGACAGGGCAAGTGGCTCGTGGAGGGAGCAGCAGGACTCATTCGAAATGAGATTGTGTAATCCCCATTTGAAGAATTGTAATGGGCAATTATGCCCTATATATCTTTAGCGAAGGTATGTACCCGAGATTGCCGGGATGATTATGTTGTGCACTCTGATATTTATATGAATGTGATTTATCTTTGCGTAGTAATTGTATTCGAAATGTGAATATGAGACCAAGTTTATAAATGATTTCGAAAGGTATTTTTGAAAACCCCATCATGTGATGGGTTAGTAAATGTTATTTGATTATTATTGGTCTCTTTTTCATTTTAATCGCGTATTTCGGATATAATTACGGAGGGGGTTACAAATATGCCATAAGGTTATTCTTCTAATGTGAGAAGGTTTGTCTTAATGGACAATTTGAAGTTAGTGGGAATGAAATCCCATGATTATCATGTATTGATTCAACAACTATACCAATAGCTATTAGAGGCATTATGAAAGATGAAATATCAACCACTATAACAAGATTGTGTGTTTTCTTTAATGATATTCTTTACAAAGTCATTGACATAGAAAAGTTGGATGAATTGGAAAATAAGGGTTATATTATTTTATGTCAACTAGAGATGCATTTTGATCCTGCGTTTATTGATATAATGGTGCATTTGATAGTTCATTTGGTAAGGGAGATAAGGCTCTGTGGTCCCATTTACCTAATATGGATGTACCCTTTCGAGAGATATATGAAGATCTTAATAGGTATTCTAAAAATCCTTATAAACTTGAAGCCTCAATAGTTGAAAGATATGTAGTTAAAGAGGCTTTGGACTTTTGAAAAGATTATCTATTAGGGGCGAAGGCACAATCTCAGCATAAAGAGGGAAGTATGGGAACATGTGGACTCAAAGTGAAAAATATGCCTCGTGAGGAGGTTTTACAAGCCAACTTATATATCTTGAATAATATGGAAGAAGTTAAACCATACTTAGATGAACACAGAAAGAGTTTTAAGAACATGAATCCAAGGAAGAATGACATATACGTAGCTCATGAGAAAAACAAGACATTCATAGAGTGATTTAAGAGAAAGGTTTCGAACATGACAGGTGTGTCTAAGATAATCAAATGGTTAGTTTGGAGGCCTTCTTTTAAGGTTGTCACTTGGAGCGGGTATGATATAAAAAGGTATCCTTTCTACATAAAAGACCAAGATGAAAGAAGTAATATGAAAAATAATGGGGTGATGGTGGAAGCTGAAGCCATGCACTTTTCCAATTTGAAAGACAAAAACCCCATATTAGCTTCCATGGCCTAATATGGAGTTATTGAAGAAATATGGGAGATAACCTTCAACAAGTTCAAAGTTCCTTTATTCAAATGTAAGTTGGTTAACAATAATGCTATTGTAATTGATCAACAATTTGGATTTGTCATAATGCGTGTTCAAAGAGTTGGTTATAGAGATAAGTCCTTCATTCTAGTAAGCTAGTGAAATAAGTGTTGTATGTCATAAATCCTACAAATAATAAAATGTCTATTGTACTTCAATGTGAAAAATAGAAGTATGGTGATCCAACCCTCAACCTTGATGACATACTACCTTTCATGTATAACAAATCCACCTAGACCAAGTGAAGTAGAATTGGTAGATGATGAAGAATATGCTACAAGAAATTATCATTGTGAAGGAATATGGGAAACCATATAAAGTAAGACCTTAACTTATGAAATAGTACTGTGTGATGTTTGTTTTAATTTTAGTTAGTTTATTTTATTCATTTAATTTAAATTTAATTACCTATCTGACATTGATTTCTTAATATGAATATGGACAGTTCTGATGAGTCACAAAGCAATAGAGGCTCTGGTGAGGATGAAGGGGATGGAGTCTCTAGTGAGGATCAAAGGGATAAAGGTGAATTCGTTGTGAAAAAGGTTAAAGTTAGCAAAAAGATGGGAGCATTGGCTGCACGTCATCAATAACAACGAGAGAGGTTGCATGTGGACTTTAATGTTAATATAAATCCAAATAGTGATGAGGAAGACAAATTTATTAACTATTTAGGCTATTTGGCTTGAAGCAAAATTAGCATTATGTACCCTAATTGGAAGTTGGTTCCACACAAAAATGAAGCAGATGATTTAGAACCAAATTTTGGAATATAACTTTCAATATATATGTATTTGTATCTTTATTCCTATTGTTTCAAATATAACTATCTTATATTGTACTATACAGCAAACGTACGATATCCCAGACAACAAGGAGATGAACAAGCACTAGATAGGAGAAGTTCGTCTACAATGGAAAGATTTCAAGACTAAGCTCACACAAAAGTGCATTAAAGGGCAAGGAGGAATTAGGATCCATGTCAAAGATATTCCTACCTTTCTCCAGACGACTGAAGGTTGTTTGTTGCATCACAACAAGATCCTAAATTTTGGTAAATTTTATTTCATCATAGTATAGAACTTTTTATTTGAATCTATTTAATATCATTGACTTAGTTTTCTTTGTTTTCCTTTTATAGGAAGTAATTAAAGCAAATAAAGAGAGGCAAACAGGAAATAAGTATTAGCATTACATGTCTCGTGGTGGATACCAGAAGCTTGAACAGAGAATGATAGAAGAAGAGTTCGACAAATGAAGAAAGTAACCAAATCAGATCCTGGCATTATTGTCCAGGTCCTAGCTCCTCCTCCACATCACAAAATGAAAAGTAAGGAGGCTTAAGGGTGGCAAATACATAAGTCAAATTGTTGCTGAGGTTGCACAAAGATTGTAAGTAGTTAAATTAGAAGTATTTAATTTTCATTTAAGATAAATTGTATGTTGTAAGATGAACTTGAAGTGTAGAGCAGCCAAGGTTCCTTTACTTAAAGTAGGTGGATGAATATCTTATCAATGGAAATTGGGAAGCCAAATCACCTCGATAGTGTTTAGTGGGAGGCAAGGGTGTAATATCCCAAAATACATCCAAGGGTTAAAATGCAATAGATGGTGAAAAAAAGAAGAGTTAAGTCAACATGTGCTCACTTTTTGGTCAAAACTTGTGGCTAGGCATAAAGAAAGCAAGAAGAGTAAATTGGTCAACATTTTCCCTCCCTTCTTGAGTGATATTTCGTCCAACATAAAGGAAATCCAAGAAGAAATGATATTTAGCTCACAAATAAAGCATATGGAGGCATTTTGACTTTAGTCAAATATATCATGCTAAAAGTAATATAAGAGGAGGCAAAAACCATAAGAATATAAGAAGCAATTGTTGCCCCTTTAAGAGCCATAAATTGTATGATAAGAGGGAAGGCAAGAGGAACACAATTAAGACCAAGAAAAAGTGAAGAATTGGTCAACAATTTCAACTAAAAGATGAAATTGTTAGTAGGCAAAATATATGATAATTGAAGAAGCCTTTTTAGCTCATTCAAAAGCCATATTTCGGTGGAAACTTCATGGCCAAGGAAATAAAGAAATAAAAGGTGATGTCATGCATTAAAAAGGGGGGCAGTATGTATGACATAAATAGACTGAGAGAAAGATGATGATCTAAAGTATGTGCCACATGTTTATTGCAATTAAATGTAATAGTTGAAGGAGGTGGATTAGGATATTTTTTTTAAAGGTTTTTTATCTCTCTCTTTGGCTTCATTTTTGGCCAAGTATTAAGGCTAAAGGGAAGAGAAAAAAAATGACCTCATCTCACTCTCTCTTGGCTCAAGTTTTGTTCAAGTTCAAGAAGAAAGAGAAAAGGAAGAACAAAGCTAAGGTGAGATCTTCTTCCTTGATTTTGTCCTAGTAGATCACTTCTATGGCTCAAATACCCGTTATAAATATTATTCCTCTTCATGAGAGCTTCATTTCTATGGTTTTAGAATTTCAAGAGAAGGTGTTTTGAGCCATCATCTAAGAACAAAAGCTGAAAAACCAAAGAAAGGAGCTAAGGAGAAGCAAGATGTGAGTATTGGCTTCAATTTGAGCTATTGGTTGTGTAGGTTGAATGAGTATTTTGATGTATATAATTCTGCCCTGATTTTGTCCAAGTTAGGATTTGGAGAATTCATGGTGTTTTGGTTATGTATTTTGTGTTTTATTATGATTAGAAACCATATGACACAAGTTTGATGCTCAATTTAGGAGTTTGGTAATTTCTTGAATTTTGTTGATTTTTCTGCCAAAACAGGACATGGGGAATAAGTGAGCATTTTTTCCTTTCGATGTTACCATTGTGTTTTATATGAAAAATTGTGTGGGAATAGCCCCGGGTTGTGAATTTTGGGTCATTGAAACTTAAAGTGCAAAACTAGATTTTCTACCTGAACAGAATTCCAGCGAGGTACCCTATTTGTGTGGTGTTTTTGGATAAACAAATGATCTCTAAAAATTATGAAACTCTCCAGTTAAATATTACACATATCAAGCTTTAATTTGATAGGTTATGTGTATCATTTTAATTTGTACACTAGGAGTTATGAATTTTTGAAATTAAGTCATGAAAACTGGGTTGAATTCTGACACTGTGCAATAAAAGAAAATTCTGGTAATGTTGTGTATCCAACTAGCTGTGGATGATATTTTTTCTTGAAAATAGACTAAACAAGAGTCACATAGCCTTTGGAATCACCCTATTTTTTATTTTTATAGATTTTGTTATGATTTTTCAAATTTGATGAAAAATTCTGGCAGATTTGGTCACTTATGCGAAAGTTGAAGATGGTATGGCATAATGTAATATTGTAGAACTTGAGGTTAGAAATTGGTCTTTAAGGTTATTGACTACTTTAGCTCCTTAGTAACTTGATTAAATAACTATAGTGATAACCAACCCAAGTATTATGAGTTATTAAAGAATTGAAATAGGTAATAACTCGTCATTCTTGATTATGATTGATAGGATTTTACACTTGCCCTGCACATGATAAACCGTGCTAGAGCACAAGTGGAAACAACAAGATAGTGACACTTTCTCTTATACTATATGTAATGCATTGTATGTTTGTTTTATCATTGAATTGTATATTGGGAATGTTGTGAAGTTTACTACTATAAAAACTATGTGAAAGCCATGAAGGCTATATGCAAGCTGTGATGGCTATGTGTAAGCCATGAAGGCAATGTGTATTACAGCGTGAGAAGTCATGGATGTGACGCAATTCACATCTACCCCTGCCATTGTAAATGTGTAAGCTGTGAAGGCTATGTGAAAGTTGTGAAGAATATGTGTATGTCGTGAAGGCCATGTGTATGTTGCTGTTGTTTGGTGATTTACTTGCATGCTATATGATAATATGTGTTATGAGTGATTTGTAACTACTAGGATTCTCTTGAATCTCATTCTTTCCATTGACTAACCTACAGCTAGGGCGAGCTACTCAAAGGAGAAGCAACCAACCAAGGGCAGTTAGTTTTCTTTAGTTTGATGGATTGTTGTCATATTTTGGAATTGGGATTACTATATATATACTGTAAATGTTATTTTGGATAAGGATATGTAATCCTTTGAATAAGAAATGATAAGGGGTAAGAATGCCCCTTAAACTCTTTAGTTAATATATGGAAACCCGAGGGTTGCTAGGAATTTTCGTTAACACTATGATATGTATGAATGCAGCTTAACTGTACAGGTTAATTATATTTGGAATGTGAGTATGAGGAACAGGTTTTGAAAGAAATTTTGAAAACCCACTTTATTTCAGGGCAAGTCTGGGAACTTAAACAGATTTTTTATTAATCATCAGTCTCTAATTTAACATAATTATGCATTTTTGAATTATAATTATAGATTATAAGGTAGGGGATTACAAAGGGGAGTTGGTCTTACAAAGTATTTTGAACAAGCTTCACAATATTACAAGGAGAACCCGGTAAGGAGTTTATGGCCAAGGTTCTAGAAGAAGTTTTTCAATCACTCTGAGAGGAAGTCCGACAAGAGCTCGAGGTACAACTTTGCCAATTACTTCAACAAGAGCTGTTGAATGAGCTACGTGGTGTGGTTAGATCTATCATTCAATCGAGAAGGGAATATGAGGAACGTAGAACCCAAGATTCCCTAGCCTTCCTCAGTACCAATAGAAGTTATAACTTGCCAAAGGTACCATTTGGCGACCCTTCTCCCTCTTCAGAGGCTGGCGAACCTTACACTTTTTATTTGGATGTCTTGCTGCTATGTATTTTTTCTGAGCTCTCATTCACACACAAGCTACCACCCACCATCATAAGCAAATTCCAGAAACTTTATGTAGGGTTATTATGACATGTGTTCGAGAGGGGGAGGAAGCTATAGATGTTCTAGTTCTCGATGAAGAGTTTGCCATACTAGGTCAGGCGATAAGGTCTTTTATCCTTTGGCCAAACAATCTTATCCATATGGGGACTATACCTCCAATGGTAGGAAATGTAACCCCCTGCCTTATAACCCGTAAATATAATTCAAAAATGTGTAATTAAGATGAATTAGAGACCATCAGTTGTTAAAAGCTTATTTCCAATCCTATCCGCAAGATAGGGTTTTCAAAAATTTCTTTCAAAACATATTTAATTCGACCTCATACTCATTTTGAATATAATTAACCTGCATAGTTCAATTGCATTTATACATATCAGAGTGCACACCAAAATTCTCAGAAACCCCTAGGTTTCATATAATAACTTATGGGTTTGCGGATATTACCACCCCAACAATTTCCCAACTAGGGGATTACATAACATCATATAAAAATTACATCCACAATGTGTACAGGAATCCCAACCAAAATTTGACAACCAACTATCAAAATCATATAACTAAAGGAGTCCTAGCCTCCCTTGGTTGTTTGTTTCCCCTTCAAGCCACTTGTCCTGTCTATAGGTTAGTCAATGGAAAGAATGAGATTCAAGAGAATCCCAATAGTAACAAATCATTCATACAATATATAATCATATAGCATGTAAGCAAATCATCAATTAGCACAACAACAACAATCACAGTATACACATTGCCTCAACGGCATACACATAGTCTTTGTAGCATACCCATAGCCTTACGGCTAACACATAGCCGCTCGGCTTACACGTGTTTTCGCAACATACACATAGCCTCACAACTTACACATACCTTTACGGTTGTCACATAGCCTCGCAGCTTACACATACTTTTACGGTTGTCACATAGCCTTTTGGCTTTCACATCCACAAGCTTTGTCAAATCCAAAATCATCACACACCAATGATAAATCAAACATACAATGCATCATATATAGTATAAGGGAAAGTGTCACTACCTTATTCTTTCCGATTGTGCTCTGGAACAGGTGGATCACAGACAGGGAAAATATCGAATCCTATAAACCAAAATCAAGGATGATGAGTTATTACCTATTCCAATTCTATAATACTCATAATACTTTGGTTGGTTATCACTATAGTCATTTAAACAAGTCAACTAAGGAGCTAAAGTGGTCAATTAACCTAAAAGACCAATTTCTAAACTCAGAGTTCAACTATATTACATTATGCCATAATATCTTCAATTTTAGCATAAGTGACCAAATCTGCCATAATTTTCATCAACTTTGAAAAATCATAACTAATTCTACAAGAATGGAAATGGGGTGATCCTAAGTCCTATGGAAAGCTATTTAAGTTCTATATACATGAAAAATATGAATCAATGCTATCCATAGCCATAAAAATATAGAATTACACGAAATCTCATACTGTTCTAGAATTGCTTCCAGTTTCAACCCCAAATTTTGGAAAATCATAACTCCTAGCTCACAAATCGAAATGACAAAAATTATATATCTATTTTGAAGCTTGGCATGTGAACTTTAAGACTATAATGTTTCAGAATTTTTAGACTCCATTTGCACATTCAAAATGTCCATATAAACTGACTACCCAACACAGAGTTTCAATGGACAGAATTTCCAATTTTCAACCAAAGTGTCCAATGGCTCCAAAATCCACAACCAAACCTATTACCACACAATTTTTCACAAGGAAATCATTGGAATCACTAAAAAAATTCTCATCACATACACGTGTATTCTGTTTTGACCACATTGCAACATAAATCCACTAAATTGCCAAACTTTCCATTCAATGATCCAAACCAAATCAAGCCAATTTCATTGTTCAAATCATGCAACAAGACACCTATTCCAATACCAAATTACCATGCAACACACAAGATCTTAATGGCATGAAAATTAGGGCAAAAATCCAAAAATTCCAAAGTCCCACCAATGGTCACCATACATATATCAAAAGATAGCTATTTCTCACCTCTTTCACTTCCTCAAGCTAGTTTCTTGATTCCACCACTTTCAATTTTTCTCAAGCTCTCAAACACCTTCTTTCAAAAATCTAAAACCATAGAGATGAAGCTCTCATCAAGGTGAACAATATTAAAGAAGATGATTTGAGCCAAAGAGATCATTTATAAAGCCAAAAGCTCACATTTTCCTTTCTCGTTTCTCTTTGTTTTGGAATGAAAATGGCTGCTGGAATGAGAGAGAAAGTGTGATGAAGATTAGAAGAATTTTTTGCCTCTCTTACTCCTCTGGCCGACTTAATGAGGGGAGAGGGAGAGAAAATGAATTTAAAATGGCATTTGACATTTCCTTCTCTTATTTCCTTTCCTTTTTGGCTTGGAAATTCTCTCTTCCTTCTTGCCTTTAGTCTTGGACATCCAACATGAGAAAAGTGAGAAAATATATTGCTTGAATTTTCTCTTCTCTTCTCTCTTATACATAGCCACAATTATTGACTTTTCTTCTTATCTTTTTTTTTCTTTCTTTTTGACTTGGTTAATGAGCATGGACTTGCTTTAATTTAATTCCTCTTTCCTTCCCTTGGTCTTATCCAAAATGTTACAATAAAAAAACAAGGAAGAATGTTGACCACTTGCTTAAAGTTATATGTGATCAATATGACCAAAGTCTTCTTGTAAAAGAGTTGAAATTTTGGCTAAATCCCTCTTTCCTTCTCCTTTACCCTTTTTGGACGTTTTAAACAATATGAGGAAGGGTGTTAATTTGCTTTTTGACCTTCATAATCACTCTTACTTTTCTATTGATCAATATTGGCCCTTCATTTTTGTTTCCATTCACATGGCATGCGCCCTCCCCTTCATTTTAATTTAATTTAAGCTTTGACACAATAATTGAGTTTAAATACTGAGTTTGAGCACTGACTATTGCTAAGTCAGGTCATAATTCACGCTTTATTCCCTGAAAGAGTTTATTCTCATGCGTTACAAATTTTGAGGCATTACAGGAAATACCTTACTATTACTTGAGTTTTCTTGTCATGCTACTTATAATCTATATTTTATGTTTTGATAGGATCAACAAGATGTGACAAAATTTCCCTTCATTGGCCAGATCCATAAAAACATTGGCCATATCGACTTGTAGATGCCTTATGGGATTGTGGCTGAAAGACTGTCGTATCCCTTTGAAATTGACAGGAAAGATCTTAGGGAGTTCATACATTTGGAGGAGATAGATATATGATGGATTCATCTTGCATTCATGTAAATTTTTTATTTTTTTTCTTAATTAATGAATGGTTTTTGGGTTTTATATATTCAATAATTCATTTATCATCAATTTAATTCTATTAGAGCTTCCTCCACAACATATGCATCGAAAGGGGAAGAAATAGTTTATATGGATCTTTATGTCCTACAAATACGACAAAGAAGAATAATAAGTTGGAACTAAGAATGACTTATATGGGCTACACAATGTGAGAAACTAAATTGCCTTGTTATCTAGCACCATTTCTTGAAGGGTACGTATTGTAGTTTTGTTTATTTACGATATTTAAGAATAAATTGCCTTGTTATTCGATTTCATTTATCTGATTTCATTTTAATCTGTATATGTTGTTATAGTTATCATTGGAGTCTATGTGCTGTTTTTCCTATCATTAATGGCCTTTATTGGTTTTATTCCTTTAGTCATAGGCTAAACGAAGAAATAAAATCCATCTTCAACATATAAGTTAATTTGTTTGTAAATTATTGATTCTTGACTTAAATAAATTGTTTTAATGTCTGTTGATTTTCATTTTAATGATAGTGCACTTAAGACATATAGACTATTGGGTGGGACACGCAAAGGTAAACGTAGAGAGGGAAGTGGTTTTATACAAGAGTAAGTAGTTTGAATTCAAGTTCTTTCATTGAAAAACTCTTTAGATATGCCTTCATTCATTTTAACCATTTGCTTTTGATTTATAGTTCCCTCGACAACAAGGGACAACTAAATGTGGATACTATGTTATACTTTATATGTATAATATCATTTAGAGGTGAGCTACTATAGATTTTGAACAGGTAATCATTTCTTCATTCTTAAATGATATTATTTTTGGTGTTGTAATTGAATTGCTAATTAATTCATTCACTTGATTGATTTATCTTAGCTTATTTTCCAATTTGCAGATTTTTAGTAATAAGATTTTCAAATCTACTATCTTCTTATTTAATCCAGGCTCACAAAAAGCCTTTATAACCCACAAAGTTTAGTTGGGAACTTGTGAAGCCTTTTACAAATCTCTCACGGAGTTACTCCCCCTTACATGCCGTAAGGATACAGCTTTGATGATGAAAGATTACAATCAATCTTCTCTCTGACAAGTGAATAAGATGAACACTGAAGTACAATATAAATAATCTCTCTCTCCAATATACATGATATAGAAAATAGATAACAACAAAGAGTAGTTGGGTTCGAGTAGATGATTCATGATATAAGCATGTTTAAGTTGTTGTGTTCTGTATGGTTTTCTTTGAATGGTTCCATATTTATAGTTGAATTGTAGTAGATAACCATTGTATGCATTTGTCTGTTAGAGTCCCGTTGCTTTATTTGACCGTTCTTCATATTTGTAAACTAGCCATTATATTTGGTAGACACTCCACTCCCGTAAAGTCAACTTTTGTCTCCTCAAATCATCTCTTTATTGTATTCCTGGAGAAATGCATTAAACACTAATACAATAAAGTGTTAGAGTGATTGGAAGCAAGAAGAGTGAGTTTCATAATCATTCCCATGATTTTTGAAAGCCTCAGTACGTTGTTTGTCTCATCACTCGAGTGGTCACTCAAGTGATCCTGGGTCATCACTCGAGTGATCCCCTTCAAAATATGGCAAAGAGCATCGGAGGTTTTTTCCAACTTCATCTCTCTTAGTTTTTTTCCTTGGACATCACTCGAGTGATCTCTTGATTTTGACTTGAAATAAAGCAAATTACACATCATTAGAAAGCTATCATCGTCTATATTTCAACACAACAAGAATCAGCTCCAAACTCAATGTATTCAGAAAGTTATGATCCAAAGAGTATCTACTGCACTAGACAATGTTTGAAATCATGTGCATCAACTTCCAAAGGGCATAAATCTTAGTATACAACATTAAATATGACAAATTACTTATCCACGGAAAGCTCTTTAAGTCTAGTTTAATATTGCATCTATTGAATTATCTTATTACAATAAGATAATTCAATAGATGCAATTCATAGCAGTTGATCAAATCAAGTCATTATTACTATAGGCAACAGATTTACGTTATAAACCTGATTTGAATTTACACTTTTTACACCATGTAGTAACAAGTTAAAGCATGAATGGATTCTTTTTTATTGTTAGTACTTTAATAATTGCAATGTTATTAAGGCATATGGTTGTAATATTGCAATGACAGTAAATGAGATTAGAAGACATACATACTCTTGTATATTTCTTCAGCAAAGACATGTAACTTAATTGTTGGCCTAAAAAATTAAGACATGTAACTATCATTTAATTAAACAATATAAGGAAAAATTTAGCTGTCTATTGTAAAATTCAAACAGAATACATAGTGGTTATCAGAATTCAGAAGTACTAAGTTACCAACTTATCTAAGATTGAGTTAGGTTTGATCATATAAATGTACTGTAAAGCCCTCTAAGCAACAATTTTCTTCTAAAGTTTCTGTATTGGAGCTATGGCTATTCAAGAGTCTTTTCTGGATCAATATCACACCAAAAGTGTTAAAAAGGGATCAATTTCATTTATAGCTTTTAAAAATATAGTTTTGTTAACTGTTAGAGTGACTTTGCTCCTTTTTTAGGATGTTTTGAGTTGATATTGTTTGAAAAAAAACTTCTAGATACCTATGCCACCTACATAAAAAATTTTGGGACAAAATCGAACCTTAAACCTTTATGTTGCCTAGACAACTCTAGCATAGAAGTATATCATTTTATCATCTAAAAATGTTTCTTGTTTAGCACAAATTCCTGATGGCCTTCATTTAATAATGCCAAAAACAAAGGGTCCCTTTGAGTCTATAGAAATCCTACAATGTTCTAACATAGTGCTGCCATATGTTTGGTTCTCTACTCTCTTCTTGAGGCCTTGTTTTCTTGCATCAAAATATATCTACACTATAATTTAAAATTTTATTGTAGTAGAAAACCTTCTTGTAGTATCTAAATGAAAATTCAAATGAAGATAATATATATGCTTATATCCAAACATACCTTTCCAACTGTAATGTCGCATCCCTACAATTCCTGTCCTCAAGAACATTAGGGTATGTTCCCTTGTAGTTGTAGGACTCTCAACATATAATGTACATTGTCACTTTCATTTAGCTTATTAAAAAACTTCAAGAAGTAATGGGCCTATGATCAAAGGCAATGATGAAAGAAGTATGTCGCTATAAATATGCATGCATTGTTGCTAATATACATACACTCATTTTTGAAATTGTTTCTATATAGCTATAAGTTCTTCTTCATCAGTAAGATCTTGTTGTTCGATTTCTAATATTGTTTATCATTCTAGTTTTATTTTAAATTTCTTTGCTTGTATACATTTTCATGTTATGTTCTTTTTCAATCTTGACAATAGGAGGTTGAAACAAAATAGCTTGTCTAGTCCCTTTCCTATGTTACTAGCCAAAATCCCTCAACAACAATCAAGCTCCAGGTTGCAGAAAGAGAGTTAGTTAGTCTTTTTACTTTCTTAGCCTTATTATTTTCTTTTCTTTTCCATCCTTCACTCTTTATGTTTTGTGGACTTTCTGTTTGTTGCTTGTTTTATGATTTATAGAAGTATCTACCATAATTAGTATCGGAGGCAGTATTTTTCAACTAGTCACAAATATGTGAGTTTGTGAAATATAGAATTAGAGTAAAATGGTAAGAGTGCATGCAATATATATATATATATAGGATTATCCTTTTTTAGTTTACAAGCATTCCTAGGATTATACTACTTGTTAATTAATTATAGGCTATATGTACTTATGTATGTACTTATATATAGATGTCTTTCCTATTTTGATAATAAAATAGAATTTTCCCTTTTTACATAATGATTGCATTCTCTTATCATACCCCTGCCTTTTCCAGGGAAAAAATAGAAAACAAAAATGAAGTAGGTGTTGAAATATATGGATTATAGTTGGATTAAAGCTAAACAAAACAATGTTGAATATGATCATGGGGTGAGAGATTTTTTAGACTTTGCTAGAAGAACTACAAATGATGAAGTAGTATGTTTTATTGCCCTTATGTAGAATGTTTGAATGAGAAATGACTAAGTGCTGAAAATATATATGCATATTTAATTTGTGAAGGATTTTGTATGAGTTATACAGTATGGGTGTGGCATGATGAAGAATTAGAAATGTCAAGTGCATCTCAATAAGGGGGAGTAACCTTTGATGATAATGATATGGATAGGGATGATCGGATAGAGAACATTATTTGTAATGTAAGAGAAGAAGCTTTTGAGCAATCACATGCATATGGTGATATGTGAAATGATCGTGGGAAGTTGTTGTACTTAGGGAGTAAAAAATACCAGTTGTTGAAAGTAGTATTGAAATTGGTAAGGTTGAAAGCACGTCATGGATGGAGAGACAAAAGTTTTTCAGAAACGCTTGAGGCCTTTAAGGACATACTTCCAAATAATAATGTGTTGCCTTGTCATTACTATGATGCTAAGAAAATATTGTGTCTACTAGGGATGAAGTATAGAAAGATCTATGCATACTCTAATGATTGCATATTGTACATAAAAGAGCATAAAGAGAAGCAGAAATATTCGATATGTGAAATTCTGAGGTATAAATCAAATAAAGCCTCTGTAAAAGTGTTGTGGTATCTTCCAATCATACCAAGGTTCAAGCGCTTGTTTGCGAATGAAATTGATGCCAAACATTTGATATGGCATGCAGATGAGAGAATTTCTGATGAAAATTTTCGACATCCAGCTAATTCTTCTCAATGGAAGAAAATCAATAAATTATTTCCTAGCTTCGATGGAGAACCTAAGAACCTTAGCCTTGGGCTTGGCACAGATAGCATGAATCCCTTTGGTAACCTAAGTAGTATACATAGTTTATGGCCTATTTTGTTGGTAATTTATAATTTATCTCCTTTGTTGATACATTATGTTGTCTATGTTGATTTCGAGACCAAAACAACCCAAAAATAACATAGATGTTTACCTAGAACCCTTGATCAAAGACTTGAAAGCGTTATAGGATGAAGGTGTCGATGTTTTTAATGCGAACAAGAAGGAGATTTTTAAAATGCCGGCCATGATCTTTTGTACTATAAATGACTTCCCTACATATGGAAACTTGTTAGGATATAGCGTTAAAGGTCATAAAGCATGTCCGATTTGTGAAGAAGGCACATGCTACCATAAACTTCAACATAGAAGAAAGACCATTTATCTTGGCCATGGGAGATTTCTTAGCACATGCTACCATTTGATTATCTAAAATAATATCACAATGTCCTGGCTCACAGGAAATTTTCACTAGCAGCAAATCCTTATTCCTAGGACTCTTGCTAAACTGTAGCTTAATAATCTATTTGATTCAGGCTTATTCTCAAGAGTCTAATCCCAAAATTTTGGATATTGCAGTGTGGCCCTATCTATTTCATATGGATGTATCCAATTGAAAGAACTATGAAAATCCTAAAACGGTATGTGAAGAACCCTAACCAACATGAAGCATTTATTGTTCATAAATATGTTTATTGGAACAACAGCAATAGTGAGATAATGTTCACTCGAGTGATAACCCGCGACACCCACAAGTGAGACAACACTCTTGGCTTTTTACATGGAAGTGCACCCAAAAACTCAAAGGGAAGGAGAATATTCACTACTTCACTTGAGTGAGACCCTTGATCACTCGAGTGATGCACATCAGAAGCCAAAAACGCAGGAGAGTGGACAACACTTTTCCAAAACTTAACCAAGTGATTCCAATAATCCCAAATACTAAACCAAGGCTATTCCCACATAAAATTGCACAAGGAATCCAATGGAACCATTAAAACTACAAAATTTCTATTTCATTATCATGCTTTGGTTTATGACCACATTCAACACCGAAATCCCAGAATTACCAAACTTAACATTTCAACCTCAAACCAATTCTATCTATCTAAAACACATCACCAAGCACCATTTCCATGACCACAACATGCCAAACTACTAATGACCCTACTCCAACAAAAATAGGCCAAAAATTCCAGAAACTCAAAGCTTCATCATTTGGCACAAAACATAGATAGAAAGGCTCATCTTACTTACTTCAATAACTTTCCCAAAGAGATTCCTTGATTCTCCAAACTTTAAATTTCCTTGAAGGCACTAACTAACACCAATAGACAATTTATAACCATCAAAATGAAGCCCTCAACCCAAGGAACAACATTAAAGAAGTGACTTTTGGCATTAGAGGTCATTTGCTCACCTTAAATCAAGCTTTTCTTCTTCCCCCTTAAGCTTCCATGTCTGCCGAAATAGATAGAGAAACAAGAGAGAGATGAGAGCGAGGTAGGAGGTGAAGAGACAGAAAATGATTAAACAAATTAAATTTTGACTTTTCCCTATACTCTCTTATCCTATAAAAACTGCCACATGTCATCATCTCATTGGCTCTCATAAAGTAGGTAATTAATTAGTTATTCTAACCACTCCATTTGCCATTTGGTCCCACAGCCCATTCCTTCTTAGTTAGTAATTAATTTCTTCATTAATCACTGACTGATTAACTGACAATTTTCCATTTTCCAATTTCCCACTGGTTTTGGCACATTTACCGAAATTGCCACAAAACACAGAATAATTCAATATTTAAATCACAATTAATTCTCAATAATCATCATTAGCCCTTAATCAAAATTTGGGGCATTACAATTCTACCCCTGTTCAATAAATTTCATCCCCAAAAATTGTTACACATTTGGGGGCATAAACTCAGGAAATCGTTTCTTCATGTCCTCTTCCGCTTCCCAAGTTGCTTCTCTTGGAGACATTCCCTTCCAGACCACCTTCACAAATGGTAAGCTTTGATGTATGAGCCGCCTATCTTCTCGATCAATGATATGCTCTGGCTCTACTGCATAAGTGAAGTTATCTTACAACTCAACCTCTTCATATTCAATAATATGCTCAGTGTCTGGTTGGTACTTCTTGAACTACGAGACATGGAATACATCATGCAATCGACTTAAATTCGGGGGTAGTGCTATCCGATATGCCACCATTCTGATTCTTGCTAGAATCTTGAATGGACCAATATACCTCAGACTCAGCTTCTTCCGCTTGATTGCTCTCCCGATGCCTGTGACTAGAGATACTCTCAAGAAAACATGATCTCCCACTTCAAACTCGAGAAGTCTTCTACTTTTGTTAGCATAACTCTTCTGTCGACTATGTGCTGTAAGGAGCCTCTTCTTGATAATTCTGTTCTGCTCAGAAGTTTGATCAACAAGATCTGGCCCATACAACTTCCTCTCAGATTATTTTGTCCAGCACAATGGTGACTGGCACCTCCTTCCATACAATGCTTCATTCGGAGCCATTTGGATGCTCGCATGATAGCTATTGTTGTAAGCAAACTCAGCCATTGAAAAAAATAGTCCCATTTTCCCATGAAGTCTAGGACATATGCTCTCAAGATATCTTCCACCTTCTGAATAGTCCTTTCCAACTGCCCGTCTGTCTGAGGATTGTAGGCCGTACTAAACCTCAATTGAGTACCCATAGCTTCATGCAGAGCCCTCCATAATTTGGAAGTAAACCAAGGATCTTTGTCAGAAATAATATTCTTCGTTGTACTATGGAGTCTCACTATATCTTTGATGTATATCTCAGCTAGCTTATCAAGAGAGTAGCTAGCATTGATAGGTATGAAGTGCGCTGACTTCGTGAGTCGATCAACAATTACCCAGATCGTATCATAGTTCCTGATCCTGGGCATACCCACCACTAGATCCATGGTCACACTCTCCTACTTCCATTCTAGAATTTCAGACTCTGAAGCAATCCTAGAGGTCTCTGGTGCTCAATCTTCACCTTTTGACAAGTAAGACACCGCGCCACATACTTAGTCACATCACTCTTCAACCCTGGCCACCAATACATAGATTTCAAGTTGTGATACATCTTGGCCATACCTAGGTGAAGAGTATATTGACTCCTATGAGCCGCATCCAGAATTCTTTGTCTTAAGTCAGCCTTCAGTGGAACATAGATTCTCTTCTGGTAACAAACTAGTCCACTAGGTGGAAAATCATAATCCCAAGTCCCTCCTTGCACAATCATAGCTCGAATAGAATAGGCTCGCTCATCATGCATCTGAGCCTCTTCAATTTCAGTCTTCAGGTCATTTTCCCCTTGAACCATACCATAACTAGCACACAGGATATCATTTGAGAGATTCAAATCCCGAAATTCCTCTATCAATTTCTTCTCTTGGATCATCATCATTGCCACTAATACCACCTTCCGACTCAAAGCATCCGCGACGACATTAGCCTTACCCGGATGATATTTGGTCTCCAAGTTATAATCTTTCAGCAACTCCATCCACCGACACTATATCATGTTTAACTTTTTCTGATCATACAGATATTTAAGACTCTTGTGGTCGTAGTACAATTCCATTATCACACCATATAGGTAATAATGCCATATTTTCAATGCAAACACTATTGCCGCAAGCTCCAGATCATGAGTAGGGTAGTTCATCTCATACGGCTTCAGCTATTGATAGGCATAGGTCACTGCTCTTCTCTATTGCATCAGGACATACCCACCCCTACTTACTCACATCACTGTATAAGACGTAAGCATAACTGGGATCAGGTATAATCAATATACTGGTGTAGTAGTCAACCTCTCCTTTAGCTCAGTGAAACTCCGCTCACAACGTTCATCCCACAAAAACGGTTGATCCTTCTTTGTGAGCTTGGTTATCGACAATACAATCCGGGAGAAGTTCTAAATGAACCTCCGATAATAACCAGCCTAACCCAAAAAACTACAAATCTCAGAAATAGATTCTAGCCTCTTCCAATCAAGTTTTGCTTCCACCTTACTGGGATCTACCAAGACCCATTCACGTGAGATAACATAGCCAAGAAATTTTACTTCTATAAGCCAAAACTCACACATGCTCAGCTTGGCATAGAGTTGCTTTTCTCATAAGATCCTCAGCACAATTCTTAAATGCTGCTCATGCTCTTCTCTACTCTTAGAGTATATCAGAATATCGTCAATAAACACTACCACGAACTGGTCAAGATACTGTCGGAAGACCCGGTTCACATAATCCATGAATACCGCTGTTGCATTAGTCAACCCGAAGGGCATTACAAGAAACTCATAGTGCCCATACCTCATTTTGAAAGCAGTCTTCAGAACATCCGCTGCCTTCACACGCAACTGATGATATCCCAACCTTAGATCAATTTTGGAGAATACATTGAGTCAGATAATTAATCTAACAGGTCATCGATTATTATAAGAGGATACATGTTTTTAATAGTAATCTTGTTCAACTCCCTATAATCGATATATAACTGCAGACTCCCATCTTTCTTGTTCACAAATAACACCAGAGCTCCCCACGGCGATACACTGGGTCGGATGAACCCTTCCTCAAGAAATTCTTCAATTTGCTTCTTCAACTCTGCTATTTCATTCGAGGCCATATGGTATGGGGCCTTTAATATCGAACCAGCTCCAGGCCCAATCTCAATTGGGAACTGAACTTCCCTTTCCGGAGACAACCCACTAAGGTCGTACGGGAATACCTCAGGGAATTCTCTTACCATGGGTATACTTTCTAGAGTTTCTCCTATCCCTCCTTGCATGGAAAAGGACACCATATACCTCTGGCATCCCTTCTCAAGATATTTCTCAGCTTTAGCTGTTGAAAGAAAGTTTAAACTAGTATTCACGTTAACATCCCACTGTGGAATAGGATAAACTATCTTCTTATTACCACAATTAAGTAGCACATTATTCACTGTTAGCCAGTCAAAACCCAAGATAACTTCTAGTTGTTGAAGCAGCAAACAAATCAAATCAACCACAAACTCAAGTCCCTCAACAACGATCACATAATTAAGACAAGCTTTGGCCGTCACAGCCTTGACACCCATTGGTCATCACCAAGCGCTTTACACAGTCATAGGCAATAAAAGAATAAATTGCACCCGAAACAAATAAAGTTTGTAACTCATTACCACTAAGAAGGATTTTACCTTGGATCAGTTTAGGGGACTTCTGAGCCTCCTCATGTGTCATCACGAACACTCAACCCTGATTCCTGGGCCTTTGCTTTGCTGGCTGTCGTAGGCATTGAGTAGAAAGATGACCCAACTTTTTGGAGTTAAAGAAAATCACTTGCCCCGTGTACGTTCTGCCCGGATGATACTTTCTACACTGATTGCATACTAGTCCCACTAGAGGTTTGTCATCACCACGACCCCCAGATTGATAAGGCTTCTTGCTATTGCCCCCAGATGAGGACCCTTGTCCCTTCTGCTTATGGGAAGTATTGGCCTTGCCAGGCTTATTGTAACCCCCTTTCGTAATTAATATTCGGAATACACAATTAAAGTGAAATAGAGACCAATAACAATCAAATAACATTTATAAACCCATCTACCAGACGGGGTTTTCTCAGTACCTTTTGAAATCATTTATAACCTGGTCTCACATTCACATTCCGAATACAATTACTACATGAAGATAAATCACATTTAATATATCAGAGTACGCAATGTAATAATTCCGGCAATTCCGGATTCTATTTATAAACTCAAGCTTTATAGGGCACATTCGCCCATTACAAGCCCTCATATGGGGATTACACAAATCCATCTCAAATACATAACAAATCCTCATCCACCTACATATATACACATCCAATCCATATACTCCCAACTATGATAACCAACTACTGAATCTTCAACCCAAAGGAAGTCCTTGCCGCCCTTGATTACATGCTCCATTCTCGATCCACTACCCTGTCTGAAAGGTTAGTAGGGGAGGGTGAGATTCTAGAGACTCTCAGTAGGTAAACAATATCAATATGCATGTATGATAGATTTTTAATGCATGACATGCTTGCATCACATAACTAATGCTAGCACAATGACAATTTGTAAGCTCAATGCTTCGAACAATATACTAATGGTCATAGCTTAAATTGAAACATAGCTTCAAATTACACATAATCATGCAAAGCTAAGACATATACCAACACACTAACACATATATCAAATACAAGCAGAAGAGATATGTTCCCTACCCTCTTTCCATATAAGCTCTAGCTCCGGCTGCTCACAATCAGGGCGATTAACAAACCCTATAATCAAAACAAGGACATAGGGTTAATTCCTTTTCCAATTCCTTAACTTTCAAATACTTAAGTTGGTTATCATCTACAACCTTTAGGTGGCTACTCAAATCCGAAACACAAGCCTAAAGGGTTGGGAAATACTTGACCAAATACCATCTTTTGAACCCTCAAAATCCCCTTTTTGACTTAGCACTCGAGTAAAGATGACCTAACTCGAGTGATGGATGCCTTTCACTTGAGTGATAACCTCAACACTCGAGTGATACCTCCTTAAGCACCCGAGTCCTACCGAGTGAAAGTCCAAAAGTGTTTACCCAAGAGCACAGAAATTCCAGAGTCAAAAGTACACTCGAACACAATAACCCTCACTCGAGTGATAGCTCAACACTTGTGAGTGCTAGCTCACACTCTTGACAAACCGACTGCGATTGACAACCCAAGAGCAACCTCTTAGCACACAAAACACATTCACTCGAGTGAGCCATGGTGCACCCGAGTGAAGACTACATCACTCACAGGTAAGGAACTGCACTTTTGCTTCTTCCATGAACAAGTGCAACCAAAACCGAAGGGGAAAGGGAAAACATCACGCTACACTCAAGTGAGACACATGTTCACTCGAGTGATGCTTATCAAAACCCAAAAAAACGCAGAAAACCAGAATTCTCCCAAACTTAACCAATATGTTTCCAATGGTTTCCAAACTAACATAAGGCTATTTCCACATAATTTCACTCAAGGAATCCATTGGAAACCTCAAAACATCCAAAATCATATCACAATAACATTTTTCCCCTATGGTCACACTTATCACACACATTACCCAAATTTCATGACTTTACACCCAATGCTCTAAATCAATTCCAATGACACCAAAACACACTATGGCATCATTTTAACCACAATACACCACCATTCCACAATTGTACCAAATTAGGGCAAAAACTACAAATCATAAATCTCATCAAACAATCACAATATATAGATCAAAAAGGGGATATCACTCACCTCTTCCTCTTTCTCAAATCTAATCCTTGATTCTTCATCTTCTAAGATTCCTCAAGCTCTCAAAACACCTTCTTTCCCAAATCTAAAACCATAGCAATGAAGCTCTCATCACTATGAACAACTTTAAAGAAGATGATTTAAACATTAGAGGACAAGAAGCCAACCAACAACCCACCTTTCATTTTCTCTTTTTCCCCTTCACTTGGGCAAATTTGGAGGCTTGGAGGAGAGAGAGAATGAAATCAGATTTTGGCTCCCCACACACCCACAAACCGATTTGAGGGAGAGAGGAGAGACGAAAGAGTGTTGAAATCTTGGCCCAATACAATGGCTCATATTATGCCAAGTGTCACAATCTCAACACACCTCTCATGAGCTCATACAACCTTAAACACATGGGATTCCGCCCCTTGATCTATTGCATAATTCAATCCAGCCATTGATCTTGAAGTTACCAATGAGTTTCCTCTTCGGCAACTGACCAATTGGTCGGCAACTTTACTGTTTTGCCCTTGATTATGGCAATTCCCTTGGAATCACCATCAAACTCATTTTCATATTTCTTAATCCAATTTAGGATCCTGCAAAACTAAGGCTTAACAATCCACTAATCTCAGGCTTATTCTCTAAGCTCAAGTCTCAAAATTTGGGGTATTACACTTATTGCGATTGCCACTACCCTTGGCGGGGTACAACTCCCTTATTTATTCTCAATTATTCTATAATCTTCCATCGCTTTATTAAAGTCGGTAAATAGATGAGTGGTTAACCTCTTACTCAACTCACGCTTCAACCCCTGAATAAGCATATCGGAGCTCCACTCCTCATCATCTTTATGCCAGAGGTAGGAAGAGTATCGAGATAACCAGATGAAACAAGATAAGTATTCATCAAAGCTCTCCATATTACCCTGCTTGATGGCTAAGAATTCAGACTCTTTTTCAAGCCTCACCGACTTAGGAAAATACTTCTCATTAAATTTTTCTTGAAACACATCCCAAGTCAGTAGTATATTCCGACTTCACAATGTCATGGCAATATTTCGCCGCCACCGGTCTGCATCCCCTTCTAATTTATACACTGCCAGTTTTGCCTTCACCTCCGTTGAATACTCGAGGACTTCGAAGATTTTCACTAATCGGTTTAACCAGTCCTCAGCAGCTTGGGGTTCAAATCTCCCTTTAAACACCGGAGGCATGTAATCGCAAAACTTTGAGACCCAAAATTGTATATCACTACCCTCTCGGAACGATACCCCTTGTGACTCCTGATTTGGCACCATGCGAGATGGGATCTCTCAGGACCAATTGGACCCCTCAATTGTCTCCTTATGATGAGTCCCTTCTTAGGTTTCCTCCTGGGTCTCCTCAAGTATAGAGTGGACCTTTTCATCATTACACTTAGTCCTTTCTGCCTTGAGCTCTTCTCTTAGCTCAGCAATCATGTCACTTTGCTCCCTGATCAGGTTCATCATTTATCGCATTGGATCAGGCGGGTTGTCATTTAATTCCTCCACCTCTGGATCCCCTGGTCTGAGTCTAGGGTGAACCATTCTGTCCTTTAACTCTATAAATGACTAACCATATCAGTACCATAGCAAATGTATACACATAGTCCTCAAACTCATATATATCCACAAACAGCAAAAATACTCATGTGTATACAATAAACAATCCTAAGTCATCATATATGACTAAGGTAACAAACTATGGCAACTATCCTAGCAAATCCTACCCTTGCCAGGAACTACGGCTTTGATACCACAAATATAACCTCCTTCACGATCAAGGCCTAGATTAAGTTCGTAAATACATAATTTTGTGGAATTAGAGATCGTAATATGATTTGGGACTTATTTAAAAGAAAATTTTCCAAAATCAGGATTTTTAAAAAAACTTTCTAAACCTTTTCACAATGGTCTCATATCCACAATTCAAACATCACAATTGGCCTATATAGTACGATTTCATTCATAAATATCAGAGCATAATGAAAGATTCCCAACATACTCGGGTTCTATTAATCATTAAAGGGTTTACAGGTCACAAACTTCAATAATCATTTCCCTTAGCTAGGGGATTACACACAAACTATACCATAATTCCAATATATACAATTGTCCCTAAAAACATATCCCAAATACATATAACTATTATAACCAATATCCAAAATAAAACTCCTATGTCGGAGCTCTATCAGCCCTTCGTCACCTGCTTCTTTTTTGAACCTCCAGTCTTGTCTGAAAATTTGTTTTGGGAGATTGAGATTCTAAGGAATCCCCTTAGTGTCAAATCACTCATAGTATGCACAACCACAAAGCATTAAAGCAAATCATCACACAACACATAGCAACTACAACGGCAGTTACAATGGCAAGGGCAGGTATGACGTGTGTCACCCTTACGTTTGCTCATGCTATATTGCACAACCACATATTCATATCACATATATCACCATAGCTGGTATGCATATAAAATATTTCACATACACAGAGCCACACTGGTCGGATAATCAAACAGGAATCCACTATTCCACAATGAAGTCTCGACAATTACAATGGCAGATACAACGGCAAGGGTAGGTTTGATAACCATCATCCCCTATGACTGCTCATGCTGAACTTCTCACGCTGTAACGTCCTACAGCCAATAACATATACACATGTTCATAATAGCCTCATACCAAAGATTTTCACAACAAAACAATATAAGTCATGCATACCAAGCATCATACACAACATGAGAGCAAAGTCACTACCTTGATCCTTCTGTGCGTGCTCTGGCACTGGGCTCTCCTGAATAGGGAAAATATTGAATCCTATAATTCATAATTAGGGATGAAGCGTTATTCTTTATTCCAATACTTAAATGACTTCAAATCACTTAAATTCGTTATCATTTATGTTCTTTAGGAAGCTACAAATGTCTCTAACAAAAGCCCTAAAGGGTTGGAGGAACTATCCCAAAGATCCTCTTTTAGAAGTGAAAGAACAGATTTTTCAATGTTGTACTCGAGTGAATAAGGCCTCACTCGAGTGATAAGAAACTTTGCACTCGAGCATGAAAGCTCACTCTTGCGGGTGCTTGACCGTAAGTACAGACAAAAACTAGAAATTCCCGAAGCACTCGAGCATAGTTGCCAACACTCGAGTGATATGCTCGCTCTCACTCGAGGCCTAGAAAGTGAAGCACCAAAAGTAGTCACCCAAGAGCATAAAAGAATGACAGAGACAAGAAAAGAGTGTTGCACTCAAGCATGAATTCAATCACTCAAATGAATAGCCAAATGCTCACTCGCGTCCCACAAAGTGAGGTTCAAGAAGTGCTCACCTAAGAGCACATGACACTTTCAAAGAAGGACATCACTCAAGCAGGGACCTTGGCACTCGAGATATGGCTTAACCGCTAGTGCTAAGGCTTACTCTTAAAACTTCACTGCAAGTGACAACTCGAGATGCGAGCTCATAGTATCAAATACACCCACACTAGAGTGAAACAAGGTTCACTTGAGTGATAACCCGCAACACCTGCAAGTGAGACAACACTCCTGACTTTTTGCACGGAAGTGCACCCAACCACTCAAAGGGAAGGAGAATATGCACGAATTCACTAGAGTGAGACCCTTGTTCACTCGAGTGATGCATATCAGAAGCCAAAAACACAGCAGAGTCGACAGCACTTTTCCAAAATTTACCCCATTGATTCCAATGATCCCAAATACTAAACCAAGGCTATTCCCACATAAATTGCACAATGAATCCAATGGAACCATTAAAACTACCAAATTCCTATTCCATTATTATGATTTGGTTTATGACCACACTCAACACCGAAATCCCAGAATCACCAAACTTAACATTGCAACCTTAAACCAATTCTATCTATCAAAAACACATCACCAAGCATCATTTCCATGACCACATCATGCCAAACTACCAATGACCCTAATCCAACAAAAATAGGCCAAAATTTATAAAAATTCAAAGCTTCATCATTTGGCACAAAACATAGATGGAAAGGCTCATCTTACTTACTTCAATAACTTTCCCAAAGAGGTTCCTTGATTCTCCAAACTTTAAATTTCCTTGAAGGCACTAACCAACACTAATAGACAATCTATAACCATCAAAGTGAAGCCCTCAACCCAAGGAACAACATTAAAGAAGTGACTTTTGGCATTAGAGGTCATTTACTCACCTTAAATCAAGCTTTTCTTCTTCCCCCTTAAGCTTCCATGTCTGTCGAAATAGATAGAGAAAGAAGAGAGAGATGAGAGTGAGGTAGGAGGTGAAGAATGATGATTCTTACACCCCTATGCTTGTTCAGCGAAAACCAAGGGAGGGAAGAGAGAGAAAGTGATTAAACAAATTAAATTTTAACTTTTCCCCATACTCTCTCATCTTATAAAATTGCCACATGTCATCATCTCACTGGCTCTCATAAAATAAGTTACTAATTAGTTATTATAACCACACCATTAGCCATTTGGTCCCACATCTCATTCCTTCTTAGTTGGTAATTAATTTCTTCATTAATTACTGACTAATTAACCGATAATTTTCCATTTTCCCACTGGTTTTGGCACATTTACTGAAATTGCCACAAAACATAGAATAATTCAATCTTTAAATCACAATTAATTCTAAATAATCATCATTAGCTCTTAATCAAAATTTGGGGTATTACATTGACCTTGTACTTTTTCTTCCCTTTGTTTCTCCTTAAAACTAAGGAATTTGTCTTGCCTTTTCTTTACTTTAGAAGTTTTGGAATAGAAAGTGCACAAAGTTGAGATTTTGCTGCAGTCATTGTTAAATTATAGGTCATTGTTATCTCGGTAGACTCAACTTGTGTTTTAAAATGCTTAATGATAATGTGTTGATATTGTTGCTGATAATGTGGGTAGGAAGAATGATGACAATCATTGACAAATGACATTGTTGCTTCTGATTGTGTGCTGCTAAATCATTCATTCCTATGCTTAGTTAGTGTTCTCGTATAATCTTTAATCTATGAAACTTTGAGCACTACAAAATCTTTAAACTTAAACTTGCTACTGCTGCTATGAGTCTACATTATATGCGTTGTTGTACTTTTGACTTATATTTGCCAAATTTCAACTGTTGCTTGTATCAGTTCTTAGATTTTATTGCTGCCATTGTCATTCAAAGGTTTGCATCCACTTCTAAGCAAATTCTTCTATTTGGCCCTTCCTTCATATTGCACATTGAAATTGATTCATAAGCTGTGTTTTAGGTCTAGGCAGTTGTTGAGTGCATTTTCAAGTTCCTGGAATCTGATTTAAGTTTGTCACTTGAATTTTCCAGATTGAACTGATTGTCAACTCATGTTTATGAATTAATATTGCTGCAATTTGCAAAAATCTGATTGTAACTAGTAGAAATTCATTATTGCTTATTTTGATCTCAAACCTTGATATCTTGCAAGATTTAACGAATTGTTAGTTAAATCATTTGATTTGTGGTTGAAACGTAAGTGTTCTACATTTAGCATTTGTTGGAAGTTGATTAAAAGTCATCTACACCTTCATATAATTTGTGCTTGATGTCGATCTTGCTATTATCATTGCTTCTTTGAAATCTGTGTTACGTTGTTGCTTCTATGGAATCTGGGATAGATATTGTTGAAATGGCTTGCTGGGTAGAGTTAATTTGCAAGTAGACTGTTTTTTTTAAAATAACTTTTTAGACTGGTTGTGGCCACAACCAGTCTAAAAAGTATGAGTTTTAAGACCTGGTGTAGCTACAACAGGTCTTAAAACTCATACTTTTTAGACTACAACAGGTCTTAAAACTCATACTTTTTAGACCGGTTGTTGCTACAACCGGTCTAAAAAGTTTTTTTAGACCGGTTGTTACAATTGATCTTAAAAGTAACAGATTTTTTAAACCGGCTGTAACAAGACCTAATCCACAACAGGTCTAAAAAATCCTTTTTAACTGATCTAAAAAGTTATTTTAGCACTAGTGGTAATTTCATGCAAGCTGAATATGGGAATATATGTCATGTAAATAATAATATTGTAGATGAAGAGTCAACCTCAACAAATCATGTTACATTATCTTCAATCCAAATGAATCATATTTGTAACATAATTAGAGACCAAACTATACGGGACATGTGATCCAATTAGTTATGTAATTTTATTTCATCAAATTATGTATTTTAGCATTGCTAAATTTTCCAACTTCACTTTTAAAACTTTTTTATAATTTTTATTTTACTTTTTCTCGTATAACTATCACAAAAGCCACTTTTGCTACCACCAATCTAAACAAGTTTTAGTTTCAGAAAAGCACTTATGCTACCGACAATTCAAACATAAATCACATTACATAATCTGACTTTTATCCAATCTTAAGTTATTATAAGTTAGATTGCAAATAAGTTAATTTTCGCACCGCTATCTATCCTAAACACACTCAATATATTCATGAAAGGTTTAGCACAATTATCAATTAAGTGCTTTCCATCATCTAGCTATTTTATCATCCCAAAAACTTAGGGCTTGTTTGATTTTGTTTTGAAAACAGTTTTGTTTTTGTTTTTTTTTTAAATAAAAAATAAAAAACTAGTTTGGAAAATTGTTTTCAATAAGTTGTTTTTTCTAAAAAAAATAAAAAGTTGTTTTCAAAAACTAAAAAACAAAACAATTCTTTAGTTGCTTTCTTTCTTTTTTTTCTATTTTTAATTTTTTGAGACCATCACCTATCCTCTATAAACACCACACTACGAGTGACAACCATCGCCATGTCACTTCACAAACATATTTTTTAAAACAACTTTCCAAATAGATTTTTTGTTTTGTACTTTTTGTTTTTTAAACTTGTTTCTAAAACAGGCCCTTAGTCTCCCACCATCTCCCACTTCCCAGACTATGTCGTTAGTCTGATGAGGCCAAAGACGTGCAAGGTTTTTCCATAGCTCTGAATCTGAATTCCAAGCCACACATTCCTTCGCGAGATCCTTATTCGTTCCGTACCTACTTAAAACCAAAGAGCATAAACTCTCAGGTTTTGCAATTATATTCCAGCCCACATGCCCTAACAAAGCATCATTCATCGTTTCAAGATCCTTCATTCCAAACCCTCCTCTCTGCTTGAAGCACACTGCAAATCCCATTTTATTGCGTGGAATTTCTTGTTTCCTTCTTCATTATTCCGTTTAAAATAACGCTGTATTTTCTCCACCTGCTTCCTCACTCCAACAGGTATATGTGAATGCTGCATATGGTAAACAACCATCTGATGATTTGTCACCGACTGAACCAAGGTCAGCCTTCCAGCTAAAGACAAGGTTTTCTTCTTCCAACTACTCAACTTGCATAGTTAACCTTTATAAATTATTTTAAATTGTCCGTGCAATGCATGTAGCCAACTCCGTCTATTGGGATAAGACTTTGTTGTTGTTAGCGCTTCCTCAACAATAATCAAGTAAGAAAGAGATAGAAGGAATAAAGGAAGATGACTATATATGGTATTTTAGAAAAACATGTCATATTAATTAACTTAACTAATTTCCTTAATATAATCAAATTAGATAAATAGGTCTTATATTCAAAACAGACGGGAGTATTTCGTTTGATAATCTAATGATTTAGCGACACATTTAAGATTATCTTGTTTGGTGTGTGTGGGGGAAATACGGTTCTTGAGAAAGTGAAAACATTTCATCCGATGGTGAAATCTAGAAAATGAATAATTATCTGTCCATTTATTTTGAATATTGGTCCTAAAAGGACAGTATATTTTAGGGGTAATTTTTTCTTAATTTATTTTAGGCATAACACAGAATGATATGAAGAAGAGTACAATAAGTTAAAAGTTAATGTACAAATAGAATTATTAAACAACTTGGAAAAAGAAGATAGGAATTTTCCTTATTTGATTTGAACGGGAATGAGAGAAAATGAACAAAAAGATTAGATTACCCCTATATAATAAAACATTTGAAAAATATCAATCATATATATATATATATCAAATAATGGGCTTGATCCAACAAGCAAGAGCACGAACCATTAACCTAATGGTAAGTAACACAAGTCTTTGGTAGAACTAGATCTCAAAACATAACTCTCTTTAGTTGATTGGCTTTTAATATGACAACAACATTATAATAGGCACAATTTTTTTGGAGATCCACGTACACCTTAAAAATCAGTTGTTGGAGGTGGGAAACCCAAGACCTTGTACGGCACATTTTTCAAAATAACCCTCCTAATGTGAGACTTATGGTACAAGCCAAGCATAGGCCTCTTGGATTAGAACATATCATAATTAAAGAGTTATAGAAATGTCAATGACACATGAAGGAAAGGGCGCATCTAATTGAGGGACAATTTGTGTAAATTAAAAAGTAAAAGTGATTTTAGTCAAGTTTAATATTGAGTTGTTAGAACATTATTCTAACAGCAAAGGTTTTGTTAGGGGAAAAACTTTGTTTAGCTCTTTTAATAAACTTTTACTAATAGCTCAATAAAATTAGTTTTTTCCCCAACACATCCCTTGTGTATTCTAACTTAAGTTTTATTAATAACTCGCTTATGCTCCGAAGTGTAACATGCTACTACCGTGCAGAGAAGTTCTGCGGACAAGCCATTGGGAGTGAAAACAGTGTAATGCTTGTGGAGACTATTTGCTAAATGACCAATTTTGGGTGACATAACAACTGTGACATTTTTGCATGATTTTGCAATATTCATGTGTGCTTTGCATCATTTTTTTGACTTACATGTTTAGTAAATAGTTGACTCTATAAAATTTTTGCATCGTTTTAGAATCTTCATATGTGCTTTTGTGCCCAATAAAATTTTATGGTGACATATGTATGCATACATTCGGAAACACTTGATTCGCATCTTAACTCTTTTTGTTTTAATCTATTTTCTTGCTCATTTGACTTTATTTTGTATTCAAATCTACCCTTCTAAAAGTTTCATTCCAGTCGGCATTTGACATCATGAAAAAATAGCGTCATTAATTCCAAAAAATAAAAACAAAAGTATACTACCTGTGGGCTTATCTAAGAAACTAGTTAGTTGTTTTTTCATAAATATGTCTAGAGATAATAATTTGGTTCATTTTGAGCCCTGTTAAACGTCAAACTAAGGTACTAAATATTCAACCTGTTATTAACCCAATAGGGGAAATGAGTCAATAGTTAGTAGGTCAAACTGATAATTATTAAAATATATAATTTAAATAAAGTATACCAAAATACTTTTATTTAATTATAAAAATAGATTAATAAAATTCATTTAAAATAGAAAAATTATATATATGTATATATAGACACATAATTAAGATTGAATAATGGAATGGATCCTCAACCATTAATTGTTGGATTGATAAGTTATAATTCCGCAATATTCTCCCCCATCCTAACCAATAAATTTTTCGTAATATTTGTCCTAATATCTCTATTTACAGAAGTAAAACATCTAAGTAATATGCTAACATGCTAGATTAGAGCAAAATCAACTTTTTCTTTTTTTTCTAGTTTAATTTCAAACCCTACTATCAAGCGCTCTTTATTTTCATTTTTTCAATGTTCTGATTTTCCTTCGACGTTGCCTCTCCCTTTTGACTCGAGTGACCCACCAAACCCGATGGTTTACCCGAGGTTATTGGCGGGTTGCACCGTTTTTGGATAGGTCAATGGGGTCACAAAAATCTCGATTCTATTGACCAACTAGACCAGGAAAGTTGTTTGTTCACCAGTTTCGGGTCCACCCCGGCCGGTCCGGTTTTTAAGACACTATGTCAAACACCAAATGCTTTCTAAATGACTACTCATTTATTATCACACGATAAAGTTTTGGTTCTTCATGTTTTGGTCAAGATCTAAACAAGCACAAATAGTGTATGGATATATTTTTTACTAAAATCAAGCTCTAGGTCATTCTAAATTTGCACATTGAAAAATCATGGTTTCTTGTGCATACATTATACAATGAGACACAATCTCAAGGTTAAATCGCTAAAATAGCAACTTTTCCTTTGTACTACAAAGTAACTTACAATGGCGGTTGAGTTTGAATGGCATGAGACTCCATCCTTTTAGGTAAAATCCCAAGTTCAAACCTTATAAATCAGGTAAAGAGCACATTAGGAAGGTTTTCATCAATTAGACTCAACCTAGCTCAAATCAAAGAGTAGTTTGTAGTACCAAATGCTAGATGGCTTGTCACCATGTAACATATATATAACTTTTCTCTAGCCAATAAATAAAAAAAACTACACATTTTGTCATTCCTTACTTTCTACTTGTGACTCGATAGAGAAGTTGGAAGCATCCGGAGGAGAATTCTTGCCAATGTTAAATTTGCATGCTGAATTTTTGAAGGACAAAAAGTTGCGGATACCATCATCAAAAGCTGCTTGTAGATTCTGATGAGAAAACCACTGCGGATTTTGAGAAGCTTTTGTGGCCAATGTTGCAGAAAGATTGATCTACAAAAAGAGGTTGTGAAAGTAATGAGCTACAAACGAGGAAGTACAATAAATCATTCAAAATTACACAAATGGAATAAGAAAGGGGTTAATATTTTTCATTCATAAGGAAAATGATCCTGTGAAAAGGGGTAGAGGAAGACCAAAAAGAACACTCAATAAAGTTATTGAACAAGATCTTTTGTTTAACAATATATCCAAAAGATTGATTGTTGATAGAGCACAATGACACCATATGATTCATGTAGTTGACTCCACCTAATAAGATAAGGCTTTGTTATTGTTATTGTAAGGAAAAGGATCCTCTGAAGCTTGTGTTCCATAAAGTTCATCAAGTCATGCGATTTAAGACATATACAATGATATGTTGCAAGTGTTTGAAAGAAAAACATGTCATTAGAAACTTCACACAACTTCATGTAGGAAAACTTCAAGGGATCCATCTTTATAACTAAATTGACAAATTTGATCTGTGAATTTTTCAGCCAATTTAGTTGCAGTCCACCAAAACAAGTGAGAACACAAGTTACCTCCAAAAATAACAAACTCAAAATATTAGTCCATTTGGCAACCCTGATTCACTTGACAAAATGACTACCACAATTAATTTATCATCTTGAAGGATCTATCTGTACCCTGTCTAATTTGGAGACTAAAGCTACATAGGCCTAGCAATTCAAAAACCAAACTGCTAATTTATTCATCAAAAGTTTAAGATTGAGATGGTATTTACTAATGTTCATATATTTGTATGACGTTAACTGTAGCTGTATTATGTTATGAAATATGTTCATCATATTTAATCACCCCTGATAACATCTTCAGAGAATTTCTTTTCTGCCAGTAGTAGATCTGAACATGATAAATGAATCTCCAAAACTTTGGCAAAACTAAAAATCTAGAGAAATGCAAAGAAAATAAATTGTCTATCAACTCATGTAGTTAGCAATTAAAATATGTTTTCCTCTTTCTATGGAGTTCATAACATTGGTAGAGTAAAATTCCCAAAAATTTTCGTTATCTTACACCCAAGTATTTTCTAGCTTTTTATTAGTAACTACAAAACCCATAACCTTAGTCACACCAACAAAAATAGATTTGCCATCTCATTGATCCCAGTCCATGAAAATAGATGAGGGGCATAAAAAAGGAAAACCATCTGCAATAGCAAGTTAATCTTTTATATTTCTAAAACCTCTTGAAGGGGCCAAATTTTGTTTGATTAGTCGATCGAGCTCAAATACTCTGAATTACAATATTCAAATGAACGAAATATTACTATTTTTATAAATATATTTAGAATAGTGCCTCACAATTATTCAAAATGCAGTGACTTAACATTCTCTTTGGAGGTATTATTTTCCCTGTAAAATTTGCTCATCATTTATACTCATCTGCTCTTTAATGTCGAATCTAATAGGGGAGTTGATATTGGTCCTAAATGTAAGACCTATTTCACATATTTATTAAATTTTTCCCAAATTAACCCTATTGATATTCTCTCAATAATAATCAAGTAGGAAACGGGACGAATTAAGGAAAATAATTATAGTGTTTTAGAAAATATATATGATATTAACTAACTTAACTAACATCCTTAATGTACTTAAAGTAGTTACTTAAGTTTTACATTAAGGACTAGAGAAGTATATAATTAACAAGTCTTCCTGATGGTGCAAATCTGAAAATAAACAAAACTCACTTCCAAAGAAAATTCAAAGCACTCCAATGTTATTGCTAGCCTAATAAAAATTGTACTATGTCTGGTTGTAAATATAAAGCTAGTTGACTAATTTGGAGAGATTAAGGAAACTAAATAAATTACATAATTATAGCATATATTACATGATGTTTTTGAAATACTTATATATATTATTAGATTATATATCAGTTTATAATAGTGGGACTAGGCTTTGTTATTGTTGCTTATATATCAATTTATAAGTCACAAAAAAATATATTATATTTAGGACCAAAATTCACTTATAAACTAGCTCTTATATTTAGAACCAAAGGTAGTAATAAATAAATTGTATCAAAAAAAAGGTAGTAATAAATAAAAGGAACAAAATATTGCAATGAGGTGAATTGCAGACCAAAATGAACTAGTAGAAAAACTTGCTTGCAAAATAAGAGCCTTACTACCAAAATAAACTTATGGCAGAAAACCAAGTCCAAATAGAACTAACTGAAAATATTCAGTGAAACTGTCATCATACCGACTGTGAGGTCCTCTGCACCAGAGCTCTTGCAAGTGGCAATATGCAAAACCTATTGGCAGAAAAGAAGAAAATAAAATTATTGAGTATAAAACAAATTTCATGGCATTCTGCAATGTAAAGTTTGAGTTGTTTATTCCTCAATTAAACAAAGGACAGCGCCATGACTAAAACTTAATGTCTTTTTCTAACTAAGTTTCTTTGTATCAGTTCCCTCAGCAAGAATTCAATGAAAAATGAAATGAAAAAAAAGCTTACATTCCTCGGCCACCCTCCAGCGCTTCCTTTGATGGGTCTTTCCATTCATCAATTCTGTAAGACAACACTCAGTAAGCATCACAGTATTAATACTTATGGCACAAGGCAACATTACAAGAGAATGGAAGAGGAGACTTACACCCAACCATAGCGTCGGTCAAACAAAAGCTGCTTAGAGGATGGTTTATAGAGGTTTGTTGCAGAGGATGTGGAGTTTGGTGATTCCTCCATACCAGACTTGTCTGGTTTACTGTCTTTGTGAGAAGCACCAAAGAACAAAGAAGCTCCTGCGCTAATAGGAAACGGAAGTTACCAATATATCTAATAGGAACAGGTAATGATAAGTTCTGAGCTCACCAATACTTAAGTCCCCAAATTTAACATGAGCAAGACCCCAAAAATCCAACTCAGTGCAAATTGATCCTCCTGTCAAGTGCCACATGGTTGTTCAAATTAACACATGACTAGTTCAGGATTTTATAAACTCTTCATGAACAGTAAAAATCGCTTACCCCATTAAGACCTTAATATGCCAATTGGAATGACCAATAGCAGCAACATTTGGATGGTAGCCATATGGCACTTGATAGAAGGACAAACTTGCAACAATTTAAACAAGATTAACTAATGTACTCCAGAACGGGATCAAAGTTAAATGAATTTGAAAATAAATCAACAAATTCATGGCCAATTTGTTAGTTTATTGATGCTAGATTAGTTTTGGATCACATATTTATGGACGTTTGACAATTTACGTAGACTATTTCCAACAGATTTTATGCACTTTATCTTAGTTGTCAATAGTCCAATAGCCCAAACATTTTCATGCTTCCTTGGATATTAACTAAAAAGAACTATGATAGTCCCAACATCTAGCACTCTGATTCACTCAACCCATGCATTTGACTCACGTTTATTTAGCACCTCAATTACTAAATAAACCAGCACTTTTTTGGACAAAATGTAAAGCTACAATTTAGCAAATCCAAAAGAAAAAAAAAAGAGTTCGCTTGTAATATCCCTAGGTCCAAGTTGAGGATAAGCCTGTATCAAGCAGACTACTAGGCCCGGGTTGAGTAAGAGTCCGAAGATTATTCATGAGATAGAATGATTTTCAGGGACTATATCCGGGTAGAGAATGATTCTACAGAAGAAATGATGGCTCGGTATGGGAAATTAGTCAGATAAAATATACTGGTGCAAGTGAATGTTGGCACACTTAGGTGCCATTTGGGATCGCACACTAAGGGTATTTGTAGGCCATGTAGGGCCCTAGAATGGGTGATTCGGCTCCTCAAGGTAGAAAACAAGTCTCCGGATCATAGGAGGGCTCAGTGGGTGTGATTAGACGGATAAAATATGTCGATAGTAGTGTGCACATGACATTTTAGAGCAGGTACATATACCCCGCGTTTTTTAAAGGGAAGAAGAGACATAGGCCATGTGGCACTATTTAAGGATTACACGAACACTTGGCAAGGTTCTGAGGCCACAGGGACACATGGCGCAAAACCGAGTGACTCCGTATAAAGTAGCATTAATGATCAAGTAGCTTCTTGAAAAATAACTTTTGTGTCAGCCCAATGAGAAGATGCCACCTAGCACTTTCAAAAAATAGCGTTTGTGTTGGCACTCTCACAAGATGCCACCTACACAATGATCAAGGAAAATCATCAGCCTCTTCCCTTCCCCTGATAAAGTGGATGGCCAAGAAAGAGATTGGGTTCCGCACAAGGGTCACATGGCATAACATGGGCCATGAATCCATAAAGTGATTTTATCCTTTATGTGTTGGCACCATGGAAAACACCACCTAGCCCCTTAGTCAAGACAACTTGTCGATCCCCAACTCTAGGATTGGGGAAAAAGAGTGTTGGGCAACCTGAGATATTTTAGCAATTATGACATGTCATCAGACTAATCCATCACCCTCCAAGCCTTATAATTTCTTGCAGCTCAAAAGAAAAGGAGGAAAAAATGAGAAAATAGTGATAAAATGAAAGAGGAGAGAAGGTGGACCAACAGTGAAATTTCCGTGGTTCCGGAGCCAATTCCGACACTGTAATGCCATTTTCGGCTGACAAAGCCATCACTAATCTTCTTCTACTCAATGAGGGCTTCAATCCTACAGTTTTGGATTTTTTATCAGAGGTGTTTGGTGCTGATCACAAGGTGAAGGTGCTGCCGGCATCAAGAACAGGCTGTAGCACTGGCGAGTGGTGAACCAAAGCTCCGATTTAAGCTGTATATCTTGAGTTTTGATCGGTTAAATTTGGAGTTCGGGTGCTGCCATGATTTCAGCCAGACCCTTAACAATAGAAAGGGTAGTGATTTTGTTAGTTCTGATCCTTCCAACAGGTTCAGAATGAAAAACTGTGTGGGATAACGGTGAGAAACTAATCCCGGAAGCATTAGGATCAAAAATAGCATTCTGGCCCAAAAACTTCAAAGTTTCGACCAGACCTAGTTAATGGAGGAAGGAATATGATTTTGCCAAATTTGAGGTTTCAAATAGATTCCTTGGGCAAAATTGTGTGGGGCAAAAGTGTGGTTGTGATTATAGAAGGGTTGAATTGAAAACCCAAAATTGAAGTTAAAAGAATAGTGCTGCTAGATTGTGTTTTCTGGAAGACAGGTAGCTTGTGACATGATTTTGGATAATCAAATGTTGTCTAATGAACCTAATATATTCCAACATAATAGTAGATAAATGAAGCTTTAATTTGATATAAAATATGTGCCATTTGGGTCAGTATATTGGGATATATGAATTTTTAAAGTTTAGGCGCTGAATCCGGAACAAATCCTGGCACAGTTGTGTTAATTGAGGATTCTGGAATTTTGGGCGTATAACTGGCAGCAGGTGATATTTTTCCCTTAAAGAGGACTTAGAGAACTTCATGTAGTACTTTGAAGCACTCTACTTGGAGTTCCCTCGATTAAATTATGATTTTTCAAAGTTAGGTAAAAAATGCTGGCAGCATAGGCTTAATATGCGAATTTGAGAGACTTGGAGTGAATTGTGATATTAGTGACTTCCAAAGGTGGAGGCATGTCCTAGGGGCTAATGTAGCCACATTGGACATTCATTTTCATGGCTCTAATAATGTGGTCATTTATATTGGGCCATGAGATGTCAATAAGGAAGAGGAACAGAAGGCTTTGCAAGAAGCTTCAATGATTGGAAGAAAGGTACAAGAGGAGGACTCAAAGACAAGGAGGACTTATAATGTGGTCATTTATGCTTGTGTATTTCTTTGCTCGATTATGTGATGCATAATTGAATAAATGAAGCTTTGTTTCTATTTATATTGTGGCCATAGATATGTTGCAAGAAACATTGAGCATGCAGAAATGTCATTATGTGAGCATGATCCTATGTAAGGCGAGCATGTCATGCACTAGCATTTATCTTGCATGCATTATGATACTGTTTGCTACTAAGATTCCCCGAATCTCACCCTCCCCCAACCAAGCATACAGTTATGTGAAGTACAGAAAAGGATAGCATAAAGTTGTGCTGGAAGAGAATGTGATGGAAAAATGAAGATTAGTATGTGATGATGGGTTATGTATAACTTATTGCATGATTGGTTATTTGTATAAACATGCCATGACATGTGTCTGTATGTATACACATTTATGAGTAGAGGAGCACTCTGATATGAAAAGTAACCCCTGAAGGAAAAATTAATATGATAAGTTTTGGTTTGGGAACTTTAATCACTGATATTCCTAAGCCAGAACAAGTGAATTAAGGCTTCCATATATGTAATAAGGGGCTTAAAATTAAGGTGTTACATTCCAAAACCATTCAAGCATTTTAGAACAAAACAGAATAACAATAAATCGTTTGTCATCACATTTTAGCCCGTCAAACACCAAAACTCAAACAAAAAATCCGCACCATTACTTCACAATTTGCAAGACTTGGTCTACCAAATCCCCATTTTGCCTCGATTTTCTCATAAATTTTAAGTGGAACAAACATATCCACCAATTTTACATCACACCATACCCAATTAAAACAATGGGTATTGAATCAAATAAATTTTCAAATAGTTTCATTTACCACTTCTTACAAGGATATGCAAAACACTTCAAATTCTCGGCCAACATAGAATCCACCTTACTTTAAATACAATGTTCTTAATCTACTATTTTTCTCTCAGAATATTTTGTCAATTACAAAAATCACTTTCCAGAGTTTATAACAGCATAATATGCAGACAGACAAAATCATAAGTCTCCACAATTATCTGCAATGTGGCGCACAAAGAAGAGGTTTCTACCTTCTATGTAGGTTTGTTCAAAATCAGAACATCGGTCACCAAAAGTATACCCCTCTTATCATAGTTTTACTGCATAATTTTGGCCATAAAATAAGAAAACTACCACCAACACAAAATTCCAGGACAAAAACCCATGAAATTTGACGTAAACTTGGGATTTTACCCCACTTTCATGCTTCCCTTACTTCATGCTTATCTACTTCATAGCTCACAACAACATCCCCCCATTATACCTTCAACATTGTACTAAGAACAACGAAAAGCTTCCCTCAAATATTCTAAGCAGAGACAGCTCGCATTCAAGCCATAAAAATCCCAAATACTAAAATCGGAGAAAGACAGATACAACCTACACAGAACGCTCTCCTTTGTCCGCACAAATTTCGCTCAACTCCATCAATCCCCTCTGCCTCTTTTCAGCCAAACAAGCATAAGTTCTCCCCAAATCAGAAAATAATCTGTCAAGATAGTGAAGAAAGAAGAAAAGAACAAATCCAGAAATGGTACCTTATAATTTTGTTGCGGTTTAGTGCTTTACGAAAGGGATTTGGATGTGCGAAACCGCGCCAAGCATCCGCCGAGCTCCCTCCCTCTGTTTTCTCTCGGCCTCTTTGCTTGTCAGTAAGCAAGATGATCGATCGAGAACGGATTTGGGACTTGAGCATAACGTTAAAAAGAGCCGCATTGCAGATCATCTTAAATTTCGTAGCAAAAGACATTTAACCCCAATTTGGATAGGAAGAAAAGCTTGGAGAGAAGAAAATGGGGAAGAGAAAACTGAAAAGAAAAATGTTATCACTTGTTCGGACCAATGAGAGAAAACAGGGAGGAAAGAAAGTGAGTAGCTGTCGGAATAACTAAAATACCCTCATTATAAAGAGTCACCAACATTAATTTAGATAAAGTTTTTCAAGATAAGTAATAAAAAGGATAATTTTTCGAATTAAATATAATAAAAGGAAATCATAAATGAAAAGGATATTTGGGAGCTGTAGCACAAGATGCTATTAAACACTAAAATATGTGGAATTAAAAAAAAAATGAAATTTTCATAATTTTATAGAAATTACTACAAAATAAATATTATAGGTGAATTAATTGAACTTATTAGAGGTGTCCATGTGACCATGTCCACAAGTTTTCAGCGTTGGCATAACAAAATGCAGCTTAACTCTGAGTCAAGACCATTTCTGAAATCAATAAACAACCTCTGCACAATCAAACAATATTATTAACTAGTTTTGATTATCTACCATCAGACTCTTGACTCCACACACATTAAGAAAAGACTGATCAAGCCATTCGATTTGGCATAGAGAAAGAAAATACGAACAAGCATACCTTAGAAATCAGAGAAAAAATCTCGCCAGCTTTTAAACCCTCAAGCTCATAATGGTGTTGTGAGTTTTGTGAGTGTTTCTAGGATGACTTCTTGGTTAAAGTACAGAGGATAGCATGGGAATAAGATTTTCCTCGCAAAATCTCTCCACTTTTGGAGAGACAATTTAGGGAGAAAATTGGATATAGGACCCACCTCATTTTCTCCCCAAACTTTCACATTTTTTCTTCTATCCAAAGAAGGGAAAACTTATTTCGTTACTAGTTTCCATCATATTCCATCCCAAAACTCTTTGTTTGGATTGTTAGAAAATGGGAGGGGAAAGAAAACTAGGGAGTAAAGTAAGAGGGGATATAGGTTTTCTTTTGTTTGGATGGAGCAGAAAATGCGAGAGGAAGAAAACCCAATAAATCTCCCCAATAGCAATATTTATTTATATATATATTCTAGTGCTTGTCCTCCCATGGAATTTTTTTTTTGACCCAGAAATATTTCGTTATATTACTAAAAGAGGAGTCCAAAGAGTCCAAATAACATAATACAACTGAAGGTATATAAAAGCAAGTGCACCAGTAGAAATAAAATGACGATAATCTAAACATATGCAATTAGGAAACAGAGCCACGTAATAGCATTGATTATTGCCACAGCTTGAGGAGGGTCTTAACCAACTCCTTCATGGTCAAAATCACCCTGGGGTTCTCTAGAAGTGCATGGCACTGAAGAAGTATAACCGGAACAACCAAAACTAACAGCATCACGGGTAAGCAAATCAATAAGAGAAGGTGATGGTAAAGATACCCACCCCGGAGGGCACACCTTCTTTCGAATAGAGACTGCTACAAAGTCGGCAGCAAGATTCCCCTCCCAATTAGAGAAGGAAAAGAGTAAACCAGACCGAGATGAAGCTAGATTCTGTGTTTCCATAAGGAGATGCCACCCATACTAATCACTTCTAGAATGAGATTTTGAATTTAAGCAGGTAAAGAGGTCTTCATTGTCTGTTTCAATTATTGCTGAGGTGATGTCAAGATCCCTGCATAACAAGACAGCCTTCCTTACCGCCATTAGCTTAGTGACAAAGGCAGATGTAGCATTTACATTTTCACCAAAAGCCCATAAGAGAGATCTGGAGCTGTCTCGGTATATCACTCCTATTGCTGCAGAATTGTCATTGGGCTTATTGAACCATTATAGTTTACTTTGAGCCATCTGATAGGAGGTCCTCGCCAACCAACAGAACGGGAAGAAGGTACACTCCCTTCAACTGATGGGTTCATAGAAACAGCAACCCAGTATTCTTTAACCCCCGCACGAGCTTTGTCTAGAATAGCATAAGTATAAGGGGATTTATGATTAAAGACCACTTCATTCCGCTCCTTCCATATAAACCAAAATAACCAGACTAACAAAGAGAGATCTCTGTCCTACAAAGCATCCTGTTGGCATAGTAGCTTAGAAAACCATTCCTCAAAAGACTTGATATTAAATTGATCAATTTGCAAAGACAATTGGCAACCAAACCAAATACATCTTACCCAAGGGCAGAAAAATAGTAGATGTTCCAATGATTCATGTAGGGAGAAACAGACTGGGCATAGTGGGTTAATTGAACAATGTCGTTTAAATAACACATCCTTTGTAGGGATTGCCCTGGAACAGCAACGCCAAATAAAATGCACTATACGAGGCAGTGATTTAATATTCCACAAATTTTTCCAGAATTCCTTTGGAAAAACAAAGGATGTACCTGGGCGAGACACGTCAGCCTTGTGGGTCACCAAATTTGTTTTGTATCCCCTTTTAACAATGAAGATGCCATTTCTAGCATTAATCCAAACCAATTTATCTGGGAAAGAAAGGTATTCCAATTTCAGATTGCCAATGCTATCTAAAACTTCATTCGGAACTAGATTCAAAAGGCTAGATAAGTTCCAAGTTCCATATACTATTAAAGCATCAACAGTCTCATTTGAATTGGTATCACAATTAAGGAATTGTTTAAGAGACTTAGCCTGTAAATCAAGAATCCATGCATCTTTCCATATAGTAATGGATTTGCCATCCCCAAGAAGCCAACAGCTGTTATTTTGAAGCATTGACCGTCCAGCAAGTATGCTTGACCAAGTCCAGGAGGCCTTAGAGCCTTTGTTTGCCACCATATAAGTAGAATTTGGAAAGTACACTCCCTTTAGCACTTTAAACCATAGTGTATTTTCTTCTTGAGATAGTTGCCATGCTGTCTTGGCTAAAAGAGAGTCATTGAGGACCTCAAAGTCATGAAAACCCATTCCACTACTGTCTTTAGGTAAACGCATGTGATTCCATGCTTTCCAATGAATGTAGCCGCCTTTTCCTTTGTTATTCCACTAGAAATTTGAGATTAAATTGTCAAGGTCTTTATATGTCTTCTTTGGAAATTTGAAACAAGTCATAGGATAAATTGGAATAGCATTGACTACCGCCTTAATCATTACCTCACATCCCGCAAACGAAAGTAGATTCCGCCTCCACCCTTGCACCTTCTTACCAATTCTCTCCTTCACATAAGCCAAGGCCTGCTATTTTGATTTGCCCCATATATTAGGAATCCCCAAGTATTTCCCCGGATCCTCAAAGATAGGAATACCCAGAATTTGACTCACTTGTGCTTGAGCCTTATTTGGAGTATTTCAAGAGAAAATAAGGCTTGATTTACTCAGCTTCATTTGTTGTCCAGAGGCAGCGCAATATATATCAGGAATGTTGGCCAATCTTTGGCAGTTGTCATCACTGGTGTTCATAAACAAAAGAGCATCATCTGCAAAAAATGTATGAGACAACATGGGACATTGATTAGATAGCTTTATACCTTTCAATTGTTGGCATTCAATATTTTTTTCCAGTATACTTGATAGAACCTCAGCAACTAAGATGAATAAATAGGGAGATAGAGGATCCCCTTGCCTTAAACATTTGCTTGGTGATATAGAAGTCACTTTTTGCCTTGAAACATAAATATTCAAATCTACTGATGAAATGCATGCCATTACTAGATTTACCCATCTCTCACAGAAGCCCATTTTTAACATAACAACCCGCAAGAAGTCCCATTCAATTCTATCATAAGCCTTGCTCATATCCATCTTCGAAGCTAATTCATTCTTTCCACCACTACATTTCCATCTAAGGTAATGAAAGACTTTATGAGCAATTATAATATTATCCTAAATAAGACGACCAGGAACAAAAGCACCCTGATTTATAGGTATGCACTTATCCAGTAATGGTTTCAGATGATGAGCTAACAACTTAGAAATAATCTTATAGGAGAAATTGTATAGTCCAATCAGATGAAAGTGACTCACCATTTCTGCCCTCTCTACCTTTGGGATCAGCAAGAGATTTGTCTCATTGAGTGCTTTTACATCACTTTGAGATTGGAAAAATTCCTTGACCATGTCAATAATGTTCTGATTCACAATATTCCAGCTTCCTTGTTAAAACTTGCCATTAAATCCATCAGGTCCTGGGGCTTTTAATCCTCCTAATTCGAACATTGCAACCTTCGCTTCTTCATCCAGTACAGGGGCTAATAAGAGTGCATTGCTTTCAGCATCAATCTTATAATCAATGTAGTCAAGACATGCAGAGAACTCACGTGGAGTAAAAGCAATAAACAAGTTGGCAAAATAAGATGTTATGCAATCTGCTATTGCTGCTTCCTCCTCCACCCATGAACCATCCTCTTTTTTTAGCCTTAAAATAGAGTTCCTCCGCCGTCTTCGAAGAGTAGCAACATAGAAGAATCTTGAGTTTCAGTCGCCTGTTCTTAGCCATGAAATTCGTGACCTCTGCCACCAATAGGATTCCTCTTTGTCCCAAACTTTCTGAAATTCAACATTCAATTCATCAACTTTCTTAAACTTGTCCTTTGTGAAATCACCCTCAAGGCATTTTGAAAGCTCTAACTTAAGTTTTTCTATAAGTTTGTAGCAGTTTGGAAACATTCTATTGCTCCAACACACTATTTCTTTCCTGCAATTTGTCAGCCTCATTAAGAATTCATCTATTTTACCCCTGTTTGAGACTACCAAATTATTCTAGCCTTTATGCACGATAACTTTAAAATCTGGGTGTTTCATCCAAGCTATTTCAAATTTAAAGGCATAGGGAGTTTTGATACTATTATAGCTTAAATCAATTAACAACATATAATGATCAGAGCCAATGGGTTCCAAGTGAAATACCTGAGCTTTTGAAAAAGATTCCCTTAGTTCAACATTTGCCAAAGCTCTATCAAGCCTCTCTTTCACATGTGCTTTATGAAGCCTATGATTATGCCAAGTGTAGTTATAGCCTTGAAAACCCATATCCAGCAAGCAACGGTCAGAAATTTGTTTCTAAAAGTTTAGGATTTTGTGCACGTTACGAGGTTTACCCCCTATTTTTCACACTGGCTGGTGAGGTCATTGAAATCTCCCACACACATCCATGACCCATTGATACGTCGAGAGATGGCATACAACTTTTCCCATACCTTTCTTCGTTCACCTTCCTTAAGAGGACTATACACAAAAGTTATAAAATTTGGGGCTGAAAGGGCATAGGAGTGAATAGTCATATGGATAATATTCTGCAAAGTATGAATAATTTCCACCACTATTTCAGAATTCCACCATAATGCCAAACCACCACTCAAAACCACAACGTCTCCATATTTTTTTCACATTTTTTTCTTTTTGCTTGGTCTCCATCAAGAAAACCAATTGGGGTTTATTCCGTCTACATACCTTTTTAAGGTTTTTTACTATCAAGGCAGCCCCAATACCTTGACAATTCCACGAAAGAACCCTTATGGCGGTGAGAGGGCTATTAACGGCCAGCCACTCACGCCCTCAGCATATGTCATCTCTAACCCAAAACAATTTGAGATGTAGCAACCCCCTCCCCCAATTTGAAATATAATCAGAAGCCATATTAGAGGGGAAATCCAACTTACAACGTATTTGTTGTTTAATCCGCCAGACATTTTTCTTCTTGGTAGATATTTTCTTCTTAGTTCCTAATTATTCTAAGTCCTCATGCTTCTCCTTGTCTTGTCTCTGTCCCTTCAATTACTGTGGGGAATCAATATCTAGTAGTGCTCTCTTCAACTTCACCCTTCCAAGCTTCCCAACCACATTAAACACTGGCGAGCCAGACACAAATGGAACAATAGCTTTGGAGATATTTTCATCTACTGTCATAAGTTCAATAACAATCCCACTTCTACCTCCTGCATCTTTTACTTTGGGCTCAAAAGAAACCGCACCCTTCCCTTTAAAATTTTTTACTGAATTACAAGGGCTGGTCTTATAGAAATACCTCATTGAGGATCCAATAGCTAAGTCTTTTGGGCCCATTATTTTGAGCCCAGCTCAAATCTCATAGAAGAGGCCTTATTCAAACAAGGTTCCTCTATACTTGACTGTGCATGATGTTAGGATTGGCAGGCACAGCGGAAGAATTTTAAAATTTTACCAATCCTAATCGAGGATCTAACAACGACGTTTAAATCAAGTTAGAAAGATTCGTACCTTTTTCAACTTAGGGTTTTGACGATCTCTAGGAGCCAACACCTCAGGTCCGCTCCCTCTACCAGTATCCACACAAATGCTCTCTAACAGAGACTGCGTGCTAGCGCCTCCAATGTCTCCTAGGGTTTCCTTTGCAGCTCTAAATTCTCCTACGCGTATGAGTATATCTGCTCTATCAAGTTTATAACCTGTGAGGGCTATATTCAAATTTCAAAATTAATCATCATTAAATTTCAAAATTGATCAACAATTAATTATCTTGATGAGCTAATTAAATAAATTCAGTTTAAATTAAATCTGTCCAATATTTTTAATTTTAACCTATTTATTTAATCCCAATAAAGAGCTATTAGATTTAATTTATCTTCATAAATTAAATCTGAGATACTATATCCTATCATGTTAGTTATTAAATTTAATATATCTTAATGATTTAAATTTAAAACTAACACAATATAATAATATCATATAATATATATACATATATAATATATATATATGAGATATATATTTTGGAAATATATATTTATATAATATTATTAACAAATTTTATATTATATATATAAATATAAAATCCGTCCACCCTAAATTAAACATTATCTCGTGTTGGGCTATTCTTGTGTGCGACCCCATAGGCCCATATGAAGTTGGCAGTGGGCCAATAACTGTACTAACCCAAAAGTCACAAGGCGCCTCTAGCAAGACATTACGACTACCAAATTTATATGAGGATCGTTATCACGATGCAAACTGTCACACAACCATGTCACGTCCCTTTTGTTACACGATACATCGATCAAGGATAAGACATGGATAATGCCATCCTCTTGTTCCTAACCATTACTTTCTTGATTCCTGAGTAGCCTGACAATAGAAATTGAAACTCCTTTCCATTGTAGTATGGCCATACATTTCTTAGACTCACTCATCGAAGGGCCCAGTAATATCTCTCTACTAATGTGAGGCACAAATTCCATCTTCATCATTCATATTCCTCTACATGGAAAACCACCAAGCCTGATCGTAGACTTTATCATCACCCAGTCAAAAGTGACTTTTGACTAGTTCAAAGCTTAGCAACTCTCATGTAGGAATCCATGATGACCTCAGGTCTAAGGGCATTGTGACGTGGTTATACATGAGAAAAGCTTATGACTTTGATCCATGTAGCTTTCTCATAGTAGGTCGGTCCAGCACCTTGTACTCTTACAAGGGCCTAAGACTTTGATTCGAATCTCCATATCTTATCAAAGTCAAACGGGTCTTGTTTCATCTGTGCTCCCGCAGAGATGACCCACCAGGGACATTTTAGGACAATCTTCATGAATTATCCAAGGATACAATTATCACAGTTAACATGCAAATAATATGATAACAAAATGGAGAAATTTCGTTAAAATAATAATGTTCAATGTACAATGATTGGCCCTTAGGGCACAATTTCCAATGCATGAGTCATACCTTTTTCTTTGCCAGTACTTTCATCTGTACTTGATACCTTAGTGAGGTAATATCTCTGCTAAAAGATCCATCTACGCCACTCTAAGGTATGGAACGTTCACCAAATTGTACTATTTTCTCTTATGCACGCGCCCTAGTTGTAGTAGAATCACGCATCATCTTCTCCTTCAAGTCCTTAGCTTCACACCACTTTCATTAACCAACTGAATCAAATCATCTAGGAATTTCAGTGAGGTAGCTTTGAGCCAACTCCTAAATTCTAGATCCTCATCATTATTTTGTCTTGGTGAATGGCAAGTCCGTTGATCATGTCCAATGATGCCACACCTATAACAGAGGTTGGGGAGTCGTTTATACTTAACTTCTATCCAAACATCATCCTTTTTCCTTAGGGACCTAACAACCAGTAGTGAGAGGGGATTTGATGTTCACCAGCACCCTAGCCCGAAGAAAATTATGAACCATCTTGCCGTCCCTTATAGAGTCTTCCACCATAACCATCGTACCCACCGAAGAGCTCAGTCGTTTAGCATTTTCTTGGTTCATATATATAAATGTCAGACCATGAAATTGAACCCAAAATGGAATCTGGTCAAAACTTACCTCCTTGTACAACATCTCATCATCCCAAAGTTGTAGATTTAGCAGATAAGATTGAATAGCCCAAGGACGACCACAAATAACTTTAAGATAATCAGCATTATTAGAGAATTGGAATACAAAGGCATTCTTACCCACATCCAGAATCTCAACCTCATCACTAAGATTCCATCCCTTCTGCACCATTGATAGCATAGTACCTCTATTAAGTTCCTTTAAAACCTCCAGTCAGCCAATCAATACCCCTCCCGTCTTCAAGTTCTCATTTCGTTCGAGATTGATACACTTTCTGCAACCAGAAACTATACTATTTCCATCCTCCATTCCCGACTCAAGACCTCCCACCTCTGAACTTGCTAAAATAGATAGAGTACACAGCTCCCGCAGAACACTCAGGCTCGCAAAAATAATCGATAATGAAACTCTTAAGCACTCACTAATTTGCTCAGTAATGGTAGAAATTGATTACCAAGCCACGCACTTTTCTTACTACCACAGTGGGTTGCAGTAATCTTCCGGTAGGAGCTCAATAATTAAAACCAAGAAATTTGAAAGTCCACCCTAGCGGTGGAAAAGAGGCTCCCACGTACGGAGAGAAAAGACTCACCCTAGACGGTGAGAAAGTTCCCTTGTGCTCTCGTGGATGAAGTACTTATCAATTTGTCGTTCTCCATGGATGGGTCATAATGTTTTTTTTCAAATTTCCTCTTCCCCTCATTTTCTTTCTTCTTATTTCCTGTCCTACCAAATTTTCTTTCCATACAAGCTTTGCATAATCAAAACAATAAATTTTCACAACTTTGCATATTTTTTCAAATAATTGGGGGTGGTGTGGGTTTACGATTATGAAAATAGGTTATGGCTTGGGGACAGGAAAAAGGAGGGAGGATGTTAATAATTTATATTGAAAAAACTTATAAATTTTCTATTTTCCTTTTTAAGCTATTTAAAAATATTTTAATGGGAAAATCCCTTAAAAATACCACCGAATTAGCTAAATCCCGATTCAGTGTTGTGAAATTGAGAAATCCTGATTTAGTGTTGTGTTAGTGCAGATAAACAATGTAGGTATGCGAAAACACGATTTTGCCTTTCAGCCCTCCCTCTCGCCACTTTAGAATAACAACACGAGACTCTTAATTAACAACTCTTGCTTCTTGGTTAACAACTCCCATTTCTTCTTTTTACTTTCACAATAACAACACTGGTCATGTTATTAACAACACCATATTTTACATTAATAACTCTCATTTCTTGTTTAAACAACTTTATAATTTAAGTTTCAGAGACAATAACAACACCTTTTTCTTTATTAATAACACCGTATTTTACATTAACAAAACGATATTTTTGAGATACGAATATATGAAAGAATAAAGCGAAGTTGTTAATCAAGAATCTGGAGTTGTTATTTTGAAGTGGCGAGAGGGAGGACTGAAGGGCAAAATAATCTTTTTGCCTACCCGCATTGTTCATCCGTACTGACATAGCACTAAAATAGGATTTTGCAATTTCACAGCACTAAATCGGGATTTAGCTAATTCTATGGTATTTTTAAGGGATTTTCCCTATTTTAATGGTGTTAATTGAAAGTAGAGGAGACGATATCTTAATATAAAATATGTCCTAACATAGGGATAATATTGCCATTGTAACATTTTCTTATTTGCCTTTTTGTTTTCTCCTGTCCATCCCAACACCGAGGTTGATAACATTATCATTCCATTTTTCTCTTCTCCCCATTTTCTTTTATCTCATTTTGTTTCCTCTCACTTTTCTCTCCATCCAAATAGATAAAAAGATTTTTTAAGTGGATAACTTATATTCAATGCCATATCGCTAGTTCATCCGATTCACCAATGACAGAATGACAGTCGGAATTTTTAACACATCGTCACTAACGTCCAAAGCTCTCTGTCTCCGTTCATCATTTATCAACTCAGAGAAAAAGAATGAAACCCGAACCCTATTTGACGTTAGGAGCAGATATGGTGGTGATCATGAACGACGGATATGCGGCAATCGTGAATAGCGGATACGAAGGCAATCAAGGAGTGGATAATGTTGTTCAAGGCCAACTGTAGCGGCCATCAATACATAGGACGAAAAAGAGGATTGGTGGCTAGGGGTGAGCATCAGTTTTTCAGTTCAGTTTTTGGTAAAAACCGAACTACTGAAATAAAGAAAATTCTGAAACTAAACTGAAATCGAACAATAAAAATAACCGAACCGAAATAACCGAAATTATTCGGTTTGGTTTTGGTTTTGTAAGAAAAAACCAAAATTCTTTTAGCCTTCATTTTTTACTTCAAATATCTGAATTTTCAACTAGCAAAAATTAATACAAATTATAAAATTGAATAACCTCATCAAGATCCAAAGAAATATGATATAAAATAAAGTATAAACAACATATTACATATATGATCAATGTAGTTTATAGTACCCAATATTCCAATAATGGAACCAAAAATAGGAAGATTTTTTAGAGATGTAGAATAATTGTATTCAACATTACTTAATCCAAAGAAAGCATAATAAAAGTTCAAAAAGATGAATATCCAATGATATATCATTCTTTGTCTTGCATCTGGTTTTTCGGTGGTGGTATACTCTTTTAATATTTTTGGTTTTCTAGTTTAAACTGATTTTTTTAAAAAAACCAAACCGAACCAAAAAACTGAAGAAAACAAAAAAAAGCTGAACATGCACTGAACTCCGAAAAAATAGAATTGAAAAGACCGAAATTGATTTGATTCGATTCGGTCTTTAGTTTCGGTTCGGTTTTGCTCACCCCTATTGGTGGCCAAGGACAGTGGCTTGAACTAACCATAGTGCAATCGGTGATGTAGGGGATAGGGATTGGTGAGTGATATTATTCCTGCTTCATTTCGATTGTTTTAATTTTTGGGATCATCTTTGATTTTGGTGTATGAGTTATATGAACCCCTTGGAAACTACCCTAATATTTTTAGTTGATAATTGATGATGATTGGATAATAAGGTATTTTTTGAGGTTTATTTTCTGGGTGCTTGTATTTGTTTTCCCTTACGATTAATTTTCCCTCTTGTTCAAAAAATCCTAAACCCAACCCTATTATCATCACATTCTGGTAGCCTCTGCTTTTGGTTGTAGTCTTGTTTGTTTGAAAAATCCTAAAGCCAAACCCATTGTCTCTTAATTTTTGGATCTTTAGTCTTTCTATTTGTTATAACTAGGTTGTTTTGGTAAGAAAGTGATTGTTTAGTCTATGGAATTGATGGAGTTCACGTAAGTACATAATCCTGAATTAATTCTACATTGTCTGGTCTTTTGCAAAGCTAATTGGACATAGGCAACCTTAGTAGCATTTACTATTTTTGCCTTGCTACATGATTCAAAACCCTTTCATTTTGCTTATGGGGAAGGGAGGAAATGGTTAGTTTTCAAGGTAATTACTTAAACTCTACTTCCAATTAACTAGATAATTTGTATGTTGTCTACCATTTTGGTATTTTACTACCCTTTTTCATCCTTATATTCAACTTATGGTATTTTTCTTCTTTAGGCTCACTTCCTGGTTTTTAAGGGGTAGCATATGACATCTCCCTTGCTGATTTTACCGAGAAATGTTTCATTAGATCTCATAGTTAGTTGGAGTTTATGGCATGTATTGCCAGTACATGATGTGGGATTCACTCAAATGACAAATGATATTGTGTGGGGTGCTTGTTCTCTTCCCCTAGTTGGTATTTGGGTTTTAAGGATATGTCACCCCAATTATGCTATAATCATTTACTTATTTTATTTTAATAAAAGATTTCATTCTTTGCATGTACCTAGGCCAATTTATGCTTCCAAAAAATTATTGCAAAAGAAATGAATGCTCATTTATTTCTAAATGATTGAATATTGTCCTTTTTGGTTTTAGGTGCTGGAGGAGAAATTAGACTTTGAAGACCTACAATGGACAAAGGCTTGTGTTTCGTTGTAGGACAATTAACTAAATTATGAAAATTTGTTAGTGCAGTACAATGACTAATAAATTCATGTAGGACCTAAATGATCATTATGTATTTTTTTTTTCATTTATGGCATGGTGCTAATTATGGCATTAGACTTTAGTTTTGTAATGGTTGATTTTCAAAATGAAAATAATGTTTGGTATGCTTAAGTTTGTATTCCACAACAATTGGTATTGGCTTGTTGAATAATAATACGCGAATAATACAAGGATCACTTGCAAGCTCTACCAGATCATGTTCCTTATTAATTTAAGGAACACTTTTTTATTATCTTAAAGTGTTAACTTGACAAGTATGTGTTAGATCTCATGTTTTGATGATAACAAAGCTTAAGAAAGTGTTTCGCATAAGATACAATGGTTGGAAAAGGTTTTGAAACATATTGTAGCTAATTACTGTGAAAATCATTGTATCACTCGAGTGATGTGATAAAACTTGGTTATTTTAACTCTTAAGCAATGATGAAGCATTTTATGCCTGTTGATCACTCGAGTGACCATTTGAGTAACGTGTTTTTTTATGAAAGAACTCATCACCACAGTGCTTACTGGAAGTGTTAAATTGTTCATACTTATGATCACTCGAGTTACCATTTGAGTGATGCACATACTTGCTATCACTTCCACCTCACTATGGTGACTTAGATAGTGATCTAATTTTTGAAAAATATTTTTCTAAGAGATCATTTAAGTGACAACTCGAGTGATGAAATTCAAAGTGCATCCCTATTAGTTCACCATAGTGAATCAGCTAGTGACTAGTGGTTTAAATAGAGATTTCAAAATTAATCACTCCAGTGACCACTCAAGTGATATATCAAAATCTTCATCACTATCACTTTACCACAGTGATTTGTCTAAGTGACCAAGTTTTCTAAAACTAAGTTTAAAAAAGATCACTCTAGTGACCCCGACATTTTTTCATCACTTGCACAGCACCACAAGTGACTCAGAAAGCAGTAAGTATGAAGGTAATAAATTATAAATCAACAGTTAGATTAAATAATATATGCTGGAAATATATAAGCTTAGGGAAGAGAATATGCAAACTATGATTTATCCTGGTTCGGTCTAATCTGTGATGACCTACGTCCAGTCCCCAAGCTCCTCCTGAGATTTTCAAATCCACTATCTTCTTGTTTAATTCGGGCATAAGAAAAGCCTTTATAATCCCAGAAGTTTAGCCGGGTACTTGTGAAACCTTTTACAAATCTCTAACTGAAATACTCCCCCTTACGGCAAGTCTTACGAGCAAAGCAATCCTAAAGATTTTCCTCTCCTGCTTACTTATGCAAGTCTTACGAGCAGCAACGTTCTCTCCTGCTTACACCCCTGTAAGTCTTATGAGCAGCATCGTTCTCTACTGCTTGCACCTTGTAAGTCTTACGAGCAGAATGACTTACTAGCAATTCTCTCTACAGCTTCCCGCGTAAGGAAATCAACCCTCCCAAGGTCCCTCTACCTTGAGATCAATTCAGAAATATAGATGAAAGTATTTACAGACTCTCTCACAGAGTAGATATAATACTCACTGAAGTACAATACAAATAATCACTCTCTCAATGATAAGTAATATAGAAACTAGAAAACAGAGAGTGTTTGGGTAGAAGCAGAGGATTCATATTTCTATCATTTTTCTCATAGTTGCTCACTGTCTCAGTTACCCATCAACTTTGAATGCTCTCTTATTTATAGTTGATGAAGATGATGACCGTTGTGGGCATTTGTCTGTTGGAGTCCCATTGCTTCGTTTGACCGTTGTGTGTATTTGAACAACTTGGTGCTGTCCGTTGCAGAGCAGAGCATCCTGTTGAAAAGTGAGATGTTTCATTATGAGTTGTACATCACATTGTGGAGCGTTGGCATTTTAGACATTCGTTCATGGTAGGTCAATCTTTTGTCGTGGCAGGTGGCCAATATTCGGTGTGTAATGATGTTGTCCGCTATAATTGACCTCTCATTTGAAACTGTAATCTAGACATTAAATTTCCTGTTTCACACTGCAAAATGCTCAATCACTAATATGATGAAGTGTTAGTCATGGTTATATTGGATCATTAGTCAAAAGCTGAATTTCTGGCTTTTGGGACTCATCACATTGAGTGACAATATTTGCCATAAATAACCTCCATTCTTGAAGATGCTATCCAAATGTTTAATCTCATGTTTTACACTTGAAATATATGTTAGTTAACATTTAGGAACAATAACAAGTGAAAATATAATGAATGTATAACATTTAATCACGGTTGGATTGATGGCTATGAGAGTCTAAACTTTTTGCGTTGGTTCTGTCAGGACTTCACTCGAGTGTAAAGAAGCCTCACTCGAGTGCATGTATAATTTCACATTCTGACTTCCTCTCAGGTAAACACTCGCTGCTCTTCACTCGCAGAACTGGAGTGCAATTCTGGACATCACTCGAGTGCAACCAGTCCTGCTCGAGTGCGCTTCACATTTCTTTAGTCATATTTCTTCTCGGGTTAACACTTTCATGTTAACACTTGAATGACTTGAGTACAATTCTGATCCTCACTCGAGTGTGTTGTTCAATGCTCGAGTGTTGCTAAATTTCTCCACGCTTCAGCTGCTTCTGGACAACACTCGCATGACATTTTTCAAGAGTGCGTTTTTGGACTCATGGGTGATGTGGGGCCACGTCAAACTCAATTTATTTATTTGATTCTAAATATAAAAAATGATCTATCAAAAGAAAGCTCTTGTCATATGCATTCCAATGCAAGAAGAATCAACTCCAAACTACTTGTATTCTACAAGTTATGAACGAAAGAGTGTCTATTGCACTAGACTGCACAAGTGTCAACTTCTAGAAGGCATAGCTCCTAGAATATATGTTCAAATTATGCAAATTATCTATCCATGGAAAGCACTTTGAGCCTAGTTTCATATAGCACTAGTTTCATCTCAATCCAATGTGTCATTTTTGAGTTATGCTCAAAATACCAAACCTGTCTTGAAAAGTGATGGTGATTTCACTGTCAACTTCCACGGATCATATCTCCTTCATCTGAGCTTCTTTAAATATGATCTTGATATAAAGTTTTCTTGTTGTGAGTATTCTTTCATATGCCACTAGTTTCAAATCAATCCGACGTGTGGTTTGAGAGATATGGCCAAAATACCGGACCTCTACTAAGCTGAACGTAAAACAGAGTAGCCCTGATACTCGAGTGTGTTCATCCCGTACTCGTGTACAACACCTCTAGCACTCTAGTGTTGAGCTCACGCTCGAGTAAAAATCCTTTAGAAGTGCCATAACTCATATATAAGTCATCTTAGCTTCGTATTAACCTATTCCAACCATCATTTGATCATAGAAGCCTCCGGTATCATCATAGAAACCTCCAGTATCACTTATAACAGCTTGAACCTTGATATTCTCACTAGATCTTGTAATTTCTTCTTTCTTCAAAATATTTCTTCTTGATTTCCTTCTTGATGATCATTCTCCATAACCCAACAAGACAACTTTATTTTCTTGATTATCTTTAATCTTTGCTTGACTAATCTACAAGGTATGCAACATTAAACATAATAATTAGTCAAAGTATTATATAAACTTTTTGCTCTTATCATTTGACATTTATATTTAACATCATCAAAACTAATCATATCTAACATATACAAATTTCCTAAAACTAAAAAAATAAACTAATAATATAACCAACAGCTCCACTCTCGTAACCGATACACCTCAGTTAGCAGTATTTGCTACCTTGCTCTTGAAGACTCTAGCTTCTGCTGGAATATTTTAATTTTTGAAAAATGGTGAGATTCAAATGAATCTCAATAGTAACATGCAATCAATCATATAAAATGCAAAACTTAAATATGCAATGCACCATATAATGCAATCAATCATTTGTGTGCATAATGCTCAGGGCCAAATGACTGTTTGGATCCCCTACTTGTCTGTGTACCTCAACTGAGTCCCAAATCACAGCTAGGAATGTGCCCCGACACGGGTTCATATAATAGAATATAGAAACATACAACATATCAATATTCACATAGTGTATGAGAGATAGAGTTACTACCTTGTGTTCCTTTTTAGAATAGAAACCAGTTCCTTGAATTTCGTGTCAACGGCTTGGGCTATCATTTTGGTCCTAAAATTCCAACTGTACAAGAACTAGGTTAAAACTCATTCATTTACCACTCTAGACTATTCCAAAGTGTTTTTGTTGGTTATATTACTCTAAAGATGAAAGATTACCAAAATGCCCTTAGGGACTCGGTTTAAGCCCCTTTGTACTCGGTCCGACTGTACTTTTCTAGAAATTTTGACCTGGGCTATTCGTACACAGAATTATGTGTAGAATCCATTTTTAACCTCAATTTTCATAAAATCATTTCCAAATGACAATTTTGCCCTTGACAGCCCCTATTTAGGATTTTAGGGGTATTTTTGTTATTTCACTTTCTAGGGCTTATCTCACAAAGTGATCAACATCAACCCTACGCAATTTTCCGTCATGAACACCATGGAATCATTAGATTAATGAAATTCTAGCCCTAACCCCTCTAACTCCTCTTGGCCAAACCTTGTACACAAAAAGGGAAAAATGTGATTTTTGATTTTCAACACCAAAAGCTTGCTCCTTTTTACTTCTAATTACTTGTTAAACCATTTAAACATATACTAAACAAGATTTCAGGAAATTTGGGTAGCATAACCCCTTAGGATTTCCATTTCCCAAATTTACAAAATCAACCAACAAACCACAAACCATGCCAAAAATAACAACAACAACAACAACAACTTTAATACACCAACGATTTGAGATTTATGAAGTTACCTCTTGATTCTTAGTGTTTCTTGTAACCCCTTACCTTAACAGCCGTAATTATCATTCAAAAATGAGTCATTATGTTAAATTATCATTCAAAACCTATTGAAAATCCCAACTTCAAGACAAGGTTCGGTCCTGTAATAAAGTGGGTTTTCAAAAACATTTTCAAAACCATTTCAATACGGTCTCACATTCAACCTTCGAATATATTTGGCCTGTGCAATTTTGTTCCATTCATAAATATAAAAATGTGTAGTAAAATTCCTAATGACTCTTGGAATTCATCTATTGACGACAAGGGTTTATACGGCATATTCGCCCGTTTTAGTTTTCTATATTGAGGATTACATTACACTAGCCAAATTTACACATTTATAATGTGTACAAAAAATATGATAACCAACTAACAAAACTAAAACTCCTGGTTAGGAGCACTAGCCGCCCTTGGTCGCTTGTTTCTCCTTTGACTAGCTTGCCCTGGTTATAGGCTAGTCAATAGAAAGAGTGAGATTCGAATGAATCTTAGTAGTAACAATTCACTCATATAATAGATAATAACATAGCATGTAAGCAAATCACAAAACAGTAACAATAGCAATAATCATAGTGATGCATGACTTTTGTCATAAACGATAGCTCTCGCGGCTGTATCTACATGAGGCGTGACTTGCATCATAAAAGACAACTCTCACAGCTGTATACATAAAGCTTTCATAGCAACATACCGTAGCATTTGAAATCAACACAATTCAATGATAAGACATACACATAATGCATTGTACATAATATAAGAGAAAGAGTCACTACCTTGTTCTTTCCGCTCGTGCTCTGGCACCGATTTATCATGTGCAGGGCAAATGCCAAATCTTATAAACTATAATCAAGGATGATGAGTTATTCCCTATTCCAATATTTAATTTCAAAACACTTAGGGTTGGTTATCATTTGAGACCTTTAGATGACTTCTAGAAGCCCAAACAAATGCCTAAAGGGTTGGGAAATACTGGGCTAAAGACCATCTTTCTAACCTTAGAGTTTATAGTTATTACCATGTGCCATTACCTTTGAATTTTAGCACACTTGAACCTAATATGCCAGAATTTTTCATCAACTTTGAAAAATCATATATTTATGTAAAAAAAATTGAATTGTAGTGATTCTAAAGGTTATGTGACTATTATTTAGCCTATTTTCAAGGAAAGATATCACCTATAGCCAGTTAGATGCATAACATTCCCAAATTTAACATTTATTGCACACTGCCATAATTCAACCTAGTTTTCATGACCTAACTTCAAAAATTCATAGCTCCCAGTGTATAAATCAAAATGATGCAAATCACTATCAAATTAAAGCTTGATATGTCTACTTTTATTCTGGAAATTTTCACTTTCATTGAACATCATTTGGTTATCCAAAAACACCACAAACCAGGGTACCTCGCTGGAATCCTATTCAGCAAAAAATCCAGTTTTGCATTTTGAGTTTCAATGACCCAAAATTCACAACCTGGGGCTATTCCCACACCAATTTTTGTATAGAAAGCAATGGTAACATCAAAATGACCAAATTTCCACTCTTTCCACACACCCTATTTTGGGCAAAAAATATCAATAAAATTCCAAAAATTACTAAATCCCAATTTGAGCATCAAACTTGTGTCATATGTTTTCTAATCATCATAAAACACCAAATACATAACCAAAACACCATGACTTCTCCAAACTCTAACATGGAAAAAATCAAGCCAGATATATACTTGCCAAATACTCATTTAACCAACACAACCAATAGCTCAAATTGAAGCTAATATTCACCTCTTGCTTCTCCTTAGGTTCTTTCTTAGATTCTACAACTTTTGTTCTTGGAAGATGACTTAAAACAACTCTTCTTGAAATTCTAAAACCATAGAAATGAAGCTCTCATTAAGAGTAACAATGTTTATGAAGGATACTTGAGCCATAGATGAGTTTAAGAAAGTGAAAATCAAGAGAAAAGATCTTACCTATAAGTTTGCTTCTTCTTCCTTCGTATGGTAGCTCCTAAAACTGACTTAAAGAGAGAGAATATGAGTATTCAAAAGATTAGATTTTGTGTGGTTAAAATTAATTCACTTTAAGCACATATAGTATTTTATTATATCAATATGTGCCAATTACTTAATATCGTCATCTTTTCTCTTTCTCCTTCATATCATATGAAAATATGGCCCTTTTTATTCAATATATCATCTTATGTTTGGCCTACAATTGTTGACCAAAATATTAGCTATTGAAGGAGCAAAAAGGGTTTCTTACTTTATCATATTTCTCCTCCTTTCATATTGCTTTTAGCATGAGAAAGTTAACCTTGGTCATATTTTTTTTCCTTTTCCCTTCTTATGTCATATGTTCGTGTCCTTTTTTTCTGGAAGAGGAAATATCTTGCTGAAGTATCACAAATTGCCTCCTCCAATAATATTGCTTTCTTTAGTTACAATTGTTGACCAAGTCATAATCCTTTTATAACTTGGTCAAATTGTCTCTTCTTGCTTTCATTTCGAGTTAAGTATCACTACCTCTTGCTTTTTCTCTTATCCTACATGAGAATATGGCTCTTCGAAGAGGAAAAATCATCTCTTATAATATCTCCTTGAATAATATAGTTTAATGTTAAATTAGTGACTTATTGACTTCCCTTTTTTGTATTTGGCCAAAAATGCTTCCATGTGTCTCATATTATGGCCAAATAAATATTCTCCTCATATTTCTCTTCCATACACAATTTTACCCTTCTTCTCTTCAAATTGGTCCTCTAGTCATTTTTGCCTTTAGGCGAAAAGACTAAGTAGTTATCTCAAGTTAATCGGAACTAAAGTCATAACAAAGTTTTTAGGGCAATTTTGTCCTTAATACCACTATCTATTCTATACATTTAGCCCTTGAGTACATTTTGGGGTATTACATTTTTCTCTCTAGGGTGACAACACACTCTCTCTCCTCCTTGAGATTTTGCTTGTTACACAATGATTTCCATGGAGAATAAGAGATTAGAGAGGAGATTACACAAGTTGAAAGCCCTAAAACTTGAATTCACGAAGCCTTACCTAGGGATTTCTCCTCCTTCTCTCTAGATTTTCCAAGCTTTCTCTATTTCCCTCTCTTCGTTGTTCTTAGGCGTGAAAATATCCTACATCTTTTCCTTATTTAATAATTGTTAGCTTATTTAATTTATGACATCACATTTGTACTTTGGCCTTATCCCTTCATAACTTGTGTCATAAACTCCAATTGAAATTGAACCATTTTCTTTCCTTTTCCTTGTTCCATGAAAGACGCCACTTAAGGTCCTTTTACACTAAGTTGGGCTTAATGAAATTGCCTTGGTCAATTTTGTAACTAATTATTATTTTATTGCTAATAACACATGTGCTCATAACTTAGTAATTTTTATTTAATTACCTAGCTCAAAATGAGGGCACTAGGCATATCATAATCCAAATAATTATTTTTCGCTCCTATTTTCCTTATACTAGGTGAAATTCACATGGAAGAGGGAAATAAAAATTGTTCCAATATTTTTCACAATCTTTTTAATTAATTTATGCACAAGTTCCACCTTGGCTTTTCAAATCTTAGATTTATTTGACCAAGAATATTTCATACATATATATATATATATATATATATATTCATCCTTTATTTTCCTTGATTAATTGAAATTAACTTCAATTAATTGAAAAATAATTAATCTTGTTCTTTGTTGGCAAATTTATGATTTTGCCATTACATTTTTGGATTTATTCCTTTTTCTTCATCCTTGGCCGAAATTAACATTAATATTGGGCCAAGTATTATGATTTATTATTCTTCCATTTTAGGCTTCAATATTAGGCTTTTTGGAAAAAGCCAGGAATTAATTTCATAATTTGTTCTAGCATAATTCTCATGAAAATGGAAATTTACTAGCTTCATAAATTTAAAGTTCATGAATATTTACCATTTCATTTCATTGAATATTCCAAATAATTACAATACATCTTGGTAAATAAAATTTAGGATGTTACAGTTCTCCCCCTCTTAAATAATTTTTCCCCTGAAATTTGCTACACGTACATAGCCATTAAGTTCGGGTAACGCTTTCTCATATCTTCTTCTGTTTCCCATGTGGCTTCCCTGGGAGATAACCCCTTCCAGATGATTTTGATAAATGGGATGCTCTTGGTTCTGAGTTGTTTCTCCTGCCAATCGATGATTTGGTCAAGTGTAACCTTATACATCAAATTGTCCTGCATATCTACATATTCATATTCAATCACATGCTCTGGATCAAGTTGGTACTTCTTTAATTGGGAAACATGAAAGATGTCGTGTAACCTACTCCGGTTCGGTGGCAAAGCTATACAGTACTCTACTGGCCCAATCTTCGCCAAGATCTCAAATAGACTAATGTACCTCAGATGTAGCTTTTTTATTTTCAGTGCCCTGCCAATACCTGTGACCGGTGAAACTTTCATGTACATGTGATCACCGACTTCAAAGTTTAGAGGTTTTTGCCTCTTATCATCATAACTCTTCTATCAGCTTTGGGCAGTTAGTAATCTCTGCTTAATCAACTTGATTTGTGTTATTATCTAATCAATAATGTCTGGCTCAAGAAAGCACATCTCAGACAATTCTGTCTAGTACAAGGGTGATTGACATTTCCTTTCATTCAATGCCTCATATAGAGCCATTTGAATCTCAAACGATAGCTATTATTATAGGCAAATTCTACCAGTTGAAGGAATTTGGCCCAACCTCCTTTGAAATCTAATGCACAAGCCCTCAGCATATCCTGAAGTGTCTGTATGGTTTGTTCTGTCTGCCTATTTATTTGAAGATGATATGTCATGCTAAATCTAAGCTTAGTACCTAAAGCTTCATACACTGCCTTCAAAAACTTGGAAGTGAATCAAGGATCTCGATCTGAGATGATCTTCTTTGGGGTACCATGTAATACCCGTAATTTTGAGATTTGAGGCCAGAGAATAAGCCTAAAATAAGTGGACTACTAAGCCCCAGTTTAGCAGGAGCCCAAATTTATTCCCAAATGATTCTTATATCTTTAGGGTATTAAAGAAAGAAAAGTAGTGAATTTTGGAGGAAGTAACTATGTTTTTGGTGAAATCCCCTATGAGGTAACTTCTAAACTTTCGTATATTGCTTATTCGGGCTGCTGTGGGCAATTTAATCGGTGAAATTTCACCTGATTGCCATTGGTTTTAAAGTTTGGAAATGATATGGCCTTGGGGATATACTGCCCAAATTGGGTCTTAATGTTAGTTGTAACCCAATGTAATGGTTAATAAAGTGATTAGGAGTAGAAAGAAACATGTCTGCGGAGCCAAAACCGAAAAACCCCAATTTTTCCTGAGGAATTGAGAATTTTGGCCAAGGCTAGTTTGAAGGGGCTGGAGTTGGATTTTCAATGATTTGATGGTTCCTTTGAGTTTGGGAGCAAAAATTAGGTGGGTTATAGTTGGTCACTTTTTTGAAAAAAACCGAAAAAAACATAATTACAAAAACGCCCCTAAAACCCTTAAAGTGGGGATGCCAAGGGTAATGTTGTAATTTGACATTGAATTTGATAATTTCAACTCCAGAAATGGATTCCTTGAGTAAAAATATGTTAGAATAGCCTATGTCAAAATTTCAGAAAAAGTACAGTCGGACTGGACCGGGTCCCTGGGGCAGTTTAGTAAATTTTCATATTAGGCTCATATAACCTAGAGCCAGTAAAACAGGTCCAACTCGCGGGCCTGCGGGTTGGGACAGGGTTAGGGTTGGGAAAATCCCAACCTGCGAAAGTGCGGGCCGTACAAGCATGGCCCGCGGGTTGGCAGGGTAGCCCGCAAAACATTTTTTTTTTACATATAATAATTTCATAATATTTATAAGTTGTCCACTCCTATCTTGATACTTCTCAATTCAAAGAGAAAAAATTTTAACCTCTTGCCTTCTTTTTTAAACAAAATTATTGTATTTTGGTTGTTTAAGGATGAGTTTATATTTTTCTTATAAACTTTAACAAATTTAATAACTTTATCTCTTAAATTGTGAATTATGTTTTTAAATTTTTATAAGAGGAATGATTGATGCTGGAAAAATAAATTTAATAACTCATATATGTGTGTCTCGTATTTTCGACTACCTTAAAAAAAGGATGTTTTTTTTGAAAAAAATATGCGGGCCAGAGGGTTGGCCCGCAACCCGTACACTGCGGGTTAGTGTTGGTAAAATGCCAACCCACAGAAGTGCGGGCCGTGTGGTGGCCTATACCTCTTGACAACTCAAACTGCATGAAATGAATTACCCCACTCATGATCTGGAGCTTACGGCAATAGCATTTGCATTGAAAATTTGGCACCATTACCTGTACGCTGTGACAGTGGAATTGTACTGCGACTACAAGAGTCTCCAATACTTGTATGATTAGAAAGAATTAAATATCAGACTTCGTCGGTGGATGGAGTTGTTGAAAGATTATAACCTGGAGATTAAATATCATCTGGGTAAGGCTAATGTCATCGCAGATGCTCTTAGTCGGAAGACGGTGCTAGTGGCAAGAATGATGATTCAGGAAAGGAAATTGATAGAGAATTTTTGAGACTTCAATCTCTTCAATAGTATTTTGTGTGCCAGTTATGGCATTGTATAAGGGGAGAATGACCTGAGGACTTAAATCAAAGAGACTCAGAGGCAAGATGAGCTAGCCCAGTATATCCAGGCTATGACTGAGCAAGGAGAGACTTGGGATTATGATTTGTCGCCTAGTGGATTGGTTCGTTACCAGAAGAGAATCTATGTGCCACTAAAGGCGGACTTGAGACAGAGGATCCTAGATAAGGCTCATAAGAGTCAGTATACTTTTCACCCGTGTATAACCAAGATGTATCACAACCTGAAATCGATGTACTAGTGGCCAGGGTTAAAGAGTGATGTGACTAAGTATGTGGTGTGGTGTCTTACCTGTCAAAAGGTGAAGATTGAACACCAAATACCACCAGGATTGCTTCAGAGTCCAGAAATTCCAAAATGGAAGTGGGAGAGTGTGACCACGGATTTAGTGATGGGTCTGCCCAGGATCAGAAACTACGATGTGATCTGGGTGATTGTTGATCAACTCATGAAGTCAGCACACTTCATACTGATTAATGCTAGCTACTCTCCTGATAGGCTGGCTAAAATCTACATGAAAGAGATAGTGACACTCCATAATACACCAAAAAGTATCATCTTTGATAGAGATCCTTATTTTACTTCAAGATTTTGGAGGGCTTTGCATGAAGCTATGGTACACAATTGAGGTTTAGTACTACCTACCATCCATAGACAGACGAATAGTCAGAAAGGACCATTCAGATGCTGGAAGATATGCTGAGAGCATGTGTCCTAGACTTCAAAGGAAAATGGGACTATTACCTTCCACTAGCCGAGTTCGCTTACAACAATAGTTATCATGCGAGCATTCAGATGGCTCTGTATGAAGCCTTAAATGGAAGGAAATGCCAATCACCGTCGTGCTGGACAGAGTTGACTGAGAGGAAATTGTATGGGACGGATCTTGTTGATCAAACCTCTGAGCAAATCTAAATCATCAGGAAGAGACTCCTTGCAGTATAGAGTCAACAGAAGAACTATGCTTTTAAAAGGAGAAGACCTCTAGAGTTTGAAGTGGGGGATCATGTTTTCTAGAGAGTATCTCTGGTCACAGGCATCGGGAGAGCAATCAAGTGGAAGAAATTGAGCCCAAGGTACATTGGTGTGTTTGAGATTCTGGCACGAATCAGACTTGTAGCGTACCGGATAGCCCTACCCCGAATTTGAGTAGATTGCATAATGTGTTCCATGTCTCGTAGCTCAAGAAGTACTAACCAGACCCTAAGCATATCATTGAGTATGAAGAGGTTGAGTTACAAGATAACTTCACTTATGCGATAGAGCCATAATGAATCATTGATCGAGAAGAGCAGTGGCTCAAACATTAAAGCTTATTGTTTGTGAACGTGGTCTAGAAGAGAATGTCACCAAGGGAAGAAAATTGGGAAGCAGGAGTGGACATAAAGAAGCGATTTCCTGATTTTATGCTCAAAGATGTGTAATCAATTTTGAGGGAAAAATTTATTGAACGGGGGGAGAATTGTAACGCCCCAAATTTTGATTTAAGGGCTAATTTGAGGATAATTATTGAATTAAAGTTGGAATTATTTTGTGTTTTATGGCAACATTACTTTATATGTTATAATTGGTGGGAGAATTGAAAGAATGGAATTATTGGCCTTAAGTTGGTAATTAATGGGGAAATTAATTACTAACTAAGAGAAAAAGTAGAAGTGTGATTAAATGACTAATGCAGGGATTAGAGTAGCTAATTGGGTGACTACTTTATAAGAACCAATAATAAAATGACAAGTGGAAAGCTCACAAGTAGAGATGAAGTAAGGAAAAGTCAAAATGTATTTTAAAAGTATATTTTCTCTTTCTTATTCCCTCCATTTCGGCTGACAAAGGAGGCTAGTGGGAGTATCATCATTTTCCTTCTTCTCCAAGCTCATATCTCTCTCTCTCTCTCTCTCGTTAGCCATTGTTGTTCAAAGGGAAAGAAGAAAAGCTTGAAAAAGGTAAGAAGAATAACCTCTAATGCTTAAAATCCATTCATTAAAATTGTTCCTTGAGTCAAGAGCTTCATTTCTATTGTTATAGTTTGCCCATTGGTATTGGTTTGAGCTTTCTAGAATTTTGGAAGTTGGAGAATCAAGAAGTTCCTTTGAGAAAGTTATTAAGGTGAGTTAAAGAAATCTTTCTATCTTAGTTTTGAGCCAAATGGTTTAGCTTGGAAATTGTGGAATTAGTATGTTTAGAATACATTTTGGATAGATAAAATTGATTGGGTTTGAAATTGTTAAGTTTGAGATTTTGAGATTTTGGTGGTTAGTATTGCCCAAACCCAAAGCGTGATAATGGAATAGGATTTTGGTTGTTTTAATGGTTTTGTTGGATTTCCTTGAACATTTTGTGTAGGAGTAACTTTGGTTAAGGTTTTGGGTCCATTGGAGTTAATTGGGTAACCTTTTGGAAATGCTATCAGTCCTTCTGCGTTTTTTGGCTTCTGATGTGTATCACTTGAGTGAGGAGGGTATCACTTAGTAAGTCGACTCACTCGAGTGAGTTAGTGTAATACCTAATTTCCTCTTCAGTTTCTGTGTTGCACTTTTATGAAAAGGGCTAGAGTATTGCCTCACTTGTGAGTGTGATGGGTTCTCACTCGAGTGAGCCTCCTCTCACTCGAGTGTGGGTGTATTTGACACCATGAACTTGCCTCTCATGTTGTCACTCATGGTTAAAGTGAAAGAGTGTGTTTTAACACTCGCGGGTATTCAGGCTTTACTCGAGTGCAAAGGCCCGTGCTCGAGTGCTTCTCTTCCTTGAAAATTCCATTTGCTCTCTAGTAAATACTTCCTACAGCTCACTTCTTGGTACTCAAGTAAGCATTTGGTATCACTTGAGTGTTGCATTCTGTGCTCAAGTGTTCTCGGGTATGCACTCGCTATCCTTCACTCTCTAGCACCCAAGTGTAAACTGTACCATCACTCAAGTGAGGCCATCTTCACTCGAGTGAAATAGTGAAAGATGACAGTTTTGTGCTTCCAAAAAAGGGATTGTTGGTATAGTTCTTCGAACCTTTTAGGGCTTTTGTTAGAGGCATTTATGGGTATTTAAGAGACAATAATGATAACCAATTTAAGTACTGTGAAGTTATTTGAGAATTGAAATAAGTGGTAATTTTTCATCCTTAAATATGACTTTAGGATTTAATATTTGCCCAGAGCGTAAAAGGCCCGCCCCTGCTCAAGAACGGAAAGACCAAGGTAGTGACACTTTATCCTTTATCATTTGCAATGCATTGCTTGTTGTATTAATCAATGAATGAGTGAGGGGATATGGTGAGAGCCCGGCCTTGAATATTGTATAGGGGACGTGGCGAGAGCCCGGCCTTGAATATTGTATAAGAGACGTGGCGTGAGCCCGGCCTTGAATATTGAGGGGACGTGGCGGTTAGCCCGGCCTTGAATATTGTTATGCTGTATTGTGATATATACTTACTTGCTTTGTTTATTATGCATCATATACATAAAATGTTGCTACTGGAATTCTTTTAAATCTCACTCTTTCCAAATAACATTTTAGACAGGGCAAGTGGATCAGGAAGCAAACAAGTGAGCAAGGATGATTAGGATTGCTGGTGGTAGTCTTAGCTAGATTCTTTTTGGTTTTTGGATTAGTTATCATTTTGGATGAATGTATATATAATTGACCATAGAATAGTGATGTTGGCAATCCCCAGTATGAGAAACTGAGATGGGCAATGATGCCCTACAAACTCTTGGATTAATTAAATTATCCCAGGTGAGTGTCGGGATTTTTTTATACTCTGATATTGTATATGTGACAAGCCAAACATGTCTATTGTTTTATAAAAGAATGAATGGAGATCTAATTGTCCATGTGTTGAAAACAAATTGTTAATTATTACCCTAGATCTCTTACCTGATTATAAAACATATTTAAACACAAATGTTGGCCTTGATCATGGCGAGGTTTATAGGCACCGCAGAATATTAAATTTTTTCTCCAAGTATGACAACCAGTCTTTGGTTAACTATGGATCACATTTCCCTTGAGAGACAGTAGGTTGCTACTTACTAAACCTACCGACCCAGGTCTTTATGTCAGCCTCAGGCTCGACATAATATCCTCTAGTTGAGGTCCCTCAAACTGAGTATCATTATCGTCACCCCTCTGTTAGATTCCAAGTTTTGATGATAACAAAAGGTAATTGTGTGCAAAGTATGCTTTTACAAGTCTAGACAATGATTGCAAAGTTACCAAATGCATATGGCAAAGTTTAGAGATGTATGCTGTCAGTTTTGCTGATGCACTCGAGCAATAGAGTTAACACTCAAGCATCAACCTCTTTTACACTCGAGTAAGACATCACTGTGCTCGAGTGATAGTCTGCCGAAGCTAAAACGCACTAGTCTTATAGCGTTCAATCCGAATATGGTTTAATGATATTTATTTATTTATTTTATTTTCACTTATTATTATTATATAACATCATTTAACATGTATTATGAGTGTGATACAGGAGTTTGAGTGTTTGAATTAGAAAGATACAAAGGAAGTCAAACAACGGCATACAGGATCATTACAACCATCCAAGCACGTACCTACCGCGTTCAAAGATTTCAAACGTATGCATGTCGTTCCATAGTAACATGCCCTGTTCCACAATGATCATTATTCAAACGGGAAAAAACAAATGTCTATAAATACAGAGCTCTAGAGACCATAAAAAACAACAAAGTGTAAGAATTCACACAAGCAAATTCACGAGTCTCTATTATTCACATTTCCTCTGTATTCATATCGTTCTTCAATGATTATCATATTTTCTCTATAAGAGAGTCTATATACACTTCAAATTCTATTTTCATTTGATCTCAAGGTACTGGGACCTTGAGAAGGGAGATTTCCTTACGAGAGAAGCAGTGAGAGAATTCCTAGTAGGACTTTCTACTCATAAGACTTACAAGATACAAGCAGTAGAGAACGTTGCTACTCGTAAGACTTACAGTGGTGTAAGTAGGAGAGAACGTTGCTGCTCATAAGACTTGTATACGTAAGCAAGAAACAAAGGTCATAGGTTTGTGTTTTCTGCATGTAAGACTTGTTGTAAGGGGGAGAGAAATTTCTAGTATTTCTACTCGTAGTCCTTTCAAGGACGGTTGTTGTCTTACAACGTTCTGAGAGCCCACTGAATCTTGGAAGAATAGTGAAAATCTCAGTAGGTCTTGATCTCTGAGGACTGGACGTAGGCCTGGGTTTTGGGCCGAACCAGTATAACTCTTTGTGTGCTTATCTTCTTAACTCTACTCTATCTATAGCTATTACTATATCACCACATCAACTGAAAAATTTATCACATCACCTAATTCACCCCCTTTTGGGTGAAGCTTGCATCTTTCACCCTCACCAGTTCCTCTAGGCGTTCTTGCCACTGCTGCACCTCTCACAGTTGTTCTCAAATCTCATTTATGGTAACCTGCTTTGGGTCAATATATCCAAAATCTACTGTTGGATTAGGTCAAGTTTAGTACCCACTTCTTCATCATCATTTCCATGTCGACCTCCAACTTGGCCTCCACCTTATAGTTTACCACATACCATCTCTATAATTCACTGTATATGAAAATAAAGAATAGGTAAATCCATATAGATGCAAGGGCATTTTCATCATTTCATAATAATTCAGGTACACAAATATGTGAAATATAACATATATAAGATATTTACAGTAGTTCAAAAAAGCTAGAAATATCACACAACCAACTAACTACTATCATCACATACTTGTCCTTTTTACATCATATAATATCAAGGTAATTAAACTCAGACCGATCAGTGAATTGTTGGGGTACTAGGTCAAGGGTCAACGAGTCAGACCGAAGTCAAAATGGGACCAAACTAGTGAGAAATGGAATATTTTAGGCTTATAGTATCAAATTCTAAAGGAAAAATTAACAAAAAAATAAAACTTGACCCCAACCGAGTCACTGGATTGGTTTAGTGGCTGGGTCACAGGTTTCCGATCAGTATGCTTAACTTTCTATATACCCGCTTAAAACATAAACATCGGCTCTAACAGCTTCCATCTGTTGGTTCGCTATGACTGCCCTCGCCTTAAAAGACATCTTGGCTACCTCTGGTCACCCAAAATTTACTGCCTGGGCCCCACGTCACCTAGTGAACATGTACCTCTGTACCTTGTCAGTAATGTGCTCCATAAATTCTTAGAAGTTCCTGTTTGGGCCTTTCTCGATGATATCAATCTTCTTTTGGTCTATTAAGCTAAGTCTAAAAAGAAGTCCATAGTAGTGTAGAACCAGAACTCATCGAGTAAATCAACCTCCAACTAATCCTAGATCCAGTACAACAACTCCACGCCCCTAAAAAATGAGAGATACTAGGCCCTAGGAGTGTCAAGTGCCCGTAGTGCTCAGCGATATTTGCCCCAGATCTAATCCCACAGTTATAGGTCTAGTTGCAGGTTGTACTACACATACACTGTATTTGCTCTAGAGACATCGACCTCGCTCGGGTCCTCATTCGTATCATCTGTTAATGGATGTCCTATCTCTCCTTGTAGTGACCCAGCTGGCGATGCTAGCCTCGGCTCAGGACCATATACTGGTAACTCTAAGACCTTCTTCTGAGTTGTTTGCCTCATCCTGAGACCTCCCAGCCGTAGAACTCAAAATAATGTTGTTTATCTGGGATCCAATGCTTCAATAGACTCTGGTTCATAGATGACAGTAATCTCTCACACTGCTGACTATCACTTCCACTGCTCATGATTTCCTGTCACCATGCAAACAAGACCATATTAGTATACTATTTTGAGAATGCCAGAACCGCTTTTATGCACAGTGTTAAAGGCATAGTTCTACAGGCACACAAAAATAGTACGAATATACTGATATTAAAAACATATTTACATATAAAAGTCCCCTATAGGGTTTGAAAGTAATATAAAAATTGGTCAAAAATGACAAAATAAACTAATAATATAATCAACAGCTTCACTCTCATAACTCGCACACCTCAGTTGGTAGTATTTGCTACCTTGCCCTTGGAGTTACTAGCTTCTACTGGAATATTTTAATTTTTGAAAAAGGGTGATATTCAAATGAATCTTAATAGTAACATGCAAGAAATCATATAAAATGCAAAAATTAAATATGCAATGCATCATATAATGTAAAATAAAAATTCATACTATATCATGTGTGTGCACAATGCTTATGGCCAAATGACTATTTGGATCCCTTACTTGTCCGTGTACCTTAGCTGTAATATCCTAAATTGCAATTAAGGACTAATAACTTCAAAGTGAAGTAATTAATGATACTTAAGAACTTTTGAAGTATATGATGTGCATTGTGATAATCAGGGGTAGAATGGTAAATGTACCAACCGATTAGTCAGTTACCGAAGAGGAAACTCCTTAGTAATCAAGATCAGTGGCTAGGATTGAAAGAACAAGAGGTGGAATCAAGTGTGTAGGAGAGTATATGAAACCACACAAGGAAGCTCAAGATGTTGACAAGTGGCATCTTGAGGATTATGGATGAAGTCAACATTTTCAAACTCATCCTCTCTCCCTCCCAAGTCGGCTAAGTGCATGGAGAGTATGAAAAATCTACACTTCATCAATATCTCATTTCTCTCTCTTCATTCTCTCCATTCGATGCAGCTGAACCAAGAAAGAGAAAGGGGAAAACTTGCTTTTGGGTGAGTATTTGCTTTCGTATGCTTAAAGCCTCTTTAATAAGTTTGTTCAAGAGGTTGAGAGCTTCCTTGCTATGTTTTTAGAATTGTGAAAGGTGGTGGTTTGGAGTTCTCACAAATTTGGAAGTTAGGAAAATAGATATTTGATCTTACTAAGTTGAAGAGGTAATTGTTTAATGCATTTTGGTATGATTGTTTTGGCCATTGGTTTGGTTTTAAGGTTTTGAGATTTTGAGATTTTACCCTGATTTTGGATCAATGTTGAAATGCATGGATTGAGTAATGTAATGTGGTGGAATAGACGTCAAATAGTGTATGGGTGTCAATAGTTTTGGGTTTGGATTTGAAAAGAAGAAGTTTGGTCATTGGGTAAATTTGGTTGCAAGGTAGTTAGAGGTGTTGAATTTGTCTTGGTGGTAAGATTTTGGTAGTTTTGAGTTTACCAATTGGTCTCTTATGACCTTTTGGATGGGAATGAGTATTGTATAAGTTTAGGAACCATTGGAGCTCATTTGGTTAAATTTGGAGAACCATATCAATTGTTGCGACTTGGCATCTAATAAGCATCACTCGAGTGAGGGAGGGTCTCACTCGAGTGCGGTATGAAATTCTAGGTATTTTGGTTAAGTCTTCAGGCAAAAATCATGAGTAACGTACGCTATCACTCGAGTGCATATGGTGTCACTCGAGTGCGAGTGCATGTAGCACTATGGATGAGCGTCTCTGGTTATCACTCGTAGGCAGATTGTCAAGAGTGCGCATGGGCACTCGCGAGTATTGGGAGGTCACTCAAGCACTAGGGCTGGTGCTCGAGTGCACTTGTCACCTAGGAGTTGGGTTGCTCTCGGGTGGTCACTTCTTGCACCTCACTCGATGGGACTCGGGTGATCAGGGTGCCATCACTCGAGTATTGGTGTCTATGCTCGAGTAATATGACTACTCTAAGGAGTGTTGGTGCTCTCGGGTACACACTTTCTGTGTCTCACTCATTGGTGCTCGAGTGCAATTGGGGGGTGTCACTCGAGTGAGACTTCCATTACTCGAGTGAGCTAGCCCAAAATCAGAAATTCTTCCAAGAAGGAGGATCTTCGGAGTAGTTTCTTCCAACCCTTTAGGCATATGCTTAGATCGATAATAGTCACCCAAAAGAGTTTAAATGATAACCAACTTAAAGTATTATAGAATTAAGAACTTTTAAAAAAGATTGACGGGTTGTCCCTAACTTGGTTTATAGGATTTGATATTTGCCGCTCTCGAGAGCCCACAGTGCCGAAGAACGTCAGGAAAGGACCAGGTAGTGACTCATCTCGTATACTATGTGTAATGCACTGTATGTGTGTTGTATCACTGTTTTGTGATGATCTCTGATGCTGCTGCTATTACAGCTGGTGATAGCTGTCGTTTACAGCGCAAGATGTTGTTATTGTGATTACAGTGTAAGCTGTCATTATTGTGATTATAGCGAGTGCTATCTCAATGTTTATACAGTCATGAGTGCTGTCGTTTGTGGAAAAATCCATGTATCTTTGTGTTACTGCTGTTGCTATTTGTGATTTACGTACATGCTTTGTGTTTATGCATTGTGTGAGTGATTTGTTACTACTAGGATTCTCTTGAATCTCATTCTTTCCAATGACTAAAATTTTAGACAGGGCTAATGGCGCTAAAGAGAAGCGGGAAACCCGGAGTGATGAGAACCCCTTCGGGGTATATTTGATTGCAGGGTGTTGGTTATCTTCTTTTGAACTTGGGATTACTATATATTTTGGATATATAATTATTACTGTTGATTTTGGTTATGTAATCCCCTAGTCGAGACTTTTTAACCCCTCAGATTATCTATGTATAAAACCCGGGAGTTGCCAGGGATTTAGTTTTCCACTTTGATATGTTAATGTAAATTAATTACACAGGTAATTATATTCGAATTTTAAAATTGAGACCAGGATAGAGAAGAGTTTTTTAAAGTTTTTGGTGAAAACCCTACTATAGTGTAGGAATTTGAAATGAGTTTAAGATATCTGACGGTCTTTAACCAATTTAATTATATGATATCGAATTATAATTACGTGGTTAAAGGGAGGGGGTTACATTTTTGGTATCAGAGTAGTAGTTCCTTGCAATGGTAGAGTTTGCTAGGATAGATCCCTTAGTTGGGTTTAGGGATAGAAGATCATCTATGAATGATTGTTGTGCATGCACATGTATGTTCTATTGAGATGGATATATATATATATGAGTCTTATGAATATATGTGCATACTATCTCTGCTAAATTAATGGGGTAAGTTGTTTGTAAAATGAAGAAAACCAGAGGACACCCCAATATTCCGTGTGTAGACCCAGAGGTGGAGGTCTTCAATGACAACGCACCAGATCCTTTACAAGAATTAATGGGTCTAATCAAAGATCAGTGAGATATGATCACTGAGCTAAGAGAAGAGCTCAGAGCAGAGAAAAGAAAGAATAAAGCAGATCATGGTTTGTCGGTTGAGGAGGAAACCCAGGAAGGGACTCATAAAGAAGAGACTGCCGAAGGATCAGCACGACTACTAGAATCCCTACCTCATGCTATTTCGAATCAAGAATCACATGGGGTACCAATTAGAGAGGAAAGGGACCTTCAGTTTTGGGTCTCAAGATTCTGCAAGCACCTGCTCCGACGTTCAGAGGGAGGTTTGATCCTCAAGCAGCTGAAGATTGGTTGAATAGGCTGGAGAAGATATTTGAGGTTCTTGGGTGCCCGGATGAGGTAAAGTCATGTTTGGCAGTTTACAAGCTCGAGGGAGATGCAGATTGTTGGTGGTGGAATATCGTCCTAACATTGAAGAGCAAAAAGATGCCATTGACTTGGGAATTGTTTCAACAAGAATTCAATGAGAAATATTTTCCTAAATCGGTGAGACTCGAGAAGGAAACAGAATTCTTGAATATCAGACAAGGGGACACAGAGAACTTTGATGATTATTTGTCTCATTTTATTCGGTTGTCTCGGTATTCCTCCTACCTTCGGTACAAGGATGATGAAGAATGGAGTTCAGATATGCTCATTCGTGGCCTGATGTGAGAGTTGAGGAAACAGCTAGCTACCCACCAATTCATCAAGTTCAACAAGGTGGTGGAACAATGTAGGATTACAGAGAATAATTTGAGAGAACTGTATCCTGCCAGAACTACTATTCATCACAATGAAGCTAGTAAGGGTGCTACCTCACATAAGCGAAAGGGGCAAGGATCTTCATCTGGGAGTGGTAAAAAGCCCTACCAGTCTGGGAGCTGTGATCAGCAAAAAACTTCTTTTACACCGTGGATCTGTCGTCGTTGTAATCAACCACATCATGGTAAAACTTGTGATGGAAAAATAATATGCTTCAATTGTAAGCGTGTGGGGCATACTGCTGCCAAATGCAAAGAGCCACGACCAGATCAGAAACCAAAGACACAGGGTCGCGCATTTGCTATAACCCACGAAGAGGCCTACAAATCTCCTGAGCTGATACAAGGTAAAATCCTTCTTAATGGCTATCTGTTGCAAGTTTTGTTTGACTCAGGTGTAAGGCACTCCTTCATTGTCTATGATTGCGTGAAGCGCCTAGGATTGCATGTGCACAAATTGCCATTTGATTTGGTAGTGTCAACTCTTATGGGTGTTAAGGCCTTGACCAAAGAAGCTTGCTTGAGTTGTGTCATAACTGTAGAAGGGCAGCAATCTATTTTAGATTTGATATGTCTGCCGCTTTACCAATTGGAAGTCATTTTGGGTTTTGATTGGTTAACGGTAAATAATGTATTACTTGATTGTGGGAACAAGAGGATAGTATATCCTACTTCTCAGAAGGCTGAAGTTGTGGATGCTAGTATGAATTTTCTTTCTACGGCCAAAGCTGTAAAGTATTTTGAAAAGGATTGCCAGGGGTATATGGTGTTTTTCTCTATGCAAGGGGAAACCAGTGAGATTTTGAGTAATATACCCATGGTAAATGAATTCCCTAAGGTATTTCCGGATGATCTTATCAGATTACCTCCAGAAAGGGAAGTTCAGTTCCCTATTGACCTTGTGCCTGGAGCTGGTTCTATTTTAAAAGGCCTCATACCGCATGACCCCAAAAAAAATGGCAGAGTTAAAGAAACAAATAGAAGACTTGCTTGAGAAAGGGTTTATTAGACCCAGCGTGTCGCCTTAGGGAGCTCCAGTGTTGTTTGTGAAGAAGAAAGATGGAAGCCTTCATTTGTGTATTGATTATAGAGAATTGAACAAGATTACTATTAAGAACAAGTACCCTCTTCCCCGAATTGATGAACTTTTAGATTAATTCTCTGGTATATGTGTGTTTTCAAAAATCAATCTAAGGTCAGGGTATTATCAGCTGCGAGTGAAACCAGAGGATGTTCCAAAGACTGCTTTCAGGACCAGGTATAGTCATTATGAGTTCTTAGTGATGCCATTTGGGTTAACCAACGCACCTGCGGTTTTCATGGACTACATGAACCGTATCTTTCGACAATATCTAGATCAATTCATTGTGGTGTTTATAAATGATATTTTGATATACTCCAAGAGTATGGAGGAGCATGAACATCATTTGAGATTGTATTGAATACATTGCGTGAGAAGCAACTCTACGCCAAATTGAGCAAGTGTGAGTTTTGGCTATCAGAAGTGAAATTCTTAGGCCATGTTATCTCGCAAGAAGGGGTCTCGGTAGATCCTAGTGAAGTGGAAGCAGTATTGGACTGGAAACAGCAGAAACTGTGGCGGAGGTACGCAGTTTTCTGGGTCTTGCTGGGAACTATCGGAGATTCATCCAGAATTTCTCCCACATTGAGTTACTGATGACCAAGCTTACGAGAAAGGATCAGCTGTTTGTGTGGGATGAGAAATGTGAAAATTGTTTTGTGGAGCTGAAGGAGAGGTTGACTACGGCACCTGTGTTGACTTTACCCGATCCCAGTTTGACTTACGTTGTGTATTCTGATGCCAGTGGGCAGGGATTAGGGTGTGTCCTTATGCAGTAGGGATGTGTGGTGGCCTATGCCTCTCGACAGCTCAGACCTCATGAATTGAATTATCCCACTCATGATTTAGAGCTTGTGGCCATTGTGTTTACCTTAAAGATTTGGAGGCATTATTTGTATGGTGTGATTGTGGAACTGTACTGCGACCACAAGAGTCTCTAGTATCTGTATGATCAAAAAGAATTGAATGAGACAACGGCGCTAGATGGAGTTACTTAAGAACTACATCCTAGAAATTAAGTATCATCCGGGTAAGGCAAATGTAGTCGTTGATGCTCTTAGTCGAAAGACTGTGCTGGTGACAGCTATGATGATACGAGAGGGAAAGTCGATAGAAGATTTCCGTGATTTGAACCTATCGAATCAGATCTTGTGTGCTAACTATACCATTTCCCAAGAAGAAAATGACTTGATTGCTGAGATTGAAGAAGCTCAGAGGCATGATAACTGGATATAGCGCAACTTAGCTCAGATCGAACGAGGAGAAGCTTAGGGCTATGATTTGTCGCCTAGTGGATTGGTTCGCTATCAAAAGAGAATCTGTGTTCTATTAAAGGCAGAATTGAGGTAGGAGATTCTAGATGAGGTGCACAAGAGCCGATATACTCTTCATCCTGGTATGACCAAGATGTACCATAATCTGAAATCTGCATATTGGTGGCCGGGTTTGAAGAGTGATGTGATAAAATATGTGGCGTGGTGTCTTACTTGCCAGAAGGTAAAGATCGAACACCAGAGACCGCCTGGTCTACTTTAGAGTCCTAAGATTCTGGAATGGAAATGGGAAAGTGTGAACATGGACCTTGTGGTGGGATTGCCCAGGATCAGGAACTATGATGCAATCTGGGTCATTGTCGACCGGTTAACGAAGTCAGCGTACTTTATACCAATCAATGCTGGTTACTCTCTGGACAAGCTAGCAGAGATTTACATTCGTGAGATTATGAAGCTTCATGGCACACCGAAGAATATCATTCTTTCCCCAGCATGCACTAACAGATGTACTAGATCTCAGGTTAGATCCCTATTTTTAGTATGTATGAAAGAAAGGTCAGAACCACAGTCTCGGTGAGAGATTCAAGCTTAAATGACAGGCTACGGTGGGCTGTGGGACTTCAGTGAGGGTGATTGTAAATCAGCGGCAAGCCAGTCTTCTATCACTAGTCAGCTGACCTTAGGAGCGATCGATTTCATGGCCAAGCCAGTACCAAACCAAAAATCTGGACTGAGTGTCGCAGTGTTGCATGAGGCGCTGGGTACTCAATTGAGATTCAGCACGGCTTATCATCCCCAGACGGACGAACAGTCTGAGAGAACTATTTAAATGCTGGAAGATATGTTACGGGCTTGTGTTCTTGATTTTAAAGGGAGTTGGGATCGCTTCCTTCCACTTGCTGGGTTCGCCTACAATAATAGCTATCATGCGAGCATTTAGATGGCTCTGTATAAAGCGTTGTATGGGAGGAGGTGCCAATCACCTTTGTGCTAGAATGAGTTATCAGAAAGGAAGCTTTATGGACCGAATCTTGTTGATCAAACTTTAGCTCAGATTCAGATTATTCATAAGAGGTTGCTTGCAGCGCAGAGTCAACAGAAAAGCTATGCTGACAAGAGAAGACGGCCTCTAGAGTTTGAGGTGGGAGATCATATTTTTCTGAGAGTATCACCAGTTACGGGCGTTGGGCGAGCTATCAAGAGGAAGAAGCTGAGCTTGAGATACATTGGTCCTTTTGAAATCTTTGAGAGGATTGGGCCTGTGGCTTACCGGGTAGCCTTGCCCCCGAGCTTGAGCAGGTTCCATGACGTATTCCACATTTCTCAACTGAAGAAGTACCAACCGGATCCATCATACATAATTGAGTATGAGGAAGTCGAGCTACAAGACAATTTCACATACGCGGTGGAGCCAAAGCAAATTATTGACTGAGAGGAGCGACGGCTCAGACACCGAAGCATTCCATATGTGAAGGTGATCTGGAAGGGAATGACTCAAAGAAAGGAAACTTGGGAAGCGGAGGAAGATATGAGAAGACGGTATCTAGAGTTTATGACTCAAGTTATGTGACAATTTTGAGGACAAAATTTAATTTTCAGGGGGAGAATTGTAATATCCTAAATTGCAATTAAGGAATAATAACTTCAAAGTGAAGTAATTAATGATAATTAAGAACTTTTGAAGTATATAATGTGCATTGTTATAATCAGGGGCAGAATGGTAAATGTACCAACTGATTAGTCAGTTACCGAAGAGAAAACTCCTAGTAATCAAGATCAGTGGCTAGGATTGAAAGAACAAAAGGTGGAATCAAGTGTGTAGGAGAGTATATGAAACCACATAAGGAAGCTCAAGATATTGACAAGTGGCATCTTGAGGACCATGGATGAAGTCAACATTTTCAAACTCATCCTCTCTCCCTCCCAAGTCAGCTAAGTGGATGGGGAGTATGAAAAATCTGCACTTCATCAATATCTCATTTCTCTCTCTTCATTCTCTCCATTCGGTGCAGCTGAACCAAGAAAGAGAAAGGGGAAAACTTGCTTTTGGGTGAGTATTTGCTTTCGTATGCTTAAAGCCTCTTTAATAAGTTTGTTCAAGAGGTTGAGAGCTTCCTTGCTATGTTTTTAGAATTGTGAAAGGTGGTGGTTTGGAGTTCTCACAAATTTGGAAGTTGGGAAAATAGATATTTGATCTTACTAAGTTGAAGAGGTAATTGTTTAGTGTATTTTGGTATGATTGTTTTGACCATTGGTTTGGTTTTGAGATTTTGAGATTTTGAGATTTTACCCTGATTTTGGATCAATATTGAAATGCATGGATTGAGTAGTGTAATGTGGTGGAATACAAGTCAAATAGTGTATGGGTGTCAATAGTTTTGGGTTTGGATTTGAAAAGAAGTTTGGTTATTGGGTAAATTTGGTTGCGAGGTAGTTAGAGGTGTTGAATTTGTCATGGTGGTAAGATTTTGGTAGTTTTGAGTTTACCAATTGGTCTCTATGACCTTTTGGATGGGAATGAGTATTGTATAAGTTTAGGAACCATTGGAGCTCGTTTGGTTAAATTTGGAAAACCATATCAGTTGTTGCGACTTGGCATCTGATAAGCATCACTCGAGTGAGGGAGGGTCTCACTGAAGTGCGGTATGAAATTCTAGGTATTTTGGTTAAGTCTTCAGGCAAAAATCATGAGTGACGTACGCTATCACTCGAGTGCATATGGTGTCACCCTAGGTACGGGTGCATGTAGCACTATGGGTGAGCGTCTTGGGTTATCACTTGTAGGCGGATTGTCAAGAGTGCGCATGGGCACTCACGAGCATTGGGTGGTCACTCAAACACTAGGGCTGGTGCTCGAGTGCACTTATCGCCTGGGAGTTGGGTTGCTCTCGAGTTGTCACTTCTTGCACCTCACTCAGTGGGACTCTGGTGTTCAGGGTGCCATCACTCGAGTATTGGTGTCTGTTCTCAAGTGATCTGACTACTCTAAGGAGTGTTGGTGCTCTCGGGTACACACTTTCTGTGTCTCACTTGTTGGTGCTCGAGTGCAATTGGGGGGTGTCACTCTAGTGAGTTGTATCACTATTTTATGATGATCTCTGATGCTGTTGTATGTGTGTTGTATGTGGGTATCATGGATTGAGTTGTATCACTATTTTATGATAATGCATTGTATGTGTGTTGTATCACTATTTTATGATGATCTCTGATGCTGCTATGGTTACAGTTGGTGATAGCTGTTGTTATACAGCGAAAACTGTAGTTTACAACACAAGCTGTCATTATTGTGATTATAGCGTAAGCTGTCGTTATTGTGATTACAACGTAAGATGTCGTTATTGTGATTACAGCGTAAGCTGTCGATATTGTGATTACAGCGTAAGCTGTCATGATTGTGATTACAGTGAGAGCTGTCGCAATGTGTATACAGCCGTGAGTGTTGTCGTTTGTGGAAAAACTCATGTATCTTTGTGTTGCTGCTGCTGTTGCTATTTGTGATTTACGTACATACTTTGTGTTTATGTATTGTGCGAGTGATTTGTTACTATTGGGATTCTCTTGAATCTCATTCTTTCCAATAACTAACATTTCAGATAGGGCTAGTGGTGCTAAAGAGAAGCGGGCAACCCGGAGCGATTAGAACCCCTTCGGGTTATATTTGATTGCAGGGTGTTGGTTATCTTCTTTTGAACTTAGGATTACTGTATATTTTGAAGGTGTAATTATTACTGTTGATTTTGGTTATGTAATCCCCTAGTGGTGACTTTTTAACCCCTCAGATTATATATGTATAGAACCCGGGAGTTGCCAGGGATTTATTTATCCACTCTGGTATGTGAATGTAAATTAACTGCAAAGGTAATTATATTCGAATTTTGAAATTGAGACCAGGAGATAAAAGAGTTTTTGAAAGTTTTTAGTGAAAACCCTACACCAGGAGAGAGAAGAGTTTTTGAAAGTTTTTGGTGAAAACCCTACTATAGTGTAGGAATTTGAAATGAATTTAAGCTATCCGACGGTCTTTAACCAATTTAATTATGCGATATCGAATTATAATTATGTGGTTAAAGGCAGGGGGTTACATCAGCTAAGTCCCAGACTATAGCTAGGTAAAGTGCCCTATGCACGTGTTCATATAATAGAATATAGCAAAATATAACATATTCACATAGTGTATGAGAAATAAAGTTACTACATTATGCCCCTTTTTGCAACAAAAACCAATTCCTTGAATTTTGTGTCAACGGCTTGGGCTATCAATCCTGTCCAAAAATTCCAAATGTATAAGAAGTAGGTTACAACACAGTCATGTACCACTTTAGATTCTTCCAAAGTATTTTTGTTGGTTATATTAGTTGAAAGTTGAAAGATTACCAAAATGCCCCTAGGGACTCAGTCTAAGCCCCTTTGTACCCATAAGATTATACTTTTTCAAAAATTTTGACTCAGGCTATTCCTACACAATTTTTCGTGTAGAATCTATTTTTGACTTAGTTTTCACAAAATTACTGCCAAATAACATTTTTGCTCTTAACAGCCCCTATTTAGGATTTTAGGGGTATTTTTGTTATTTTACTTTCTAGGGCTTATCTCACAAAGTGGTCAACGACAATCGTACATAATTTTCTGTCCTGAACACTATGGAATCATCAGATTAATGGAATTCTAGCCCTAACCCCTCTAACTCCTCTTGGCCTAAATTTGTACATAGAAAAGGAAAAATGTGATTTTTTATTTTCAACAGCAAAAACTTGCTCCTTTTCACTCCTAATAACTTGTTAAACCATTTAAACACATACTAAACAAGATTTGAGGAAATTTGGGCAGCATAACCCCTTAGGGTTTCCACTTCCCAAATTTACATAATCAACCAACAAACCACAAACCAAGCCAAAAGTCACAACAACAACTTCAATACACCAAGGATTTGAGATTGTTGAAGTTACCTCTTGATTATTGGTATTTCTCTCTCTAGGCTGACCATACACTCTCTCTCTCTCCTCCTTGAGATTTTGCTTGCTACATAATGATTTCAATAGAAACTAAGAGATTAAATAGGAGATTACAAAAGTTGAAAGCCCTAAAACTTGAATTCACAAAGCCTTACCTTGGGATTTCTGCTCCTTCTCTCTAGATTTTCCTAAGCGCGCGCTCTCTCTCTCTCTCTCTGTGTTATTCTTAGGCGTGAAAATGGCAAAGGAAAGATAAAGGCAAGCTCTAAACCATCCTACATCTTTTTCCTTATTTAATAAATGCTAGCTTGTTTAATTTATGACATCACATTTGTACTTTGCCCTTATCCCTCCATAACTTATGTCATAAACTCTAATTGAAATTGAAATATTTTCTTTCCCTTTCCTTGGCCCATGAAAGACGCCACTTAGGGTCCTTTTACACTAAGTTGGGCTTCATGAAATTGCCTTGGTCAATTGTGTAACTAATTATTATTTTATTGCTAATAACATATGTGCTTATAACTTGTAATTCTTATTTAATTACTTGCCTCAAAATGAGGGCACTTGGCATATCATAATCCAAATAATTATTTTTCCCTCCTATTTTCTTTATACTAGGCGAAATTAACAAGGAAGAGGGAAATAAAATTGTTCCAACATTTTCCATAATCTCTTTAATTAATTTATGCACAAGTTCCACCTTGGCTTTTCAAATCTTGATTTATTTGACAAAGAATATTTCAAATATATAAATTCATCCTTTTTTCCCTTGATGAATTGAAATTAACTTCAATTAATTAGAAAATAATTAATCTTGTTCTTTGTTGGCAAATTTATGATTAAGCCATTACATTTTTGGATTTTTTCCTTTTCTTCATCCTTGGCCAAAATTAACATTAATGTTGGGCTAAATATTATGCTTTACTATTCTTCCTTTTTGGGCTTCAATAATGGGCTTTTTGGAAAAACCTAATAATTAATTTCATAATTTGGTCTAGCCTAATTCTCATGAAAATGGAAATCTACTGGCTTCATATATTTTAAGTTCATGAATATTCACCATTTCATTTCATTGAATATTTCAAATAATTACAATGCATATTGGTGAATATAATTTGGGGTGTTACAGTGCTCCATTACCACAGTCTTCACCAGTAACTTAGGCTCAAGTTAGACAAGTAACTTGCTACCTTTGCCAGAAACTAGGGCATTATCCTGAGGATTGCCCATAGCAGCAACAACAATGTGTGAAGCTCAGACAGAGGGCTTCGTGCAGGGTTTATACAATTACTCAGGAGGAGGCTAGAAAATCTCCTGAACTGATACAAGGTATGGTTTACCTTAATGGCAATTCAGTACAAGCAATGTTTGATTTGTGTGCTAGTCATTCATTTATTGAATATGATTGTGTGAGACAGCTAGGCCTTAAGGTACGCAAACCCCTATATAGTCTGGTTGTGTTTACACCTACAGGTGATAGAATTGTCATAGCTGATGTTTGTCTGAATTGCATAGTAAATGCCGAGGGACACAAATCAATAGTGGATTTAAATAGCTACCATTGCAAGGCTTAGGAGTAATCCTTTATATTGATTGGCTGACAACAAATGGTGTGCATATAGACTACAGAAGAAAAAGGGTTCTTTATCCCAATCTTCAACCACATGGTGGTACTGAAATCAACCTTAACTTTCTTTTAGTAGCTGGGACTAAGAGATGTCTGTAAAAAGGTTGTCAAGGGTATATGATATTTTTCTCCATGCAAACAAAAGCCAGAATAGCATTGGAAAGTATCCCTATAGTAAATGAGTTTTCAGATGTATTTCTAGAAGATATCAATGGATTACCTTTGGGCAAGGAAGTTGAGTTTACTATTGGCTTTAAGCCTGGAGTAGGACCAATATTTAAAGCCCCATACAGAATGGCTACAAGTGAAATAGAAAAATTGAAAAGCCAAATAGAGGAGCTTTTAGAAAAAGGGTTAATTTGACCCAGTGTTTCGCCATGGGGAGCTCCAGTTCTCTTTGTCAAGAAGAAAGATGGAAGCCTACAACTTTATATTGATTACAGGGAGCTAAACCAAGGTAACCATCAAGAATAAACACCCACTCCCCAGAATTAATGATTTGCTTGATGAATTATTTGGTTCCTATGTATTCTCAAAGATTGACTTGAGATCGGGTTATCACCAGCTCAAGGTAAAAGCAAAAGATGTACCAAAAGCCGTTTTTAAGACCAGATATGGCTATTATGAATTTCTTGTAATGCCATTTGGGCTGACCAATGCACTAACCGTGTTCGTGGACTACATGAATCAAATTTTTCATCTGTATATAGACTAGTTAGTAGTAGTCTTCATTGATGATAACCTAGTATACTCACAAAGTAGACCAAACATGAGCAACATATGTGAACAGTGTTGAACATACTGAGAGATAAACAACTTTATGCCAAGATAAACAAGTGTGAACTTTGGCTTTCAGAGGTTAAATTTCTGGGCCATGCAGTCTTACAGCAAGGGGTCTTATGGATCCTAGCAAAGTGGAAGCAGTACTGAACTGGATGAAGCCAGAGAATATTTTTGAAATATGTAGTTTTCTGGGTCTTGCCGGATATTATAGAAGATTCATACAGAACTTCTCTAGAATAGCTTTGCCATTAACAAAGTCAACTAAAAAACTTAACTTTATCTGTGGAACCATAATTATGAGAGGAGCTTCACAGAGCTAAAATAGAAAATAACAACAGCCCCAATGCTGACAATCCCATATCCACATTTGACCTTTATTGTCTTTACTGATACCAGTGGGCATGGATTGAGAAGTGTTTTAATGCACATGGTCGTGTAGTGGCTTATACATCTAGACAGCTAAAGCCTCACAAACATAATTACACCACACATGTTCTTGAGTTATCGGCAATTGTGTTTGCACTAAAAATAAGGAGACGTTATCTCTATAGTGTAATTGTACAACTGCACTCGACCACAAGAACTTGAAATATTTATATGATAAAAAACGAGCTCAATATGAGATAATGCAGATGGATAGAGCTACTTAAAGATTATAACCTGGAGATAAAATACTCTCCATGAAAGGAAAATGTCATTGCTAACTTATTTAGCCATAAAACAATATAGGTGACAGCCATGATGATCATGAGCTAAAACTGATTGAGGATTTCAGAGATCTCAATATGGCTAATTAGATTTTGATTTGTAGCAATAACATCAGTCAGGAAAAGAATAATCTAAGAGCAATAATAGAAGAAGCTCAGGTCAAGGATAGATGAGTACAATGTATCAGAGATATGATTAAATAAGGAAAAACTCAAGAACATGATCTGTTACTAAGTGGAGTAGTCAGATGGAAGAAGTGGGTATATGTTCCATCGCAAATAGAGTTGAAGTGACAAATCCTGGAGGAGGCATATAAGAGTAAATATACTCTATACCCAATAGCAACCAAAATGTATCATGACTTGAAGTCTATGTATTGGTGTCTAGGGATGAAAAGAGATGTAACAAAGTTTGTGGCTCATCGTCTCACTTGTCAAAAAGTAAAAATTGAGCATCAACGACCATCTAAACTTCTACGGTACCCTGAGATTCCTGAGTGGAAATGGGAAAGCATTACTATGGATTTTGTGATAGGATTGCCCAAGATCAGAAATCATGACATGATATAGGTAATAATTGATCGATTCATGAAGACAACCTATTTCCTACCTATCAGCATTAACTACTCTCCTTATAAGTTAGCTGAAGAATATCATTTCGGACAGAGATCCTCGCTTCACTTCCAATTTCTAGAAATTATTGCATGAGGCTTTAGGTACCAATATTTGATTTTGTACTACATATGATCCTCAGACAGATAGACAGACAGAACAAACTATACAAATATTAGAGGATATGTTGAGAGCTTGTGTCATAGATTTCAAAGGAACTTGGGACAAATTCCTTCCATTGGCAGAATTTTCCTATAATAATAGTTATCACTTAAGCATATAGATGGCTTCATATGAGGTATTGTAATGAAGGAAATGTCAATCACCCTTATGCTAGACAAAATTGTCTGAGAGCAGACATAATTGATTAGCCAACTAAGCAAATCAAGATGATTAAACAAAGATTGTTAACTACACAAAGCTGATAGAAGAGCTATGCTAATAAGAGGTAAAAACCTCTATAGTTTAAAGTTGGCAGCCACGTATTTGTGAAAGTTTTGTCAGTCACAGGTATCGGTAGAGCACTAAAAGTGAAGAAGCTACATCCAATGTACATTAGTCTATTGGAGATTTTGTCAAAGATTAGGCTAGTAGCATACCAAATAGCTTTACTTCCAAATTTAAGTAGATTACATTATGTCTTTTATGTTTCCCAGTTAAAGAAATATCAACCCAATTCGAAACATGTGATTGAATATGAAGATGTGGATATGCGGGATGATTTGGCTTATGAAGTCACACCTAACCGAATCATTGATTGGTAGGAGAATTAGCTCAGAAACAAGAGTATCTCATTTATAAAGATTGTCTGGAAGGGATTATCTCATAGAAAAGCCACATGGGAAACAAAGGAAGATATGCGGAAGTGTTACATAGAGTTCATGGCTATGTACATGTAGAAAATTTTAAGGATGAAATTTATTTAAGGGGGGAGAGCTGTAACACCCTATTTTTATTTACCAATATGCCTTGTAAATATTAATGGCATTCAATAGAATTCAAGAAGCTAGTAAAATTCCATTTTCATGAGAATTGGGCTAAAGTAAGACATAAAGCTAAATTTTGGTTTTTCCAAAAAGCCCATTATTAAAGCCAAAGGATTTAAGAAATAAAGAGCACAATATTTGGCCCAATATTAAAGGTTAATTCAGCCATGAAGAAGCAAGAAAAGGAAGAAGGTCCAAATTAAATCCAAAAATGTAACGGCATAATTGTAATTTTCTAATAAAGCACAAAATTAATTATTTACCCAATTAATTGAAGCTAATATCGGTTAATTAAGGGAAAAAAAGGAGAAAAATATATATTCAGAGATAAATATGCAACTTTGGAGCATTCTTGGCCAAGTTAAATCAAGTTTGAAAAGTCAAAATTAAATATGCACTTAATTAATTAATGGATATGAGAGAGGATTATGAAATTCAAAAAGCAATTTTTATTTCTCTTTTCTCTTGGTAATTTCGGCCATAAAGGGAAAAATAAATGCTTGGAAACTAGCTATGCCATGTGTCATCATCTTAAACCAAGTAAAAAGATGAAGAAGCAAAAAGATAAATCACGTGGCAATTTAGCAATAAACTATATTATTTCACAGGAGGATATTTTTAAAACATCATCATCTCCTTCCATTAGCTCTCATTTTCATCCAACTAGAGAAAATAGAGAGAGAAAGTAAGCTTGAAGAAAGTGAGAGCCAAGTGAGTTCAAGAAGGCAAGATTCAAGGTAAGGTTGTGAAATTCTTGTGTTTAAGCCTTCTAATTCCTGTAGAACCTCTTCTAATCTCTTCTCCCTTATGAATATCATGGTTAGCAAGGTAAAACTCCAAAGGAAGTGAGTGAGAGAGAGAGAGAGAAAGTTGATAATCAAGAGGTAATCTCAAGAACATTGATCCTGTTCGTTACTATGTTGTTGTTGTGGTGGTTCTTGTTGTTGTTCGCTTGATTTGTGATTGTTTTGGTGGATTTTGTAAATTTGGGATGATGAAACCCTAGGGGGCATTGCTACCCAAATTTCCACAAATCATGTGTAATAAGTGTTTAAATGGTTAAACCTATGATTATGAGTGAAAAGGAAGGAGCTTTAAGGGTTAAATCAGGAAAATCACATTTTTTGTTTTTTATGGTTAAGTTTTGGCTAAACCTGGATCAAGGGGTTAGGGCTAGAATTTCATTACTCTAATGGTTCCATTATGTTCAGAAGGGAAAATTGTGTAAGGTTTATATTCAGTGTAACCCCTAACTTATTTTCCATAATTATAATTAAAAATTACATAATTAAGATAGAGTAAAGACCAATGGTTAATTTAAAACTTGTTTATAATCTCATCCTTAAAATAGGGTTTTCAAAATTTCTTTCAAAACATGTTTAGCTTGGTCTCATATTCACTTTTCGAATATAATTATCCTACACAGTTCGGTTGCATTCATACATATCAGAGTGTAAACCTAAATTTTTGGCAACCCTCGGGTTTTCATATAATAAGTAAAGGGTTCACAGGGCATATTTGCCCCTTACGATGTAGTTCTTTATTTAGTTTATTGGTTGATTGTCATATTTTGTTTAGGATTACTGGACATTTTGTAAATATTATTTTGGATAAGAATATGTAATCCCTTGGTTGTCTGCTTCTCCTTCGAGCCACTTGCCCTGGCTGTAGGTTAGTCAATGGAAAGAATGAGATTCAAGAGAATCCCTGTAGTAACAAATCACTCATACAATATATAATCACATAGCATGCAAGTAAATTACCAAGCAATAGCAGCATACACATGGCCTTCATGGCATACATATGATCACATCCATGACTACTCACGTTGTAATACATATTGCCTTCATGGCTTACACAATCTTTTATAGCATACACATAGCCATCACGACTTATATATAGCCTTCATGACTTTCACATAGCCTTCACAAATTTCACATAGTTTTCACAACAGCAAACTTCATAACATTCACAATACACAATTCAATGATATAACAAACATACAATGCATTACACATAGTATAAGAGAAAGTGTCACTACTTCATTCTTTCCGATTGTGCTCTGGCACAGGTGGAGCACGAACAAGGAAAATATCAAATCTTATAAACCAAAATCAAGGACAACGAGGTATGACCTATTCCAATTCTTTAATAACTCATAATACTTGGGTTGATTATCACTATGGTCATTTAATCAAGCAACTAAGGAGCTAAAGTGGTCAATTAACCTAAAAGACCAATTTCTAACCTCGAAGTTCAACAATATTATATTATACCATAACATCTTCAATTTTCGCATAAGTGACCAAATCTGCTAGAATTTTTCATCAACTTTGAAAAATCATAACTAAATATATACAAATTGAAATAGGGAGATTCCAAAGGTTATAGAACCCTTATTAAGTCTAGTTTGAAGGAAAAATATATCCTTTTACTAGCTAGAAGCACAAAATTCCTAGATTTTCAGTCTTTGCATGTTGTTCCAGAAAATATTCAAAAACTCATAACTCTTTGTATATAGCTTCAATTGATTCACATGACCTGTCAAATTAAAGCTTAAGATGTCTACTTTCAAATTATAAAAGTTCATAATTTATGCTCATCATGTAGTCTTCCAAAACCTCATGACAAGCTCACTGCCTCACAGAAAATTTCATTGGAAGCATAATCACTTTGTTCAAAATTCACCATTTTATTTTCTTTAATGCCCCAAATATATAAGAAACATTAGAGAATAGATTTGGGACACCTACTAAATCAGGGCATAGCTATCCACTTAGTTTAGGCTTATTCCCAAGCCTCCAATCCTAAAATTCGGGATATTACATTAGTAAAAAGTGTGAAAAGCATTGGAATGTGAAATGACAAAATGGCCCCTAAAATTGTAAATAGGGGCTGTCAAGGGAAAATCTATCTTTTGTCAATAAATTTGGCAATTCTGATATAAAAAATGGTTTCTATAAGTAAAACTATGTAGGATTAGCCTAAGTAATAATTTTTGAAAAAGTGCAATGTGACCTGATACAAAGGGACTTGGACCGGGTCCTTTGGGGCATTTTGCAGTTTTAAATTAAGATAACCAACAACATGAGTTTGGGAGAGTCTAGAGTAGTATATAAATGAGTATTAACTCAATTCTTGTAAAACATGGAATTTTAGGACTCGATAGTTACTCCAAGTTGAAGCAAAATTCATGAACAATTGTGAGCTAGAAAATGAAACCTAAGTTAGTAACTCTCTCCGTCATACACTATGTAAACTTATATATGCTTTGTGTATGCCATCTTCTATTATATATATATATATATATAACGCACTCTCTAACTGGTACGGGAATAGCACAAGTACTATCCGGGGGAGAAGCACCAATACCTCAACAGTCCCAAAAGGGGATCCAATTATAAGAATTCAGTACCAAGAGGGTATACTGCCCAGTCTGTGGTTGAAAGCCCAACTGATCTATGGAAGTCAGGGACTAACAATAGTTGGTTCTGACTCGGGATATAATAGTTGTTGGCCCTGAAAAATGTGCACATACTGTTGAATATTATTATAGTGTATTTATTCTATTGCATTATATGGTACTTGGCATAATTATTTGTTGTATTTTATATGATCAATTGTTTGTTACTACTGATATTCGTTTGAATCTCACCCTTTTGAAATATAAAAATATTCCAGCAGAGCCATCGGCTCTAGGGGCAAAACGGTAAATACCGACAACTGAGGTGTCTGGGCTAAGAAAGTGAAGTTGTTGGTTATCATTAATTTATTTGATAGTTTCAGACAAAATTTGTATATATTTTTCAAACCTTGTATGGATGGCCTATATTGTAAACAAGTACACTTTGTCAGTGTATTTTTGCTATTTCTCTATGCTTGTGGAACTGTGCCTTTATCACTCTAGCAAATATCGAGTTGTTAAGGGGTTTGACAATTCAAGGTAGTGAAACCTTGAGAGGGCATTGATTGAAAGTGTAAAGGGAAGCGAGTGTTCTTTGAAGAAGAACTTACTTGTACTGAGGTGCCAAGAGCTCTGTTAGTGAAACTCTCAGAAAGACTTTTATAAGAACTAGATGTAGGTCAAGTGGATTGGGCTGAACCAATAAAAATCTCATGTCAACCTTCAGTGATATCTTTTTAACTCTACTATCTTCATTAAGTTTGTGCTTAAGTTTAAAATGTTAATATCACCTAATTCACCCCCTCTTGGGTGAAAGGTTTAAACTAACAATACGCTACTTAAATTCAAAAAGGAATATAAATAAGTAACAGAAAAATCCCCTATGATAATCCTAATAAAATATTCATGGCCTGCTTCATTCTAAATTAGCATGAACTCCCTGTACGAGCAATAATTATAGCAAAAATTATGTTTCCACTAAATTGTTTACAATCTGAAAGGACATGTATAATAAATATAGTACTCAACAAATAACTGGCACATCATCCATTACTTTTTGGTTGGCCAAAAAATTCCAACAAGACAATTTAACAGTTTCCCTTAAGAAAAAAAAGTAACCTAGTAAACCGCACCAAAATAGGCTACAATGACAGTTTCTATATTATTCAGCCTTGAGATGCAAAGCTACTTAGAAGCTTACATCAGAATATAAGTTGTCTTGAGTGTGCCCAAATTTTGCTCGAATTTCAACACTGAGATGCAAAACCACTTGAAGTATGATTATTTATCATTATATGTAGATGAGTAACCAAGTTTGGATTTTCAATTTGAACAAAATTTTAGAAGAGAATTAAACATCCTGGTAGTGACACTTAGAGGTCTCACATTTCATATTCAAGGTAAGAACCATGTCCAAGAAAGGAAAGAATGTACACCATATTGTAAAATAAATTATCACTCAAAACAGCATTAAAGATCAATGTTTTAATTAGTAATTGAGGCCTAATTAAAGTCTGAGAGCATCATTGATAAGAAATAGCGTCATGATACCACTACTCAAGATATCGTGAACATTCCTTGGTCAAAGATTCCCATGTATGTTATATGAACATGTTAGTGGCACTTACATTCTTGTCATATGAGAAAATATTGTTCTTGGAAAGGGTAACAAAAATACTACAAGATAGAAATTTCCTCAAATAGTTCTTGAAACAGTGTGAAGACTACATAGGGGAAAATTTAAGGAAGAAAAGCTATATGAGATGGTGTGATGACTATGTACTTTTAAAAGAAAAACTTTATGCACAAATGTCGGTCATTTAAGAACGGCAAAAAACTCTTGGAAGGACCACTTTGAGATTCAATAAATATGAACCCTGGCAAAACTCAGAAAAAAAATATTTGCAGGTTACCAAAATAGGCGTTTATCTAACATTCATAGAGATATGATTCCATTAGTAGCTCCTAACACAAAGAAGAAAAACATGCCCACCTAAAAAATTCAAGTGCAAGTCCTAGCATTAACCTTTTCCTCCTGAAATTATTCAAATAGTTCAAGATATTGAGATTATATGGCTACAGTTACGGTAATTAGAATTCATAAGTAGTGAAAACTGGCATTAGATGTCTTCCAATGTCATCAGAGTAATGTATACAGAAGCCTAATAAGTTCTATAGCCACCCATGGCAAAGAACACAACTACTTGCAAATGTATAAGTGTGGAAAAGATTGGGATTCTCAGCAAGTGCCACAATTTTGGCAACTAAAAGACTGGGATTCTTAGAAAAACTTAACAACACTACTACAAAATATAGATTATACTACCCTAAAGTGTAACTTTAGATGTCCCTATTTAAATTGGGAACATCTAAAGTTAAAAAAAAAATTTACTTTAGACGTCCCCAATTCAAATAGAGATATCTAAAGTCATAGGGACATCTAAAGTTAAAATTTTTTTCTATTTTTTTAAATCAAGGACACCCTTTGGCATCCCTAATATATATTAAGGACGCCAAAGATATCGGGGACACCATTTTGTCATCCCTATTATAATAGGGACACCATTTGATATTTGGCATCCTTAATATATATTAGGGACACCAAAGGGTATCCCTAATTTAAACAAAAGATTTTTTTAACTTTAGATGTCCCCAATCCATATAGGGTAGACGTCCCTATTTGGATTAGGGACGTCTAAAGTAAAACAAAAAAATTTGGACAACTTTAGGTGTCCCTAAATTAAATTTGACATGCCAAAAATAATTCAAATTTATATTGACAGTATTTATTTGTCAGGTTTATTGTCAGTTTTATACTACTCTTATACTCATCTTTCTCTTCCCATCGCTACAAACACAAAAAGAGTCACTGCGCCATGCTTTTTAACTCTTGCTTCCTCTTCTTTATATGCTCTTTTAACTCTTGCTTCTTCCTTTTGCTCTCTTTTTTTCACCCCGATCCAGATCTGTTATGCTTTCTTACCATTTTTTATTATTTCATCTTCTTTCTCTTTTTTCTTTGGGTTTCCTTTCTATTTTATCTTCTAACTTGTGTTGTTATGGCTTGTAGATTGAGACTCTAAAACATCCTTCATGGCCACATTCCCACCGAGAAAATGAGGTTCATCTCTCCCTGTCGCTCTTCTGTATTCATTATTATGAGAAAATTATTAGATCCCAAGTTTTGATGATAACAAAAGACAATTGTGTGCAAATCATAGTTTTATAAGTTTAAGGAATGTTTACAAAGTGACCAAATCCATATAGCAAAGTTCTGTGGTGCCTGCTGTCAAAATGAACTGGTGTACTCAAGCATGAGTCTAGCACTCGAGCATGGAACTCTTATATGCTCGAGCAGGTGCGAGTGATGGCCATAAAGTGTTTGCCCGAGAGCATGCTCTGTCATTTTTACTAATTCACTCGAGCACTGGAGATAGCACTCGAGCATAAGAGTCTTTCTCACTCGAGCACATGCGAATGAAAGACTGCGAGTGCTTGGCCGAGAGCAAGTCCTGCCATTCTTCCTTGGTGCACTCGAGTAGAGAAATCAATATTCGAGCATGAAGCTGCTTTGTACTCGAGCATTAGCGAGTGAGAGACTGCGAGTGCGTGGCCGAGAGTCACGAAGATCAGAAAAGCACAAGTATGCTCGAGTAAGGCTTCATATGCCCGAGTGACACATCAGCACTCACGAGTGAGAAATCTATCTCTCTCAAAGTATGATGCAAGTGATGATAATAAGGGTATATTACTTTAGAATATTCTTCTCACTCGAGCAGGAGTATGTGTGCTCGAGTGAGGGCCCACATCACCTGCGAGTGCAAAATCTCACTCTTGCTAAAATGGTATGCGAGTGCTGTCCAGAGAAGAGTCTCCCAGTGTAAAATGCAAGGCCACTCGAGCAGAAGGAGTTGTGCTCGAGTGAGGCCCCACATCACTCGCGAGTGAGAATTTTGTCTCTCTGAAATCCTATGCGAGTACAAGTTCAAAACTAAGGAACAAAGGGAAAAATAAGGAGACCACTCGAGTGAGCCCATCCATGCTCGAGTGATACTCTGCCAGAAGACCAAATACACCAAGTCTCACAGCGTTCAATCCAATTATGGTTTAATGTTAATTATTTATCTTATTATCACTTATTATTATTATTTAACATCATTTTGAATATTTTATAAGTGTGATGCAGGAGGATGAACGTTGAAATAAACAGACATGAAGGAAGTCAAACAACAGCGGACAACATCACGACAAGCACACACCTACTACATTAAAAGTTTTCAAACATGCGCATGCCGTTCCACAGTAACATGCCCCACTCCACAATGATCGTTATTCAAACGGGCAAAAACTGAACATCTATAAATACAGAGTTCCAGAGAGATCGACTATATAACGAAGCACAAGAATTCACGAGCATATACACGAGTCTCTATTATTCATATTTTCTCTGTATACATATTGATCTTCAATGTTCATCTACTTGCTCTGTAAGAGAGTCTTTATATAATTCAAATTCTATTTTCATTTGATCTCAAGGTATTGGGACCTTGAGAGGGTAGATATCCTTACGAGAGAAGCAGTTGAGAGAATTCCTAGTTAAACCTTCCACTCATAAGACTTATAAGATACAAGCAGTAGAGAACGTTGCTGCTCGTAAGACTTACAGTGGTGTAAGCAGGAGAGAACGTTGCTGCTCATAAGACTTGTATACATAAGCAAGTGGGAAAGGTCATAGGTTTTTTTTCTGCACATAAGACTTGTCGTAATGGGGAGAGAAATTTCTTAGTGTAAGAATATTTCTGCTCGTAGTCCGTTCGAGGACAATTGTTGTTTTGTGGCATTCAAAGAGCCCACTGAATCTTGGAAGAATAGTGAAAATCTCAGTAGGTCTTGATCTCTGAGGACTGAACGTAGGCCTGGTTGTTAGGCCGAACCAGTATAACTCTCTGTGTTCCAATCTTCTCTATTTTACTCTATCTACTCTATCTTCATATCACCACATCAAGCAAAAATTTATCACATCACCCAATTCACCCCCCTCTTGGGTGAAGCTTGCCTCTTCAAAAATGACTTTCAATAATACACTAGTGCAAAAAGTACTTTTTAGACCGGGTGAAAATCACTTTTTAGATCAATTTTGGAACAAGTCTAGATACAGCAAGTCTAAAAAGTCTGATACATTTTAGACTGATTGTACAATCGGCCTAAAAAGTGTGATTTTTTAGATCGGTTCATAAAGGTGAGGTCTAAAAAGCGTGACTTTTTAGACTGGTTCATAAAGTTAACATCTAAAAAGTGAATTTTTTAGACCACTTTTTAGACCGGTTGCATTTAGAACCGGTCTAAAAAGTCACTTTTAGACCGGTTCTAATTGTAACTGGTCTAAAAAGTGACTATTTAGATCAGTTCTAACTACAATCGGTCTAAAAAGTAATATTTTTAAAAAAAAATTAATAGGGCCTTTTTTTGTATTGAAGATTATTTTTAAAAATAACCTCCAATACAAAAAAATTTCCTCATAATTTTTATTATCACATAAATTTTGGGTAAATGACCTATAATTCCTGCCAAATATCATAATGCAATTTAAGATATTGTGCAACTAAACTTGTAAAACAAAATTTACAAGGTCATAATGACATGGACATAAACTTGGCAATTGGTTTAAATTAAAATACTTATAAGGGTATAAAAATAATTTATAAACACAACTATTATAGATCTTTCACATAAGAGTTACATATCAGGCTAAAACAACAAACACATGTAGTACAAATTGCATAATATAGTACTATACTAAATCCAGGAAAAGTGGAAGTTTGCACACTTCTAATATAAAACTGATCACATATATGCCTTGAAGAATAATGGTATCTAGTTCTAGTGACATAGTTATCCTCAAAGACAAGATGCTAAACCCAGCTTTCAGAGATTGCTTAACTCTGCTTGTTAATACACATCAAAATAATAGTTAAGTAGAGGTTGTTTCAACATAAGAAAAGGGGAAAAATATGGATACAAGTGTTCAAAAAGATCATGAAGTATAATACTTAGTATGTTTGGAATATTAAAGTAAATTAGGCATTGGACCAAATAATACTTATAGTTGCAATTAACACTGATTATGAGGAACCTTGCGGTACTTAATCAATATGATATAGAGTTAAGAGGATCCTTCAATGAAGAATTTATATAAAAGTAAAACAGTATTTTATACACACTATAATCACTCATTTTGAAAAATAGAAAAAGAAGAATATATGACACTGTCCAATTTGCAAGTGTCAAATTCAAAGCAATTTCAAGTAAGCATCCAATATAGACATTTATATTCACCAAATGAAGATACAAACACTTTCAAAACTTAATCTAAATATTAAAAGTGGCAAAAAGTGGCACCTGAAGAAGGCACTTCAACGACATGACGTTCAGAACCAAAAGACAACTTGCCTTGAAGACTCATCCTCTATTGAAAGTCTACCTACACTACAGAAGGAAAACTAATACATTCTTTTTTTAAAAGTAAAAAACAAAAGAAAAGGAAAAGACTTGATAAGAGAGTGATCACATGTACACAAAAGAGATGAATGTGCATATCAAATCAAAAACTACCTATAAGTTGTTGAATGCCATACACCTACTGTACCATCCTCTAATCTAGTAACAATTATGGGAAGATCAGAATGAAATCATACAGCAAATACATTGTGTGGGCAACCTTATAGACTCTGGACACAAATTTTAGTCTAGTGGGCCCATACTTGTTTCATAGACTTTATCAATGAAAATATTTCCTATTAAAAATCGAGAAATCAGAAAATGAATGGCAAAAATAAATATGAGAAAATATGTACTTGGTAACTCAGTGGCCTCAAATGACTTTGCCATGGTCTGAAATAGCAGTAAAGACATTTCTTTTGAGTGCAGGTTTCACAAGAAATCCCCATGGAAATTGATATACGTCCATTTATTGAAGACAGGCTAGTAACTGACTTCAACATATATAAAGGAGAAACTTAAAAGCAAAAAACTAAAATCTTTCAAATGCCAATTGGTAAATTCATATGGCACACATCAGAAGCCATACAAACACATAATTTCATGGAAAATTCACAACCCACTTCAATCCAAATAATCACTTGAAGGTCCCTTTTAATTATTTTGTTTTTATCATTATTATTATTACACATTGTATGCAGTATAAATATACAGTAATGACAATAAGTTTGTTGATTATGTTTGACACATTGAATCAAACTCCATCATTCATTCAAGATGTTCATTCAGTCTTGTATAATCAACTCCAAATGTCAAAGGAAGGCATATATGTACATATGGCATAGGCTATAAATGGGGCTAGTTTGCCTATCCCCAAAGTAACCATCATAATTATGAAACTCTATTTTTAAATGTCAATTTATAGAAATAGTACGACAAATACAAACCACGGATTATTATAAACATTAGTACATGTTAAAAGAACCATTCCATTCGTCAAAGGAAAGTGAATTCATCTTGTAAGTAAATGTAAATCATGAAACTAATTAAAGGCAAAACATTTAGTACAATATCATATCGTGATTTGAAGTAATACATCTACTGTCAGAAGCCAAACACTAGTTAATGTAGATTTCGCTGTAAGTTTGCATTAGAATAACAAAAAAAAGCAAATAAACTAGGCAATAATTAACAAGAAGATCAGAAAATATCAAATCGAAGCAAATTCGCTCTAGATGTAGGGTGTTCAGAAATTCAGAATATAGAAGAGCTTGCAAAAGAATAGATCAAAGAAAAAGTTCACCATTTTTACATATTAGAGAGTAACTAGCTTCGGAAGCAAAGAAATTGTCAGATATTAGAAACCAAGGAAACTAACTTCTGTCTGATTGACTGTTATCAACAAAAGAAGGAAGAATTACTCAGGAACAAAAATAGAGAAAAATGTAAATTAGGTCAAGGAAAGAAAAGAGCAAGAGTCGACCCCTAGGAAAGCAAGAAATGAAACCGTAGACAAAAACAAAATAAAAAATAAACAAAGCAATGCATAACAATTACATAGAAAGAATTTTGCTAAGCAGGTCAGAGCATATGGTGACTCAGAGTTGGAGTTTGTTCCTAGGTAGCTCAGGACACGATAGTGAAGATAAGAACAAGTAAGGTCACTGCTGTAATGAAGATGCAAATATCATAGAGCTAGATCACAACATAAGAAATCGATTGAATTTTAAGGGATTGGATTTCTCTGATGACTGGTTAAAGATTACAGTTCTAATAGAACAGGTGTTTTAAACATGAGTTCTAAGTATCAAAAATTGTACATCAACTGTGTAATCAGAGCGAGCCAATGTAGACATGCAAGGGCTATCAAGGAGCGACATGGGACAGAGACTGAGGAGCGAAGCATGACAAAGGAGATGAGAAGAAGCTCAAAGTAAATAGTTCGATCGTGGGATGAGGGATATTTTTAAAGCGGTTATCTTATGCATCAGGTCTAAAAACATATCTTTTAGATCATTTATTTCAAATATCAGGTCTTAAAAGGGGAAAAATATTTTTTTTAATTCTGTATCTTTTATACCGGTTATAAGAAATAATCGGTCTAAAATGTTTTATCTTTGAGACCGGTTATTAGTAAAAACCGATCTAAAAAGTTTCAAAATTTTTTAATTTTAATTCGTTTTATCTTTTTAGATCGGTTGTTTGGAAAACCGGTCTAAATAATATCTTTTAGATCACATATTTTAGGAATTGGTCTCAAAAGTTCTTTATAATTAAAAAACTGCCACCCGTCATACTTTTTAGACCTTATCCGCAATAACTGGTCTAAATGTTGCGGTCTAAAAGGGCTATTTTCTACTAGTGATAGAAGGAGATAAGTTTTTTGCAATTGATTCCTCTTACTGTTTTCATCTTCTGGCTATGAGATTTTAGCTTTAGAGTTATTATTGTGTAGATTTTGGATTTGGAGTTTAGATACTATATCTGTAATTTTATTGATGATGATATGTAATTTCTGGTTTTAAACACTGTTTAGTCAAAATATGTAATATAAATGATTTTTTTTAAAAAAAACTTTAGATGTCCCTATTTTAAATTGGGGACGTCTAAAGTGGTCTAAAGTGCCAGTATAGCACTATAGACGTCCCCATTTTAAATTGGGGACATCTAAAGTCTAGACCTTAGACGTCCTTTTATTTATGGACGCTATTGCCATTTTTTACTGCATCGCTTACATAGATGTACCCTTGTTTTCAGACGTTAAAAGCATTTTTTGTAGTTGTGTGAGAAGTATAAGATTAACTTAAATTTTACAGAATAATAGACAATGAAAATACCTCCAGGCAGAAGTGCAGCTACGTACAACAATTGTAGGGGAGATAATGAGTAGAGAAAAGTTTCTGATACCTAATGAACATATCAATTTTTCAAACACATAACTAATATGACCAAGTTGCATAAGGGGAATTTGCATAATGATCATACCAGATGTTTAAACATATAACTGAAATTAGGTGCTAGAATGTGAAAAACTTAATCAAAAGGAAATGGACAACATTAAAATGAAAACTATTATAATACCGTGTCTTCATAATGATCTCTTAGACAACCATATCATCCATTTACATGAAATGGATTTTTACTTGAGACCAACTTTAATTCTAAATTCCATTCTAGTTCCAAATGAGGTATGTAGATAGAAATTGGTCAGCTTGTAAAAGGGTTAGAATTCAGGCCAAAGGATACAACACAAATTGAAATGTTTAGTTGTAGCTAGGTGTTAATTATGATATATGACATTTACATTCAGTTATTTAATTTTTAAGGAAGTTAGAACTACTAAGGTGAAAAAAGAGTGTCTAATAAGGCAACATGATTGAAGAAAGTTTATTAGCATTTACACCACAAGGGCAAGAGGGTGATAGCATAATAATTATAGTAGGATGCACAATACCATCCTTTTAGGGTCTATAACTACAAGGACTAAAAAGAAACATGCAGCTTTATACAGAAAAGTTATACACAATAGCGTGAAAAGATCATCTTTAATCATGATGATAAAAGACAAAGAAAATTTGATACATACTACATTGACTACAAATGGACAAAGATGATTGCACAAGAAATAAGACATATTTAAATTTGAAAGGGATGTTTCATCACACCTTTTGTGTAGAAAAGCATGCCATATTAGAGATCCTTGACCAAAGGAACGGAAAAAGTAGTCCATAAGGAATCTTGGATATCCATCCTGTAAAAAAAACCAATTAGTGAATTCATGAATATTGAATAAGTATAAAACAAAAAAAGACTACTTAATGACTTAGGTATTATATAACAGTATAATTATAAACAACAACACAAAATTGCTTATCATAGGAAAGCCACACCAAGTTGTTTTCCTGAGTCATAATCAAGTATGAGTTATTCCAAGCCTTCTCAGAAGATGAGTTATACCTCATGCGGTCCTCTCATGTATCTAAGCTTATGATTTTGACTGTAGTTCAGTATAATTATCCATCTAGCATATTCTGCATATATAATTTGGTTCCACATACATGAATTGGCCTACGACACTATTTTTATCTTACTCATACTTAAACAAATGATTTCTTGTATATGAAGATGAGGATGTGGACCATGTGCATCAAATCACCCAAGGGAATCTTATATGCGAGGTATTAATTAAAGCTATCACATGTGCAATATAAATTAGTTTAATATACTATTGAAGCATGCAATATGGATATTATTATTAATTAAAGCTGTCACAAGACAATAATATAAGCCTGCATACTATTATTCTATATTAGTTGTCATGTTTACAACAACAGTAACTTAAGTTCAACTCATTTTGATCTAATTTGTATGACTGAATTAGAATTTTAACTTCAACCTCCATACAATTTATTGGTCAATTGATGCAAATCACTCTTGTTAGAGCAACCATTTCACCCAATAGGGGGGTGAATTGGGTGATACTAAAATTTCGTTGCAAATAAAAACTTGACGGTGAATATAAAGCAATAAAGAGTAAGGAGAAACATCACCGAAGTGTACACCGAGAGTTATACTGGTTCGGCCACAACCACTTTGACCTACGTCCAGTCCTCAGAGTTTCTCTGAGAGTTTCACTATAATTTCCAAGATTCAGTGGGTTCTTGGCACCTCAGTACAAGCAAGTTTCTTCGCCTGGACACTCGCTCCCCCTTACAAATTGTAATCCAATCCCAATTCAAGGTTCCACAACCTTAAGTTACCTCAATAACAAATATTGAGTTTGAATGAAATATCTCTCTCACAGAGTGAATAACAATTACTGAAGCATAGAATTACAAGTATAATGAAAAAACAGAGTAATGAACTTGATAATGCGTTCATGTGTGTGTTCTTGTTATTTTTCTCTGTTTGGATGTTCCCATATATATAGATGTGTTGGTAATGATTGTTCGAACATATTTCTTTATGTCCGTTAGAGAGTGTGCAGCCACTGTTGACTTTTCCAGTATTTGAAAAATATCCGTTTGCGGTAGGTGGTGGTAGGTGGCATTTGAACGTTGCATTTGACTTTCCTTATTTGGTAAGATCTCTTCATTTTTTATCTGTGGATATGCTAAGAATACTAATACAATGAAAGGTTAATCATATAGGAAACAAATCAATGAACGTTGTAATGATTTCTAAATTTCTGGACTTGCATACTCGAGTATTCATTTAAGTTTAATCGAGTACTTACTCGAGTATCTTCGAGAAAACTTTGATAAACTGCAAGTCAATAAGCAAACATAACATTGCTCGGGTAGTGCATGAAGTAAACAAAATTTCAAACCTTTGGGAATACCTGTTTACTCGGGTACTTACTCGAGTATGGCACACTTTACTACACAAGTTACTCTAGTAGCAACTCGAGTAAACCCTCAAATAAACTTTAGGTTACTCGATGCTTCACTCCAGTAATGTTGGCAGGATTTCAAAGCCGAGAGCACTTCAAGTTTGATTACCTTGTTACTCGAGTACTTACTCGAGTAAACATAAATTTTCTACATAGCTTACTCGGGTAATGACTTGAAGTTCTCTGTCAATAAATCTGCACATTACTCGATTACTTACTCGAGTAATCCAGTTTTAAATAAGTGATTAAATACCTCCATACTTGAGTAGTGCCTCGAGTGAAGTGTCATAAAAACATATCATTTTATTCGAGTAATACCTTCAGGTTTTGCTTACCACAGTGAGTTACTCGAGCAGCGCCTCAAGTAACATTGGCAGGGTTGAAAATGCCGAGAGCAACACATTTCCTGAAACAGAGTAACTCGAGTACAAACTTGAGTATCATTGGCAGGCCGAAAGCAACTGGAAGTCTTTTACATGGTTACTCGAGTAACATTGGCAAGCCGAGAGCAACTCCAAGTGATTTACCTGGTTACTTGAGTAGCTACTCGAGTAACGTTGGCAGTTCGAGAGCAACTGGAAGTCATTTACCTTATTACTCGAGTGCTTACTCGAGTAACGTTGGCAAGTTACTTGAAGGTTGACCTGGTTACTTCAAGTTTCTTTCTCATTACTCGAGTAACCCTTTAGAAAACTTGCCACTGATCAAGTTTCTTTGCTTTTTCTCTTGGCCTTTCTTCACTACTCCAATGCTTACTTCAAGTGATGCTTTTGCCCTGTTATTACTTTGTTCAAACTTATTTGTTTATCAAATCTTTTTCATACCATTCTTTGTTATCATCAAAACATGAGATCTAACAACTCTTATATCTTTAAACCTCTTGACACAAACATTTGAATATTAGATTTTATTTTGATTTAGGTACTGGAGTTTTGATTTTAGTAAGTTTATTATTAACACTTGAGGTGTCAAGCTGTGTTATTAATGTTAAGTGACTTACTAATATCCATTCAGAACCAAAGAACTTCCAAGGCAAAATTGCCTATCGATGAAAACTTCTAAGGTAAAATTTCCCCTTAACCCTAGATGTAAAAGTGAATAGATCATGCACGTACGTGATAATAGAGGTAAAAGTAATGATAGTAAAAGTAGTCATAGTAGACATACACTGCAAGTTAAGGCATATGGTAATTATCAGGCTTAAGTTATCTGACTATATGTTATAAAGAGCATTTGCGACTACATTTGCTTTACCCGGATGATATTTGATTTCCAGGTTGTAGTCCTTAAGCAACTCCATCCACCGTCGCTTTCTCATATTCAATTCTTTTTTATCATATAAATATTTGAGACTCTTGTAATCGCAATACAATTCTACCGTCACACCATACAGATAATGCCTCCAAATTTTTAAGGCAAATACAATGGCCGCAAGCTCCAAATCATGTGTAGGATAATTCATCTCATGAGGTTTGAGCTGTCGAGAGGCGTAGGCCACCACACGTCCCTGCTGCATAAGGACACACCCTAATCCCTGCTTACTCACATCACTATACACAATGTAGGTCAAGCTGGGATCAAGTATAATCAACACAGGTGTCATAGTCAACCTCTCTTTCAACTCCACAAAGCATTTTTCATGATGTTCATCCCATACAAAAGGCTTATCCTTCCTTGTGAGCTTGGTCATCGGTAAAGCAATACGTGATAAATTTTGAATGAATCTCCGGTAGTAACCAGTAAAACCCAGAAAACTGCATACCTCTGCAACAGATTATGGCCTTTTCCAGTCTAGTACTGCTTCCACTTACTAAGATCTACAGAGACCCCTTCTTGCGAGATAACATGGCCTAGGAATTTTATTTTCGATAGCTAAAACTCGTATTTACTCAATTTGGCATAGAGCTGCTTCTCACGCAATGTATTCAATACAATTCTCAAATGATGCTCATGCTCTTCTCTACTCTTAAAGTATATCAGAATATCATCAATGAATACCACAACGAATTGATCCAGATATTGTCGAAAGATACGGTTCATGTAATCCATGAAAACGGCAGGTGCATTGGTTAGCCCAAATGGCATCACCAAGAAATCATAATGACCATACCTGGTTCGAAAAGCAATATTTGGAACATCTTCTGCTTTCACTCGTAGCTGATGATACCCTAACCTTAGATCAATTTTTGAGAATACACACGAACCGGATAGTTGATCTAAAAGGTTATCGATTCGGGGAAGAGGGTACTTGTTCTTGATAGTAATCTTATTCAGTTCTCTATAATCGATACATAGACGAAGACTCCCGTCTTTCTTTTTCACAAACAACACTAGAGCTCCCCAAGGCGACATACTGGGTCTAATAAACCCTTTCTCCAGCAAGTCTTCTATTTGTTTCTTTAACTCCACCATTTCGTTTGGGGCCATACGATATAGGGCCTTAGATATAGAACCAGCTCTAGGCACAATGTCAATAGGAAACTAAACTTCCCTTTCTGGAGGTAATCCGCTAAGATCATCCGGAAATAACTCAGGGAATTCATTTACCATGGGTATACTACTCACAGTTTTATTAATCTCCCCTTGCACAGAGAAGAATACCATATACCCCTGGCAACCCTTTTCAAGATATTTTTCAGCTTTAGCCGTAGAAAGAAAATTCATACTGTCATTTACAACTTTGACCCTCTGAGAAGTAGGATATACTATCCTCCTGTTCCCACAATCAAGCATAACATTATTCGCCGTTAGCCAATCAAAACCCAAAATGACTTCCAATTGGTAAAGCGGCAGACAAATCAAATCCATAGTAGATTGGTACCCTTCTATAGTTATGACACAATTCAGACAAGCTTCTGTAGTCAAGGCCTTAACACCCATCAGAGTTGACACTGTCAGATCAAATGGTTATTTATGCATATGCAATCCCAGGTGCTTCACGCAATCATAGGCAATGAAGGAGTGACTTGTACCCGAGTCAAACAGAACTTGTAATAAATAGCCATTAAGAAGAATTTTACCTTGTATCAACTTAAGAGATTTATGGGCCTCCTCGTGGGTCAAAGCGAATACTCGACCCTGAGTTTTCGGCCTCTGGTCTGGTCGTGGCTCTTTGCATTCGACAGCAGTATGCCCCACATGTTTACAATTGAAGCATATTATTCGACCCTCACAAGTCTTACCATGATGTGACTGATTACAACGAGGGCAGATCCAAGGTGTAAAAGGAGTTCTCTACTGATCACGGCTCCTAGACTGGTAGGGCTTTTTACCACTCCCAGATGAAGATCCTTGTCCCTTTTGCTTCTGTGAAGTACCACTCTTACTGGGTTCACTGCGATGGCCAGTAGCTTTAGTAGGATATAGTTCTCTTAAATTATTTTCTGTGATCCTACACTCTTCAACAGCCTTATTGAATTTAGTGAACATATAAGTGGCCAACCGCTTCTTCATGTCACGTCTCAACCCCCGAATAAGCAAGTCAGAACTCCACTCTTCATCATCCTTATACCGAAGGTAGGAGGAATACCAGGACAAACGGATGAAACGGGATAAGTAGTCATCAAAGCTCTCCATGTCCCCTTATCTGATATTTAGGAATTCTGTTTCCTTCTCGAGCCGCACCAATTTGGGAAAGTATTTCTCATTAAATTCTTGCTGGAACGATTCCCAAGTCAACGGCACATTTCTGCTATGCAGAGTGAGGGAGATATTCCTCCACCAGTGATCTGCATCTCCTTCTAACTTGTAGACAGCCAGGCGTGCATTCACCTCCGACGGGCATCCTAGGACCTTGAAGATTTTCGCAAGGCGATTCAACCAATCTTCAGCTGCTTGCATATCAAACCTCCCTTTGAACACTGGAGGCATATGTTTACAAAATCTAGTGACCCAAAACTGAAGTTCCCTTTCCTCTCTTGTCGGTACCCCGTGTGACTCTTGATTTAGAACAGTGTGAGGTGGGGACTCCAGGGGTCGTGCTGACCCTTCAGCAGTGTCCTCATGACGAGTTTCTTCTTGAGTTTCCACTGAAGTAGACTGAATCAGGTCCTATTTGTTCTTTGCTTTCTCTACTCTAAGCTCTTCTCTTAGCTCAGCAATCATATCTCTTTGATCCCGAATTAGACCCATCAGCTCTTGGATTAGATCTGGTGGATTGTCATTGACTACCTCCACCTCTGGGTCTACACACGGAACATTGTGGCGTCGTCTAGTTTTCTTCATTCTACAAACAACTTACCCCATTAATCTTACAGAGATAGTATGCACATATATTCACAAGTCTCATATATATCCATATCAATAGAACATACATGTGCATACACAACAATTATCCATAAATGATCTTCTACCTCTAAAGCCAACTAAGGGATCTATTCTAGCAAACTCTACCCTTACCAGAAACTACATCTCTGATACCAAAAATGTAATCCCCTACCCTGATAACCATAATTAAGATTCAAAAATGCATAATTTAAAGGAATTAGAGACCGACGGATACTTTTTCTCAAATCTCTTTTCTAAAATTCGTTCAACATGGTCTCATATTCATCTTCTGAAAACTAATTACTCTGCACAATTCAATCACATTCATACATATCAGAGTGCATAGCCAAATTCCCGACAACTCTCGGGTTTCATACATGTATAAACTAAGGGTTGTAAGTTCCAACTAGGGGATTACATGACCAACATCAACGTAATATCTACATTTCAAAAATAAACAGTAATCCCAAGTCTAAAACAGATAACCAACAACCTAACAACACATCTCTACAAGATCCTAGCCGCTCCTGGTGGTTCGTTTCTCCTTGGAGCCACTTGCCCTGTCTGAAATGTTAGTCAATGGAAGAATGAGATTCAAAAGAATCTTTGTAGTAACAAATCACTCATACAGTGTATAAACCATAGCATATATGATCATGTTAAGCAGCATCACAATGTATCATGGCTTTCGCCATAAACAACAGCACTCATGGATGTAATCTCTATGCGTCAGCTTTCGCTACTATCTCTATGTATCACAAAGTATCACTATGCGTCAACTTGCGCTGCAAACTCAAACCATCACAATATATTCACAAAGTATTCTTAATGCATGACAAACATACATACAATGTTTCACACACAGTATAAGAGAAAGAGTCACTACCTTGTTCTTTCCGATTGTGCTCTAGCGTAGGTGGATCACGAAGAGGGAAAATATCAAATCCTACACTTCTAAATGCACTATTTAGACACTTCTATAGTGTTTCTTGGGGTTATATGAGTCTATAATGAAAATTTACAAAAATGCCCCTGGGACCCGGCCTGGGCCCGCCGTACCCGGTCCGATTGCACTTTTCCCGAAATTCTAATCTGGGCTATCCTAACATATTTCCACCCATGGTACCCATTTCCAGACTCAAAATTATCAAATTCAATGTAAAATTATAAATTTACCCTTGGCAGCCCTACTTCAAGGTTTTTAGGGGCGTTTTCATAATTATGCTTTTTTGGCCTTTTCCGAAAAAGTGGCCAACTGTAACCCCACCTAATTTTCGCTCCTGAACGCAATGGAACCATCAAATCATTGAAAATTCAACTCTAAGACACATTTCTAGAGCTGGCCGAAATTTATGAGTTATGCGAGGAAAATCGGGGTTTTACGATCTTGGCTCCTTAAACGCATTCCTTTCTACTCCTAACCACTTTATTAACTATTACATTAGGTTATAACTACCTTTTGAACCAAAATTGGGCAGCATAACCCTTAGGAAACTCAATTTCCAAAATTTAAAACCAACGAAAATCCGGCAAAATTTCACCGATTAAATTACCCACAGCAGCCAGAATAGTTAATATACGAAGGTTTGGAAGTTACCTTAAGCTCCCACTAGCTTTTCCTCAAGGTGGATGAACCCTAACCCTTGAAACACTAAATTTTGAGCTTCACAACCTTAAAAAATAAAGATGAGTAGCTTAGAGTTAGAGTTATACGCGTTAGGAGCTAAATCGTCAGAGAAATCGGCTTACCTTGTGAGATCTCTTCCCTTTCTCTCTCTAAACTCTCTCACCTTCTCTCTCTTGTTTCAGGTCTGGAATAGCACGAAAATGGCTGGAGAAAGAAGGCTGATGGTATTTAATATCATATATTATATGATATTTAATTATTGATTAATTTCCAACAATTTCGGATTTTTCAGAAATTCTGGCAGATTTCTGCCCAAATTTTTGAAAAATCATAACTAATTCTAGAAAACTTGAATTGGAGTGATTCCAAAGCCTATGGAATCCTTATTGAGTCTATTTTTAAGGAAAAATATATAATATTTCTGGATAGAATCACAAAATTCTCAGAATTTCAATCTTTGCATACTGTTCTAGAAAATAATTAATTTCGCTGGGCAAACTTCAAAAATCCATATCTCTTAGCTCATAAATCAAAATGATAAAAATTATAAGTCCATTTTAAGCTTGACATTTGAAAGTTAAGACTAGAAAATTTCAAAATTTTTAGACATCATTTGCCTATTTAAAACGTCCATACAAATCGGCTGCCCTATACAGAGTTTCAATGGACAGAGTTTTCAACTTTTGCACAATTGTTTCCAATGGTTCCAATTTCACAATAAACACTCTCCCCACACGAATTTTCATAAAGAAGCCATTAGAATCATTAAAATATCCAAATTCGCATCACACATTCTCCAAAAGTGTTTATTCAACATAATTTCATCCACTTTTGAAGTCATTAGCCCTTAATCACTTTTTGGGATATTACAAGTTACCTCAATAACAAATATTGAGTTTGAATGAAATATCTCTCTTACAGAGTGAATAAGAATCACTGAAGTACAGAATTACAAGTATGTGTAAAAACAGAGTATTGAGCGTGAACTTGATAATGCGTTCGTGTGTGTTCTTGTTATTATCTCTGTTTGGATGTTCCCATATATATGTGTGTGTGTTGATAATGACCATTGGAACATTTTCTTCTCGTCCGTTAGAGTGTGCACAGCCACTGTTGACTTTTCCAATTTTTGAAAAATATCTGTTTGCAGTAAGTGGCGGTAGGTAGCATTTGAACGTTGCATTTGACTTTCCTTATTTGGTAAGATCTCTTCCTTGTTTATCTGCAAATATGCTAAGAATACTAATACAATGAAGGGTTAATCACATAGGAAACAAATCAATGAACGTTGGAATGATTTCTGAATTTCTCGGTTTGATTACTCAGGTAGTGCATAGAGTAAAGCAAATTACAAACCTTGGAAATACCTGTTTACTCGAGTACTCACTCGAGTATACTACAATTTTCTTCATAGGTTACTTGAGTGGCTACTCGAAAGGTCTTTCAAATAACCCGGCAGATTACTCGATGCTTCACTCCAATAATGTTGGCAGGATTTCAGGCTGAGAGTACTTCAAGTTTTGTTTACCTGTTTACTCGAGTGTCGCCTAGAGTGAACATCTATTTTCAGCATATCTTACTCGGGTGGATACTGTTAGAGCAAGTGTTTCACCCAAGAGGGGGGTGAATTGGGTGATACTAAAATTTTGTTGCAAATAAAAACTTGACGGTGAATATAAAGCAATAAAGAGTAAGGAAAAATATCACCGAAGTGTACACCGAGAGTTATACTGGTTCAGCCACAACCATTTTGACCTACGTTCAGTCCTCAGAGCTTCTCTGAGAGTTTCACTATAACTTCCAAGATTCAGTGGGTTCTTGGCACCTCAGTACAAGCAAGTTCCTTCGCCTGGACACTCGCTCCCCCTTACAAGTTGTAATCCAATCCCAACTCAAGGTTACACAACCTTAAGTTACCTCAATAACAAATATTGAGTTTGAATGAAATATCTCTCTCACAGAGTGAATAACAATCACTGAAGTATAGAACTACAAGTATAATGTAAAACAGAGTAATGAACTTGATAATGGTTCGTATGTATGTTCTTGTTGTTTTTCTCTGTTTGGATGTTCCCATATATATAGATGCGTTAGTAATGATTGTTGGAACATATTTCTTCATGTTCGTTAGAGCGTGCGCAGCCACTGTTGACTTTTCCAGTATTTGAAAAATGTCCGTTTCCGGTAGGTGGTGGTAGGTGGCATTTGAACGTTGCATTTGACTTTCCTTATTTGGTAAGATCTCTTCATTTTTTATCTGTCGATATGCTAAGAGTACTAATACAATGAAAGGTTAATCATATAGGAAACAAATCAATGAGCGTTAGAATGATTTCTAAATTTCTGGACTTGTATACTCGAGTAGTTACTCGAGTATTCATTTAAGTTTACTCGAGTACTTACTCGAGTATCATTGGGAAAACTTTGATAAACTGCAAGTCAACAAGCAAACATAACATTACTCGGGTAGTGTATGAAGTAAATAAAATTTCAAGCCTTTGGAAATACCTATTTACTCGGGTGCTTACTCGAGTATAGCACACTTTACTTCATAGGTTACTCTAGTAGCAACTCGAGTAAACCCTCAAATAAACTTTAGGTTACTCGATGCTTCACTCCAGTAATGTTGGCAGGATTTCAAAGCCTAGAGCACTTCAAGTTTGATTACCTTGTTACTCGAGTACTTACTCGAGTAAACATAAATTTTCTACATAGCTTACTCGGGTAATGACTTGAAGTTCTGTGTCAATAAATCTGCACATTACTCGATTACTTACTCGAGTAATCCAGTTTTAAATAAGTGATTAAATACCTGCATACTTGAGTAGTGCCTCGAGTGAAGTGTCATAAAAACATATCATGTTATTCAAGTATTACCTTCAGGTTTTGCTTACCACAGTGAGTTACTCGAGTAGCTCCTCGAGTAACATTGGCAGGGTTGAAAATGCCGAGAGCAACACATTTCCTGAAACAGAGTAACTCAAGTACAGACTCGAGTATCATTGGCAGGCCGAGAGCAACTTGAAGTCTTTTACATGGTTACTCGAGTACTTACTCGAGTAACATTGGCAGGCCGAAAGCAACTCCAAGTGATGTACCTGATTACTCGAGTAGTTACTCGAGTAACATTGGCAGGCTGAGAGCAACTAGAAAACTTTTACCTTATTACTCGAGTGCTTACTCAAGTAACATTGGCAGGTTACTTGAAGTTTGACCTGGTTACTTCAAGTTTCTGTCTCATTACTCGAGTAACTACTCGAGTAACCTTTTAGAAAACTTGCCAATAATGAAGTTTCTCAGCTTTTTCTTTTAACCTTTCTTCATTAATGAAGTTTCTCAGCTTTTTCTTTTAACCTTTCTTCATTACTCCAATGCTTACTTCAAGTGATGATTTTGCCCTGTTATTACTTTGTTCAAACTTATTTGTTTATCACTCTTTTTCATACCATCCTTTGTTATCATCAAAACATGAGAGATCTAACATTCTCCCCCTTTTTGATGATGACAAAACTTGGTGATTTTGAACAAGATTTTTGGAATTGAGTTCTCAATTAAATACTTCTTGAATTCAATGATAATTTTGAGAACCTTGTTAAGTTTAGATTCAAAGTGTTTTAAAAGAAAATGAAATTATAATATACACCTGGCACACGTAATAAACTCATTAGTTCCACAATGTATTCTAATTTAAAAGCTAAAATGGACTTGAAATAAATTCATAACTTAAGTAAACTTGCATTAAACTTAAAGTTACATTGCAAATGAAAAAGTTATAAGTTAAAAAACTCCCTAAATCCCATATACACCCATATACCCAAAAAGAAACTCAGACACTCCATAAAATCACACTCAAGCTCTTCTCCCCCTTTTTGTCTTCATCAATCAAGTGGAGGATCGGAAGGCTTGACCATAGAAATAGGTTTGACAGGAAGGACAAAAGAGCTATCTGAACCAGAAGAATCAAAGGATAAGGAACTGGTAGATGCTGGTTCAGGAAGATTTAATGGAGGAATATGAATGTCTTCTCTTGGAGGAACAGGAGAGGGCTGATAGACAATCAAAGTGGTGGTCTTAACCACTTCAGTCCACTAGGAGTATGATGATCAGATGATGAGGGCGAGATTTCCTCTGTATGGGTAGGAGATGGAATAGGTTTAGGGGAGGGTTCAGGCTGAGGTTTGGGTGGTGAATCATCAATGATGATATGGATGGTCTCATTGGATTCAGGGTTATCCACTGAGCATAGGATATCTTTGGGTCTTGGCTCAGGTGGACTAGAGATTGGAGGAATAAGTGGCTCATCCTCAGTGTGATGAAGGTCAGATGGGATGTTCTCTGGAGGTGGTGGTATATGCTCTGGAGATGGTATATGACTTAGAGATGATAATGGTTCAGGTGTAAGTGATGATGGACCAGCAGAAGGTCCAGGACCCAAAGAGTCCAATCTAGCCAGAATCAACTTCAAGATCTCACCCTGGGCACGTTGCTCAGCTAGCAACTCTTCGTGCCTCTTATCCATTCTCTCAACCAACTCAGCCATCTTGTGATTCATGTTGGTTATCATCTCAGCATTGGTGTTGGCAATGTCCACATGGAATCCCTTGAGCATATTCTCCATAAAGTGCTGAAGTGTGGCATTGAGGAAAGAGGGTGATGATGTAGTAGCAGCTGGAGCCGAAGACTGAGTGTCATCCATTTTACTTGTCTCAGTCTCTGTCTTCTTCTTCTTCGACCCAGACTCCAGAGGACCCTTGAGAGGGATTTCAATGTTGAGCTTCCCAATTTGATTTCTCCCAACTGGAGTAATCCTCTCAATATGCTCTTTGCTCTTTAGATACCATATCTTATTTTCCTTCAGAATGAGTGAAACAATCTGAGGATATGGCATAGGTATGGTAGCTTTCCCATCTACTCTGTATCTCTTCATCTTAGAAAATATATACTCCCCCAAATCTTTTTGTTCCTTCAGGAGTAAGGAAGCAAACCATCTAAAGTCCCTATCAGAGAAATGGGTATAATTATTGGCCTTGTTCACAAGGGATCTAGAGTATATATACCATAGAACCCTGTGATGATCGCACATATCACTAGGTTTGAAATTTAAGGGGCCTACAAGCTCACCAGGTTTAAGAACAAAGAATATTTGGTTTGAATCAAGTTTGGAGTAAATGTCATCTTATGGGTTCTCTATTCCTAACCACAGATTAATTCTAGAAGGTGAGATAGGTATCTTTTGGCCTCTAACAGTGGTAGTCATCTCTTCCTCTGCAGAATTTCTATTGGGTTCATCTAGAATCTCAAGATTGCAGTGAAAGTGTGTGACTACTTTAGTGCAAAAAGGAAGTCTAATAGAAAGCCAAGGCATAAATGGTTCTAGAAAGGGCTAAGATCATGCTTCAATACCTCCTGAAGTACTTTGAGGTCCACATAGTGTGTCTTGCATACTTTTCTCCTAGAGAATTAAGTGAGGTATTTCTGGGACTCTTCTAGCTTGTTGACATTAAACCCCTTTGGAGGTTTGGTGATCTCCTCTTCTGGCAGTTCTGATTTCTTTGAAGACTGCCCTTTCTCAAGCTGATCTAGAATGCCAGCCATTGCCTTAGCCACATTCACATCATATTTAGGCTTCTTGGCAGGTTTTGGTGTGAAAGAGGGAGTTGAGGAATCAGAAGGTGGAGGAGAAGGAGACTTGGCACTTTTGCCTCTCCCAGTAGAGGTGCTCTTCTTGGATTGAGCCCTTGTAACCACTGGCTCTTTGATAACAACACCTTTTGGTTTCGGTTGAGGTTGAGGTTTGAGTTGGATTTTTGCTTTTGACCTAGGTGTGAGTTTTCTTCTCTTTCTGGGAGGAGAAGAAAGAGGATCAGTGAGTTGTGGAGATCCAGAAGAGTCTGTAGGAGTGAGGTTTTTGGTTCTAACCATGTTGAATCAAAAAAGCTGGAAAACTCAGAAAAACAGAGTGAAAAACGCGATATAGGGCACAATGAATCTGAGCAAAATAGGAGGTTTCGGGGGCTGGAAATTGAAGGGTTTTGATGGAAATAGTGTAGGAAAGAAATTGTGAAAAGATTTTCAGAGAGGACTGGGTGATTTACTCGAGGAGATTTTGTGGAAATGACCGAGTTTGCGACAGATAAAGACCTAGAACCCGACATTACTCGAGGCCTTACTCGAGTAAATTGCATGTTTACTCAAGTAATCATACAGAAAATTTCTAAAATAATTCATTTAAGTTGCGTACCTGGCATGAATAATATTGTAATTATCCATATATGTTCCCTCGATCATTTTATAGCCATTTTAGAGAATATTTGAGTTGATTCTCATCAAATTTGTGATCTGGACCTGCAGTTACTCGAGTCCTTACTCGAGTAATCTTCAAGTTTACTCGAGGGTCCCCTCGGGTAACCTGTCAATTCTAGTTTGGACTGTTCATTTCTCACCAATGAACCATTTGATTCAAAATCCAAGAAACTTGATACGTTACTTCCAGTTTTGGAAGACCATTACTCGAGTAGATACTCGAGTAAAGTACTCTTTTACTTCAAGTTGTTCCTCGGGTAATGCTTCACTGTCAGTCATTACTTGAAGTTAGTACTCCAGTAAAGGTGTCCTCTGATAGCCTCTGTTTTTATTTCTCAAAATAGAGTTTCAATCTTCCTGCAAAACAAGTTTCTACATACTCCGATGCTTAAATTAGTAATCATCAAAACATTATCAAATGACTTCATCTAATATTATGAGAAACTGAAATAATTTACAATTCATTGGGATTTACCATTCCCAATTCTCTTCTACTGTATAGAAATTGTTCTTTTGCAAGAGGTTTGGTGAAGATGTCAGCTAGTTGAAGATGAGTAGGAATGAATATCACTTTCACATCTTTCTTTTGGACATGATCTCTGATGAAGTGATGTCTGACATCGATATGCTTGGTTCTAGAATGTTGAACTGGAATCTTTGCCAAGCTTATCGTGCTTGTATTGTCACAATAGATTGGTATTTCTTTAAGATAGATACCAAGATCTTGTAGTTGTTGTTTTAACCATATCACTTGTGCACAACAACTTGAGACTGCAACATATTCGGCTTCTGTTGACGAAAGAGACACAACATTTTGTTTCTTGCTGAACCATGATACAAGAGATCCTCCAAGAAGTTGTCCTTGTCCACTGGTGCTCTTTCTGTCTGTCTTGTATCCTCCATGATCAGAATCTGAATATGCAACTAGATATTCACTTCTTCCTTTGGGATACCACAGACCCAATTCTGGTGTGTCAGCAAGGTATCTAAAGATTCATTTGACAGTTTTCGCATGTGATTCCTTTGGTGCTAATTGATATCTTGCACATATGCCAACACTAAATTGGATGTCCGGTCTGCTTGCCGTGAGATAGAGTAATGATCCAATCATTCCTCTATATTTTGTGATGTTGTAGTCTTTCCCTTTGACATCAGCATCAAGCAACGTAGTTGAGCTCATAGGTGTGTCTGTTCCATTTGCTTCATCCATTCCATACTTCTTCAATAACTCTTTTAAATACTTTGTTTGAGAGATGAAGATTCCATTCTTTCTTTGTTTGATTTGCAAACCGAGAAAGAAATTCAGTTCTCCCATCATTGACATCTCAAACTCTCCCTACATTATCTCAGAAAATTCCTTACACAGAGATTCATTAGTAGCACCCAAAACAATATCATCAACATATATTTGAACAATTAAAATATCATCACGTTTTTATTTTATGAAAAGTGTTGTATCAACTTTTCCCCGTACAAAACCTTGAGCAATAAGAAATTTACTGAGCCTTTCGTACCATGCTCTAGGAGCTTGTTTTAAACCATATAAAGCCTTTTTGAGTTTGAAAACATGGTCAGGTTTAGTTACATCCTCAAAACCTGGAGGTTGTTCTACATATACTTCTTCCATAATGTAACCATTTAGAAATGCACTCTTTACATCCATTTGATAGAGTTTGAATCCTTTGATGCATGCAAAGGCTAAGAGTACACGTATAGCTTCCAATCTAGCTACTGGAGCATACGTTTCCTCATAATCAATTCCTTCTTCCTGATTATAGCCTTTGGCCACCAATCTTGCCTTGTTTCTGACAATAATTGCAGATTCATCGAGTTTGTTCTTGAATACCCATTTAGTACCAATGATCGGATGATCCTTGGGTCGGGGTACCAAATCACAAACTTGATTTCTTTCAAATTGATTAATTCTTCTTGCATTGCTATAACCCAATCATTGTCTGATAGGGCTTCATCAATGTTAGAAGGTTCAATCTCATAAATGAATGCAGTAAAACTTACTTCATTGAAAATTCTATTTCTAGTTTTGATCCCTTCATTCACATCTCCTATGACTTGATCTAAGGGATGACTTTTATTATATTTCCAAGCTCTAGGTTGTCCTAGTGATTGCTGTTCTTCCTTGGTTTCATCAACTTCTGGAATAAGAGATTTAGAAATAGATTGACCATTTTCTTGATTTAAAACAACTTCTTATTCTTCATCAATAATTTTGTCAGAAGATTCAAATTCATCAAATACAATATGAATTGATTCTTCAACAACACATGTTCTTTTATTGAAAACTCTATATGCTTTACTTCGGTTAGAATACCCTAGGAAAATTCCTTCATCAGTTTTAGAATCAAATTTTCCTAAGTTATCTTTACCATTATTATGAATGAAACACTTACAACCGAAGATGTGTAGATGAGCAATGTTTGGCTTCCTTCCTTTGTATAGCTCGTATGGTGTCTTTCCAAGTTTTGTTCCAATATAGGCTCTATTTGAAATATAGCATGTTGTACTCATAGCATCAACCCAGAACACTTGAGATACATTCTTTTCATTTAAAATTGCTCTAGCCATTTCAATAAGTACTCTATTCTTACGTTCCACGACTCCATTTTGTTGAGGTGTCCTTGGAACAGAGAAATTGTGATCAATGCCATTAGTATCACAATATTCTTCAAAGGCTTGATTTTCAAATTCTCCACCATGATCGGTCCTAATACCTGCAATGGACATACCTTTCTCATTTTGCACTTTCTTGGCAAAAACAATAAATTCTTCAAAGGTTTCTTCTTTTGATGATAGAAAAATAACCCATGTAAATCTGGAGAAATCATCAACAATGACCAATGAATATAAGCTGCCACCAAGACTCTTAACTCTTGCTGGGCCAACTAAATCCATATGCAATAATTGTAGTGGTCTATTTGTTGAAATCTCATTTTTCAATTTGAAAGATGATTTAGTTTGTTTACCCTTTTGACATGCGTCACAAATCAAGTCATTTTTTAAATTTACTTTGGGTAATCCAAGAACTAAATCCTTTTTGAGTAGTTTGCCTAATTGATGCATATTGACATGAGCCAATCTCTTATGCCATAGCCAACTTTCATCGGCATTACTTAGAAAACAGTTTTCAGATTCATTTCTACTAATATCTAGAGTATAACAATTACCTTCCCTTTTTACTATGAGCTTAGCCTTGATATTATTCTTATCAAGTGGTAAGTCATTCTTGTTGATAATTAGACATTCCTATGAGTCAAATATTACCCATTTGTTTTTGTCTGCACTTTGACTTACACTCAGCAAGTTATGGAATAATCCTTCGACATAGTATACGTCTTTGACTTGTATGCCTTTGTCATTTTCGATTTCACCAATTCCTGCTATCCTTTCGGTTTGATTTCCTCCAAATTTTACCTTCCCACCTTCTTTAGGTTGTAATTTGGTAAAACTTTCGAAATCACCGGTCATATGTCTAGAGCATCCACTGTCTATGTACCATTTGTTGTTTTTGGATGCTTTGAGACACATCTGTAATTAAATACGATTAATTCTTAGGTACCCACTTCTTTTTGGGTCCTTTTGGGTTAGTACAGGAAATTGCGGAAACATAGGATCCTTTAGGTACCCATTTGTAGGTTCCTATCGTTCCTTTCTTCTTATAAATGCATGAAGAAGTATAATGACCTTTTCTATTACAATAATTACAGAATGCAAAAGGATTTGATGTATGCACAGAATGTCGAAAATAATTCAAATATGACTTACCTCCTGCTTTCTTTCTACCTTTCCTTCTATCTGATTTTGGATCATATCCAATTCCAGATCGGTCATTTATAAATCGTTGAGCTTTTAAAATAACATTTAGCATCTCACTTCCTTGTATAAATTTTTCAAGAGTTTTTGTGAGATCAGTGTTTTTCTTTTTCAACGAAGAACAATTTTCACAATCCTTTTCTGAACTTTCTTTAAGTTCAATTTCAAGAGCTTTGTTTTTCTTTTTGAAAACAATTAATTCTTTAACTACTTTGATGAATTCAGAATGTAAAGCATTATATTCAGAAAGTAATTCATCATAGGTAGGATCAGAATCATTTACCTCTTCTTCGGTTTCTTCTTGAGCAACGAGGCATATGTTGGCTACTTCTTCTTCATCACTTTCTTCGTCAGAGGAACTATCACCCCATATAGCAGATAGAAAGGCCTTCTTTTTGTTAAAGAATTTGCCTTTCCTCTTTTCTTTGCTCTTTTGATTCAGTTATGGACATTCTGATTTGATATGTCCTGGTTTTCCACATTCATAGCAAATGATATGATCTTTGCTGCTAGTTCCTCCTTTCTGAAAGTGTTTGAATCCTTGACCCTTCTTGTAGAACCTTCTGAATCATTTTATAATTAGGCCCATTTCATCATCATCAAACTCCTCATCCTCATCTTGATTTTCGTCTTTTGCTTTTAGTGTTAGGCCTTTCTTTCTTTTGTCAACGATGTCATCTAGTTCCTGTTTGAACTTTAGTTTGCTTTCATATTCAGAAAGGCTTCCAAATAGAGAAGCAACTGATCTCATTGATTCTCCTTTTGCTTCTTCTATCACAGTGACTTTGGCCTCCCATTCTTTAGAAAGAATATTCAAAATCTTTCGTACTTGGGTATGTTGATCATAGATTTTCCTAAGTGCTGAAAGTTGATTAATAAGATGAGTATATCTAAGTTCAAATTTAGATATTGACTCACCTGATTTCATTCGAAGTAGATCGAATTCAGTGACCAAGGTATTGATCCGATTCTCCTTTATTCCCGAAGTTCCTTCATGAGCTATCTCAAGAGCTTCCTACATTTCCTTTGCTATTGGAAGTATGTAAATTCTGAAATATTCACTTTGACTCAAAGCACTTTGTAACATCAGAATTGCCTTGCTGTTGAGAGTGATAAGTTTCTTGTCATTCTCATCATATTCCGTTGGAGTCTTGGGAATTTTCTGAGAATCTACAATCTTTGTAGGTTGATAGTTTCCACTCTCAATCACATCCCATAGCCCATATTCAGTAGCCATTACGAATACTCTGAATTTTGCTTTCCAGAAAGAAAAGTGTTCTCCACTAAAACCTAGAGGTCTAGTGATGGATGCTCCGTCGGGAAGAATTCCTTCACCCATGCTTGTCATTGGATCCTTCTTAGGTTGTTAAGCCTTACAAGAAGACCTACTCTCTAATACTAAATGTTAGAGCAAGCGTTTCACCCAAGAGGGGGGTGAATTGGGTGATACTAAAATTTCGTTGCAAATAAAAACTTGACAGTGAATATAAAGCAATAAAGAGTAAGGAGAAATATCACCGAAGTGTACACCGAGAGTTATACTGGTTCGGCCACAACCACTTTGACCTATGTCCAGTCCTCAGAGCTTCTCTGAGAGTTTCACTATAACTTCCAAGATTCAGTGGATTCTTGGCACCTCAGTACAAGCAAGTTCCTCCGCCTGGACACTCGCTCCCCCTTACAAGTTGTAATCCAATCCCAACTCAAGGTTCCACAACCTTAAGTTACCTCAATAACAAATATTGAGTTTGAATGAAATATCTCTCTCACAGAGTGAATAACAATCACTGAAGCATAGAATTACAAGTATAATGTAAAACAGAGTAATGAACTTGATAATGTGTTCGTGTGTGTGTTCTTATTGTTTTTCTCTGTTTGGATGTTCCCATATATATAGATGCGTTAGTAATGATTGTTGGAACATATTTCTTCATGTTCGTTAGAGCGTGCGCAGCCACTGTTGACTTTTCCAGTATTTGAAAAATGTCTGTTTGCGGTAGGTGGTGGTAGGTGGCATTTGAACGTTGCATTTGACTTTCCTTATTTGGTAAGATCTCTTCATTGTTTATCTGTGGATATGCTAAGAGTACTAATACAATGAAAGGTTAATCATATAGGAAACAAATCAATGAGTGTTGGAATGATTTCTAAATTTCTGGACTTACATACTAGAGTAGTTACTCGAGTATTCATTTAAGTTTACTCGAGTACTTACTCGAGTATTATCGGGAAAACTTTGATAAACTGCAAGTCAATAAGCAAACATAACATTACTCGGGTAGTGTATGAAGTGAATAAAATTTCAAGCCTTTGGAAATACCTGTTTACTCGGGTACTTACTCGAGTATAGCACACTTTACTTCATAGGTTACTCTAGTTGCAACTCGAGTAAACCCTCAAATAAACTTTAGGTTACTCGATGCTTCACTCCAGTAATGTTCGCAGGATTTCAAAGCCGAGAGCACTTCAAGTTTGATTACCTTGTTACTCGAGTACTTACTCAAGTAAACATAAATTTTCTACATAGCTTACTCGAGTAATGACTTAAAGTTCTGTGTCAATAAATCTGCACATTACTCGATTACTTACTCGAGTAATCCAGTTTTAAATAAGTGATTAAATACCTGCATACTTGAGTAGTGCCTAGAGTGAAGTGTCATAAAAACATATCATGTTATTCGAGTATTACCTTCAAGTTTTGCTTACCACAGTGAGTTACTCGAGTAGCTCCTCGAGTAACATTAGCAGGGTTGAAAATACCAAGAGCAACACATTTCCTAAAATAGAGTAACTCGAGTATCATTGGCAGGCCGAGAGCAACTGGAAGTCTTTTACATGGTTACTCGAGTACTTACTCAAGTAACATTGGCAGGCCGAGAGCAACTCCAAGTGATGAACCTGATTACTCAAGTAGCTACTCGAGTAACATTGGCAGGCCGAGAGCAACTAGAAAACATTTACCTTATTACTCGAGTGCTTACTCGAGTAACATTGGCAGGTTACTTGAAGTTTGACCTGGTTACTTCAAGTTTCTGTCTCATTACTCGAGTAACTACTCGAGTAACCTTTTAGAAAACTTGCCAATAATGAAGTTTCTCAGCTTTTTCTTTTGGCCTTTCTTCATTACTCCAATGCTTACTTCAAGTGATGATTTTGCCCTGTTATTACTTTGTTCAAACTTATTTGTTTATCACTCTTTTTCATACCATCCTTTGTTATCATCAAAACATGAGAGATCTAACAGATACTTCAAGTACATTGTAAATAACTCTGCAGATCACTCGATTACTGACTCAAGTAATCTCATTCAAGTCTTTGACATAGAACATTTTCATACCTGCATACTTGAGTGGTACCTTGAGTGAAGTGTGATAATAACATTTCAGATTAATCGAGTGTTAGCTTCAAGTTTTGTTTACCACAGTGATTTACTCAAGTGGCTCCTCGAGTAACATTGACAGGATTGGAATGCTGAGAGCAACATATTTCTTGAAGCAGGGGACTCGAGTACTGACTTGAGTAACGTTGGCAGGCCGAGAGCAACTGGAAGTGATTTCCCTAATTACTTGAGTACTTACTTGAGTAACGTTGGCATGATTACATGGCTGAGAGCAACTCATTTCCTTGTGGCAGGTTACTCGAATGTTGACTCGAGTAACTCTTCTTTTCATTTCATATTACTCGAGTCGTCCCTCGAGTGATGTATCTGGCCGTGAGTTACTTGAGGTTCTGTGCTCTAATTACTTCAAGTTTCTGTCTCATTACTCGAGTTCTTACTCGAGTGGCCCTTTAGAAATTCTGCCAGTGATGAAGTTTCTCAGCTTTTTCTCTCGGCTTTTCTTCATTACTCCAGTGCTTACTTCAAGTGATGATTTGCTCTGTCATTACTTTGTTCAAACTTATTTGTTTATCAAATCTTTTTCACATCCATTCTTTGTTATCATCAAAACATGTGAGATCTAACATATATAAGTAACCTGGGGTTTACCGGGATTTTAGTGTCCACACTCTGATATTTATTATGTGATTTGATTTCTCTAGTTATATCCGCCTGTGAATGTGAGACCAAGATTAATTACATTTTGAATTGATTTTTGAAATACCTCATCTCTTGGATGTGGGATTATAAATTGTTATTTCGTCTTATTGGTCTCTATTTCACTAAAATTTCAAAATCTGGATGTAATTACTGTTAGATCTCATGTTTTGATGATAACAAAAGAATGGTTTGAAAAGGAAATACTTAATAATCAAGCTTGAACTAAGTAATGACAGGAATAAGCTTTACTTGAGGTAAGCTTGGAAGTAATGAAGAGAGGCCAAGAGATAAAGCTGAGAATCTTGATCAGAAGCAAGTTTCTTAAGGCATTACTCGAGGCGGTACTCGAGTAATGAGACAAAACTTGAAGTAATCAAAGACAACTTCCAGTAACCAGGCAACGTTACTCGAGGAGCTACTCGAGTAACAGTGTAAAAGTTTTCAAGATGCCATTGATACTCGAGGAGCTACTCGAGTAACCCTGTTTCTAAAAATGTGCAGCTCTCGGCATTTAGTACTACTGCAACATTACTCGAGGAGCTACTCGAGTAATCATGTGAAAAACTTCCAGTTGCCTTCAGGTTACCAACGATACTCGAGGCGCTACTCGAGTAACTCTGTTTCTGAAAAGATGGAGCTCTCGGCACTTTGTACCACTGCAACATTACTCGAGTAGCTACTCGAGTAACGCATAAAGGTAAGTGAAAAACTTCAAGGCGGTACCCGATTAACTTGATATCTCTTTATTTCATGTTCCTCGAGTTCTTACTCCAGTATGCATATATATATTTAAGTGGATTCCTCGAGTAAGTACCCGAGTATGCAAAATGTTTTCAAGATAAACTTCAAGTCAGTACCCGGGTAAGTCATTGACAAAAAGCACAGTTACTCGAGGTGGTACCCGAGTAACTTATGGAACAATGAGTACATTACTCGAGTACGTACTCGAGTAATGAGGTAAGTGCTCTCGGCATTGAAATCCTGCAACATTACCCGAGTAGAGCATCGAGTAACCAAAAGTTTATTTCAAGTTTTACTCGAGTTGGTACCCGAGTAACTCATAAAGTTGTGAGTGCATTACTCGAGTAGGTACCCGAGTAAACATGTATTTCCAAAGGTTTGAAAATTGGTTATTCCAGGCACTACCCGAGTAATCTTATGTTTATTCATTAACCTTCAATTGATCAAAGATTTTCCGAGGTTACTCGAGTAGGTACTCGAGTAACATTCAAGCAATACTCGAGGAGGTACTCGAGTAAGCTTACCCAGAAATTCTGAAATCATTCAAACGTTCATAGATTTGTTTCCTATATGATTAATCTTTCATTGTATTAGTATTCTTAGTATATTTACAGATAAACAATGAAGAAAACACTTCAAGAGATTGAAGTCAAAAGAAACGTTCAAATGCCAACCACCGCCAACGGATATTTTTCAAAAACTTGAAAAGTCAATAGTGGCTGCGCACTCTCCAACGGACGAAAGAAAATGTTCCAACGGTCATCACCAACATATCTATATATATGGGAACATCCAAACAGAGGAATAACAACAAGCACACACACAAACGTATTATCAAGTTTATTGCTCTGTTTTCACATTGGAATTGTATTTCTATGCTTCAGTGATTCTTATTCACTCTGTAAGAGAGATATTTCATTCAAACTCAATATTTGTTATTGAGATAACTTAAGGTTGTGGAACCTTGAGTTGGGATTGAATTGCAACTTGTAAGGGGGAGCGAGTGTCCAGGTATAGGAACTTGCTTGTACTGAGGTGCCAAGAACCCACTGAATCTTGGAAGTTATAGTGAAACTCTCAGAGAAGATCTGAGGACTGGACGTAGGTCAAAGTGGTTGTGACCGAACCAGTATAACTCCCGGTGCACACTTCGGTGATATTTCTCCTTACTCATTACTGTTTTTAATTCCTCTGCTAAAGTTTTATATTTCTGACGAAATTTTAGTATCACCCAATTCACCCCCCCCCCCCCTCTTGGGTGAAACGCTTGTTCTAACAATTACAGTGAGGGGGTTACATCTAAACCCTATATTTAAGTTCAATTATGGATTAGCATCTAAATTAAATTAAATAAGAGGGAGGAAGCATGGTAAAGTGATATGGTATGGTATAAATGTGTTTATTGGTGGTTCAGCAAGACTTGCCATAAGCAGTGGCAAAATGGGAAAATGAAAAGTTACCAATCGATTGATCAGTTGCCGAAGAAGAAACGCCTTGGTAATTCAAAGATCAATGGTTGAGATTCATTGAGCAAGAGAGTGGAATTGTATGTGTATAAGCTCATGTGTGATCATAGAAGGGAAACCAAGATTTTGACAAGTGGCAAAATGTAGACCATGGGATGGAGGTCAAATTTTCAAACTCTTTTCCTCTCTCCTCTCTCCCTCTAAGTCGGTTCTCATGCATAGGGAGGGTCAAAAATCTGCATCTTCATCATTTTCATCTTCTCTCTCCATTCTCCATTGTCGTCCAAGCATAAGGAAGAAAGAGAAAGAAGAAAACTCAAGGTTTGTGTTCCATATGACCTTAAATGTTCAATTCACCTTCATTAATCTTGTTCATGGTGATGAGAGCTACATCTTCATGGTTTTACATTCTTGAAAGGTGGTGTTTGAGGACATGAAGGAATTTGAAAGTTGAGAAATTAAGGAACCAACTTTGGGAAGAGGAAGAGGTAAGAAAGAGCTCTCTTTTGACATATTAATTATGAGCATTAATTAAGTTTTGTAAATTTTGGATTTTGCCCTAATTTTGGTGTCATTTTGAAATAGATGAATTGCCTCATGTATGGTAGTAGATTTGGTGTTATATTGTGTTATTGAGACAATATAATTGGTTTAAACCATTGGAAATAAGTTTGGTGAAATTGAGTAAGGTATAGAAATGGGATGTCTAAAACTAAAACTTGTGGTTAGAATGAGAATTTGGTTGTTTTAGTATTTCCATTGGATTCCTTGGCAAAATTATGTGGGAGTAGTATTGGATAGGACCCTTGGAAGCATATTGGTAAAATTTGGAAAATTCTATCAACTGGTGCATCCTATTTTCCCTTTTCCTTTAGGTTTTGGTCATAGTTCTATGCTAGAATGCAAGAGGGCACGTTCTCACTTGCAAGTGATATGGGTCATCACTCGAGTGAACCTTGTCTCACTCGAGTGCAAGAGTATTTTGTACTATGAGGCCGCGTCTCGGGTTGTCATTCGCAGGCCATTTTTCAAGAGTGTTTGCTAGCACCCGTAAGTGCTAAGCCATCACTCAAGTACTAGAGCTAGTGCTCAAGTGCACTTCTCATTCTAGGGTTTCGGTTGCTCTCAGGTAGTCACTTCCTGTACCTCACTCGGTTGGACTTGGGTGAGCATGAGGGAATCACTCGAGTATTGGCGTCAAGACTCAAGTGTTGTGATCATTTTTTGTCTCAGTAGTTGCTCTTGGCCAAGAACTTGCACGAGTTCACTTGAGTGCATCATTTATCACTCGAGTGCAAGAGCTGAAAATCAGTCTTTTCTCTTCAGAAAGAGGGATCATTGGTGTAGTGTTTCTAACCCTTTAGGCATATGTCTAGGCTTCTAGTAGCCACCTAAAGAGTTCAAATGGTAACCAACCTTAAGTGTTATGAAGATAAGAATTTGGAATAGAGAATAACCTATCATCCTTGATTTGGTTTATAGGCTTTGATATTTGCCCTGTTCGTGAACAGACGTTGTCGAAGCACACTAGGAAAGAACAAGGTAGTGACTCTTTCTTTTATACTATATGTGATATATTGTATGTGTGTTATATCATTGGTTTGTGATGATTTTGAATGCTACAAAGCCTGTGGATATGTGGAAGCCAAAAGGCTATTTGTGAAATCCGAAAGCCTATATGTGGGCCAAAAGGCTATTTGTGAAGCCGAAAGGCTATGTGAGCCGTAAGGCTATGTTTATGCACCGCCATGTCAATAGTCCCTGAGTTGCTAACAACGGTTCGGGTAAGGACTGTGTGCCTTCCCATGGTAAAAGGGGATGAGGGTGGGGTGTGATATGTGTTCATGCTGCTGCTTGGTTATTTACTTGCATGTTGTGTAATCATGTGTGGTATAAATGATTTGTTACTACTGGGATTCTCTTGAATATCATTCTTTCCTTTGACTAACCTTTAGACAGGGCAAGCAGTTCTAAGTGGAAGGAAACGACCAAGGGCGGATAGGACTCCTTAAGGAGATTTTTGTTTGGTTGTTGGTTATCTATTTTAGATTGGGGATCACTGTACATTCTATGTATATTATTTTGGATACGATTGTGTAATCCCTTAAATGGGAATGTTTGAACCCTTAATATGTATATATAACAACTCGGGGGTTGCCGGGATTTTTTTTGTACACCCTGATATGTATAAGTGTGATTTAACTGTACAGCGTAATGATATTCGAAATTTGAAATTGAGACCAGGATAGGGAAGGAATTTTGAAAGAATTTGTGAAAACCCTACTGGAAGGAAGGGAATGAAATGAGTTTTAATTATCCGTCAGTCTCTAATCCATTTTAATTACGCATTTTTGAATCATAATTACGGTTTTCGAGGCAGAGGTTATAGCACCTAGTTCCCATATGAAAGATTGTTAGAATTCCCAAGTTTAGGAAGATTTACTTGGGTAGGATGGGCATCTCAGTACCCCTGACAACTCCCAAAGCAGCTCATAGTGAACACTCCCTGTCACATCCCCCCTTCAGCTAACCGGCCTACTTGCCACTAGGCCTCCCACCCAGGGCGTGGCAAGGATGCTGAACTCACCCACCGGTGCATTTCATTGGGCTCAACAACCCGAGACCCACAAGAGTCCCTCGCTCCTCAAGTGAGGTTTTTTGCCTCTGTGGGGATCGAAGCCACTACCTGGGGGTAAGTAGCGCCTCAATACATCCCCACTACCACTTGAGCTACTCGCTTGGTGAGCGAGGGACTCTTGTGGGTCTTGGGTTGTTGAGCCCAATAGACTGTACCGGTGGGTGAGTCCAGCATCCTTGCCACGCCCTGGGTGGGAGGCCCAGTGGCAGGTAGGCTAGTTGGTTGAAAGGGGGATGTGACACTCCCCTCCATAGGCTAGACAAAAAAGCAAGAGCAAGATAGTAAAGCAACCTTCACCTCCAAGGGCAAATGGTAAATCACTTGTGTGATGTAGATTTCATCAACTGGTTTTAACTGATCACTCGATTGATATAATAAAAAACACTCGAGTGGTGATACATGTTTTGATAAACACTTCCTAATCACTCTTATATCACTACAAGTGATGTGATCTTCAAAGAAGATCACTCAAGTGATCCATAAACACTTGCAAATTTATGCAAGGGATCTGAAAGTGAAGAGAAAGTTATTATCACTTAATAGTGATTTTAAAAGTATCAAATGATCATTTCAAAGACAAATTCTGAGCACTCGAGTGAAAACACAATTCTTTCAAGTTTCTTCACTGCTTCTTGATAAAGTTTACTATGCCAAAGCTCATGTCACTTGAGTGATTTAGAATCACTTCAAGTGACTAGCAAATGCACTCGAGTGATGATCTCAGAATTCAAAGTTCATCATCTCAAAAAACTCAATACTCATTCTTAACACGTTAAATCACTTCATGAATCTTTATATTGTTATTGATTGTTACTAAAACTTATTTCCTAGCAAGCTTTAGAAGATTTAACAATGGATTAAATACAAAATCTTGAAGATCAAAAATTCTAACAAAAGCATTAAATGCGTAGCAGAGAAAAGCGATGGAAACACTCTCTTTCATCAATGGCTACAATTACTCTCTAACGGACAAATTTGAATACTCACAATAGTCTTCAAATTACTCTTACCTATAAATACATAAGCATTCAAGATGGAGCAACGACCCAAACAACGACAATCAATTTGCTCATTAAGTGCTCTATTTTTCATCCTTATCTGATATTCCTTGACATACTGTCTATAATTCACTTCTTACCCATGTGATCTTTGAGGGAGCCCTTAAATACCTTCATTTGTCTGTAAGGTGAATCCTAAGGTAATAGGACCTTAAGTGAGGGATCGGTTTACAAAGTGTAAGGAAAGGAACTTAAAATGTACTGAGGTGCCAAAACCCACTGAATCTTAGAAGAAATAGTGAAAATCTTAGAGGTTATCTGAGCACTGGATATAGGTCAGAGAGATTGGGACTGAATCAGTATAAATCTCTAGTATATACTTCGGTGAAATAATTATAACTATTAACTCTGTTCTAATTTTTGTTAATCGTCATCATTGTTTTAAATTTTTATTTAATCACCCAATTCACCCCAACTTGGGTGAAACATTTGCACTAACTAAGCGGAGCGACATCAAATACCCATCTAGTAATTTGGGCATTTTGCAATTTTCTGGGGGGGGATATTTTGCAACGGTTTAAATACTCAATGTATGATTGTATCATTCATTGTGGCAGTGTGTGGCATCTATGATAGGCAAAACACAATCAAGTTTTAACTTTTGCTCCTGTGGATTTTGCAACCTTCAGGTCGGTTGGTTTCTTGGTCAAGAATTTTTGTGTAACCGAAAATCATAATACAATTGGCCGCCTTTCCTTTTAGTCACTTAAAGGCCAACATATTTCACAGGTATCTATTAATGTCCCAAAATCACATTAATTAATCAATTATGAAGGAATATAAAAAAAAGAAATTAGGAAATAATCATATACTACTATGGGACGACATGTCGTTATTTCTAAAGCAAATAATCAAATCAATAATTTGCATCAATAATAAATGAAATTTAACAAATAATCAAATCATTTTTAAGTATAACTACTTAATCAATCAATTTTGAAGAAATATAAAAAAATTAATTATAAAATAATCATCAATAAATTATATTTATTGATTAATAGATCCAAACCGAATTCCCTGGTATTTATCATGTTTGTTGGCGAACAAAAAAAAAACTATAATTTTTATTATGATAACTCCTTGAATTATGGACATAATTTTGAATTATGATAGCTCCTTTATTTAGGCCAAAAAACCAAACATTGATTCACATTGGAGAGTGTTACTGGTTTCCAATTATTTTGTTATACTCATATTGACTAGAATTGATTTTGTTTTCAATGGTTGTTTCTTTTCTTTTCTTTTCTTTTTTTATAAGAAATGATGTTTCCCATGTTTCTCTCTTGTGATAAGGATCTTCAATATTGGTCTCATCAAAATTTATCGACAAGCAATACATGTGGAACTTTCAGTATAAAAATATGCAGGTCATTTAAAATAGATGATTATAAAATAATTACATGATTTATTATTATTACAAACAAATATTTCTTATTGTGCAAAAAAAAAAAAAATTCAATATTGGTCTCATCAAAATTTATCGACAAGCAATACATGTGGAACTTTCAGTATAAAAATATGCAGGTCATTTAAAATAGATGATTATAAAATAATTACATGATTTATTATTATTACAAACAAATATTGCTTATTGTGCAAAAAATAAAAAAAATTGCTCAATCATAAAGACTAAATTATATAATAAATATTACATACATCACAAAGTAATGCTTTAGAACCATAGACTATCTTTTTGTACTTGCAGAAGTTTCGGAAGCTCAAAAAGTCAAAATGCTATATATGACATTACCTATGCAACACCCGTCACTGGTACAAAAATTCCTTTTTAGACCGCCATATTTAGACCAGTTATAGCGGATAAGGTCTAAAAAATTTGATCGGTGACAGTTTTGTAATTATATAGAACTTCTAAGACCGGTTCTCAAAAAAACCGATCTTAAAAAAAATTATTTATACCGATTATAAATAAAACCGGTTTAAAAATATCAAAATATTTAAAAATTTTAAACTTTTAAGACTGGTTATTAATAATAACCAATCTTAAATATCAAACATTTAAGACCGGTTTTAATAAAAACCGGTCTTAAAACTGAAAAATTTAAATATCTGCTATTGATTTTTCACTGTATTCCCTTCTACTCATTTGTACGTTTGAATACAAAAAAAAGGCCTGTTTATTTTTTTTAAAAAAAAATCACTTTTAAGACCGGTTGTTAAAATAACCGGTCTTAAAAGTAAGACCGGTTATTTTAACAACCGGTCTTAAAAGTGATATTTTTTAAAAAAAATAAATAGGGCATTTTTTAAAAAATATCAAAATATTTAAAAAATTAAAAATTTTAAACTTTTAAAACCGGTTATTAATAATAAACAGTCTTAAATATCAAACATTTAAGACACGTTTTAATAAAAACCGGTCTTAAATATGAAAATTTTAAAAATCATTCTTTTCCCATCATTTTAAGACCGGTTTTATATATATTCGGTCGAAAAAATCGACCATAAATTTTTGAATCTCCTCTTTGTTACGCCTAAATTTTGCTCTTTAAATCTGAAACCTCTCTTCTTGGTGCGATTACTCTGTGAGCTCGGTCATCTTCGCTCGATCTCATTCTCATTTTTGTTGCTGCGGTGCTCCCACCCTTGCACTGAATGAGTTTGTCGCCGCTACAACCTTGCTTTCTCAAAAAAACCGGTCTTAAAAAAATTATTTATACCGGTTATAAATAAAACCGGTTTAAAAATATCAAAATATTTTAAAAATTAAAAATTTTAAAATTTTAAGATTGGTTATTAATAATAACCGGTCTTAAATATCAAACATTTAAGACCGGTTTTAATAAAACCCAGTCTTAAATATGACAAATTTAAGTATCCGTTATCGATTTTTCATTGTATTCCCTCCTACTCATTTGTACATTTGACTACAAAAAAAGGCCCTCTTTATTTTTTTTTAAATATTACTTTTAAGACCGGTTATTTTAACAACCGGTCTTAAAAGTGATATTTTTTAAAAATAAATAAATAGGGCCTTTTTTAAAAAAATATCAAAATATTTAAAAAATTAAAAATTTTAAACTTTTAAGACCGGTTATTAATAATAACCAATCTTAAATATTAAACATTTAAGACCCGTTTTAATAAAAACCGGTCTTAAGTATGAAAAATTTAAAAATCATTCTTTTCCCATCATTTTAAAACCGGTTTTATATATTCCCGGTCTAAAAAATCGACCCTAAATTTTTGAATCTCCTCTTTGTTACGCCTAAATTTCGCTCTTTAAATTTGAAACTTCTCTTCTTTGTGCGATTACTCTGTGAGCTCAGTCATCTTCACTCGATCTCATTCTCATTTTTGTTGCTGCGGTACTCTCACCCTTGCACTAAATGAGTTTGTCGCCACCACAACCTCGCTTGCTCTAATCTCCTTCGTCGCGACTTTTCTCTTTCCCCATGACATCCATCCTTCATCGCAATCTACCTTGGCAGCTTCACTTCTTTGCTGCCATAAGTTGCTTGCTCCTTTGCTTTAACCTAGAGATGCATGAAGAAGATGCAATTGATGTTATGAGGTTTGAATAAACTTTCCTTTTAAACGCTTAATTAATTTGTAAACTAATTTTTGAGTATTTACTGCAATGTGGCGATAGATGAAAGAGGAAGAAGAAGGTGCAGAGTGAAGCGCCTCACTTAAAACAATTCCTTGTCTGCTTTCTTTACTAGAGGAATAAGGGTCACGAAGAAAAGAGAGATCCTTATGGGTGTGCCTGAATTTGTTATAAGAGCTGTTCATTATCTTTCTACGTTGTTTGATGTTCTTAGTGAACGATACAGGAATTCAGGTTTTCATAAATTTTAGCAATGGGATTCACAGGGAAGGCGTTTTTGTGAAATCTGATGGTGGTAATTTACTTAGAAGTATCTGTAATCGATTTTTCACTTAATCCCTTCTACTCATCTGTACGTTTGACTACAAAAAAAAAAGGCCCTATTTATTTTTTTTAAAAAAAATATCACTTTTAAGACCAGTTGTTAAAAAAATCGGTCTTAAAAGTAATTTTAAGATCGGTTATTTACTTTTAAGACCGGTTATTTTAACAACCGGTCTTAAAAGTCTTGAAAAAAAAGTTTTTAGGCCGGTTTTTAAGTAACCAGTCTAACAAGTCTAGACTTTTTAGACCTGATCTTCGAGCAACCGGTCTAAAAAAAGTTATTTTTAAGATCGGTTTCGTTAACCGGTCTAAAAAATAGTAAATTTTTAAGATCAGCTGTATCAAGACTGGATCCAAAACCGGTCTAAAATATCGTTTTTATCCGATCATAAAAATGATTTTTCCACTAATACATGTAGCAATACTTATTTCTTAATTAAAGCTGCATACAAGAATTTGGATTAGTATTTTAGTTAGATTTAATTAGGATTATTTTTACTATTATATATGTACCGTAAATAACTTTCGATTATTATTACTCGTGTGTATGCAAAAGCAATATCTTATTTCATTCTTTGCATGTTGGTGCTTTAATTCCACCAATTATGCTGCGTCGTCTTTTTCCACAAGCACAGATTCTATATCTTACCCAGTCCAATAGGAGCGTTTCCGCCCCCAATAAAGTCACTGAGTTCGAACCTGTCTGGGATGGCGTTCTGCCATCCCAAACGTTGCTTTGTTTAAAAAAAAATATATATATCCAATGGCATTTAAATGAAATGTTTGGATTGGCGTTTTGATAATCGGGTTTTTTCTTTTTTAAATAACTTATAAGAAAAAGCTCAAAAGTTTAATTTTTTAAAAAAAGTCATTTTTACCACCACCAATCCAAACACAAATCACATGTACAATCTAATTTTTATCTTATCTTAAATTTATTAAAATCAGATTAAAAAAAAATTCACTTCTATTACCATTAACCCAAACAGCCCTTCATCAATAATGCCAATTATTAGCGAACTTTGCCTTTTTCGCTTTGGCTCATGTGAGTTCCCAAATAAATGTTGGAACAAGGATCCCTTATTTGATCAGGCAAGAATATATCACCGATTTAAGTTTCGTACGTGTTTTTAAAAGTTTATTAATTTATTTTTTTCAGAATGTCAGGAGTATAGCAGCATGACACACGAGGTCCCTCGATCTTCTCATGCACGTTTATCTGTTTTGCTTTTTGCTTTTTCAAGAAAGTTATGTTTAAAGACTAATTAAAATTACAAGTTTTTTCATACATAAGGACAGTAGATTTATGAAATTATTTTTCAGTAAAATTATATAAATGCTGATAACTAATTTGAAAAATATGAAAAATGAAAAAAAAATAACAAGAATTTAATAAATATAATTCAACTTGAACTTATAAAAAATGATAAAACCAATTAAGGCAGTGACAACTAATTTCATAAAAATTTCTTGTTGAATAATAATGATAACAAAAATTTAATAATTAATAGTTTTAACTTATCAAATAGCAACATAAGACGATGACAACTAATTTTATTTAGACAATTAGGTCATTTCACCAAAAAATTAATTTCATAGAAGTTCCTAAGGACTTCAAATAAATTAACTCGTTTCAAGAGACCTTTTTACGATTCACATATTTAACCAATTTTGCTGTCTTTAATTCTCCCAATTCTTTTTTTGTGTTACTATTAGTTATTTTTTATGTATGACTACTAAATGTATCTAATGGCCATTATCAATCAATAATTGCATTCTTTTTTTTCAGAGAAGCACATTGGTATGCAAAATAATTTTAAAAATTCAGGATTCTCACCTGTAAATAACTTTTCATTTTAGTTAATAAGCATAATTCTTCCGAATTTTATTCAGACATATGATAATTAACCGCTAGGAGCGTTTCACAATTCGACCAAGCGACAATAGTTTTTATTATACATGAAAAAGTCTCATGGTCCTTATTCAGATAAGCGACAAGATTCTAATCCTCACAAGGAAGCATGTACTGTAGACGAAGTGAATCTAACTTTGGAAAAAAGATTAAAGTGTAAGAGTAACTCTATCTTATAGAACATTATTATGTGACCTGCTGTTATATAGTAACTAAAGTAATACTTTAATTAAAGTGCGAAACCCTAAAAGAGAAGAGTTAAGTTCACTTCTGCACGCAGCTTCAATATACAACTGCCAGCTTTACTTACCTTTAGACTTAAGGCTTCCAAATAAACTAAATCCATATATATCGGTATATAAACTATATATGTTATGCAGTTCCTTTCCATAAATAACCGAAACAAACGCAGAGAAAGGCATCACCTACAAAATCATGTCGTTTTCTTCTTCATCTTATTCCACCTCATTACTGTTGATTCTTCTTCTGGTAATGGCCATTTTCTGTGGTGCTGCGTTTTCACAAGGATGTAGCGATGTTTTCTTGAAGCTGATGAATAACACAGATAACAACACATGGTGCAAGGGTCTTCGAACTCTCGGCGCCGAGTTTGGGTGGAACGTTCGAAACGGCACCAACAGATCAACGTTCAGTGTCGATTTTACGTTCGGCGCCAGCCTGGTGATGGAACCACCGGCGTGGATAGCTTGGGGGGTGAACCCGGGAGATCGGCCAGAGATGATCGGAACACAGGCCATCATCGGCATTATTCCGACCGCGGGTAACTCAGAGATGGAGGTACGGTAACAAGGCGTACGTGCAGTTCCTCTAGATGTTCATAGGGATGATTCATGTTGAGACTTGAAAGTAGATATTCAAATTTTATTTTTTTAAAATTATAAAATTTTTCTTGAATTTTAATGTATTAAAATTTAATACAATGTGACTTTCTTCTCTCTCTCTCTCTCTCTATATATATAAACAAATTAAGGTATTCAATCTTAGTAAAATTAAGCCAAACCTTGGGTAATTTTTATTCTTTAATTATTTTTTGGGTGGATATATTTTGGGGGAGATCCCAAAAATTTTTAATTAACTTTAGATATATTGAGATTAATTTTCTTTAAAAAAATTAAGGAGATTTTGTAATGTTGTAAGTTTTTAAAATAAAAGAAAGTCATCATTCATTCAAAATTCAGAAGAAATATATAAAAAATTGCCTCTCATTTTCCCTTTTTTAAATTAAAGTTGTTATGCGGTTGGATAGCTAAAATTTGTAATTTTATAAGGTATTAATTTGAGTTCTTTACTTGCATATGGAGCACAAGTGTTTCTATTTGGTCTTAGTTATAAGGCATCTCATGCATGCACTTCTTACTATTCAAAATATAGGACAAATATATAATGTTTATATGCATATTTTTTCCAATCACGCTTCCTTCAATTGCGCAAACCATTAAGTTCTTGTCATGCTCTAATTTAATTTCAATAGAACACTTCATTGGGAACATATTAATTTTAATGCAGGACAAAACTAAAAAGTTACATTTTTATAAGTGTAACAATATTATTCTTTTAAGAAAATTAATTAAGTTGATTATTTGTAAAAAATATGTTGATTTTCCTAAAATACTCTCTTTGATAATTATTTGCATTAGACATTCCCTTGATGGAAGCTCCCTTATTATATACACTCAATATAAATAGTTTGGATAAACAATTGTAAATTTAGAAAATAAAGTAGATTTGGGCTTTAAATTAAGGGTAAAACATCTATCATTAAACCTCAACCATTAAAAGTTGATCCAATAATTGAGAAATTATGGGGCTGTTTGGTACGAGGATGGGAGAGAAAGTTTTTTTGAATTAGATGTAAAAAAATTAGACAAATGGAGTTTAAAATTTTTAATTAATTTTTTTTTTTTTACTTTTTTATCTTATATCTTCTCTCTATTAAAATTTTATAACCTCACTTCTCCAATTTTTTTGAAATTTCACCTATAAAAATTTTCTCTCCCCTCCCTTTCCCTCCAAATTCCCTATAACAAACAAACACTAGATGGAGAGTAAATAGAGACACCATTCTCCTAAGTAAACTCCCCCAGTTTATTCCTACACATTTAGGATTAAAGGGAATAATATACTTATAACTCAGTGTGGTCCGAAAGAAGTACTCACATTAAGCCTGGGCATTTTGTGCGGTGCTTATCACCAATATGAATGGTTTAAATTAAGTTGGACAGTTCAGATTTATAGTTTAATTTAATTTTATATTTTAATGTAGGTAAAATTTAAAATAAGCATAATCTTATAATCATCATTTTCAAGGAAAAATGAATTTATCATTTAAAAATCACATATTAAAAATTTTAAATTTGGACCATTCATGTTAGATTTAAAAAGCCTAAATCTTATTGAGTGCTATGAAAAACTGAAGAGCACCAAATGAAAACCTTGAAGATTAATTATATTTTTCTTTAATTATCAAATTTAAATTGCATATAATAAAGTGATGAAATTAATCAAAGTGATTGAAAATATATTGAGATTATTGTGTGAACATTTTTGAAGGTGAGAACGTACGCTATTACGAAGGAGACGAGAATGGGATGCCACCTGGAACCAACGAACAATCTAGAAGGTGTGCTGCAAGTTTCGAATAAGAAAATAGCGTTCGATCATGGGAGTCATATGTACACAATCTCCGCCAGGCTCGTCCTTAATTCTACGGTGTACAACGTAACGAGGTTGAACCATGTGTGGCAAATTGGGGGCATGTTGAATTCCGAAAATAACCCTCTGAGACACCCAACCACTCTACGTAATGTTGATAGCACCGAGACCATTGACTTGATTTCAGGCCAAAGCTTTGGACAAAACCGGGCTCTCCTAAGAAAGGTACTTCCTTGAGTCTTAATTAATGCAGGAATTAAATACTCTCTCTGATTCTAATTATAAAATAAAATTGATTTTTTTAAAAAAATTAAGAAAATAAATTAAATCATTTTAGAGTATTTATATTTTTAGTATCCTTAGATTATATATAAGTTTATTAGTCAAATTAATTAGTTTGAAGAAAAAAATAAAAATAAAAATATTCTAAAGTGATTTAATTGGCTTCCTTAATTTCTCTAAAAAAATCAACTTTATCTTATAATTAGGATCAGAAGGAGTAATTAATTGGCCGATATCAAAAAATTTAATTTAGTTCGTTATTTATAAAAAATATTTGTTGGATTTCTAAATATTCTCATTTTGATCATTGGATTAAGAAATAAAAATATCTATAAATTTTTTTCAGAAATACACCTAATATCATAAACTTTTCTTGAATGGAAAAAATACTCATAGGCTCTTTTAGGTGGGACAAAAAATAAAGATGATTACTTTTTTGTTAGCCGGCCCTACTAGTTATTTTTAAATGATTGTTTTAGAAAAAAAATTCACTCCCTCTCTCTCCTCCCCACCCTCTTGATTCCGTTAGGCGCTCTCTCCCCCTTCCCCATTCACCATAAATCCTGGTAGGTTAAGTTCCGATGGTTTTTTGTTCATGATCCTCTTCTACTTGTTCATCATTAGCCTATATTTGTCCCTAGATCCTTAGTTCCACTCATCTCCTTAAGGGTTTGTTTGGTTTAAAGGGAGGGGTTCATTTTCCATCCCCTCCAAAACTTCTCAATTTGGGAGGAACAAAAATAAAGGGATGGGAGCGATTAAGAGCCCCTTTCTTCAATTTTTCAGACCAAATAAGGGGAAGGACTCATTTTTCATCCCCTCCCCTCCAACCAAACAGACCCTAAGTTTCTTGTTCATCCACAATCTCTCTCCCTTTTCTGTTGGCTCTCCATTTCCTTTCATCACACCCAATATCGTCTTAAATAAGCAATGACATTCCTATGGCTTTTCTTCCTTGATCATCTTTTGTATGGTCATCATTTGCATATTTCTAGCACTAGAACCTTAATCCGCTTCTTAATCTCTTCTTTTCCGATCTTGCAACAATCTCTTTCCATTTGTTATTGGCTATACTTTCTATCTATTATTTATTACTCTTACCTCAGTGATAAGATTGATGGTCAATGCTTAATCTTTTCCTTCCTTGATCAGAAAATCTTGGGTCTGTAATGATCTCCTCCACTTCTCCCTATTCACTCTACTCATTTGGTACAACTCGGTTTCATTTATAAATCAATTTTAACTAAATCTCATATCCCAAAGAGAGGTAATTAACTCAATGATTATGAGGTAACTTTACAACTACGCCTCATTTATAAATGTGTACTTTTCAACTCTTTATTCTCTATCTATTTTTAAATTATTTTTATATTGATACAATAAATAGGAATAAAATTGTTATAATCTCATTTACTACACTAAAACTCAACTTATAAATATGATCAATTTTTTTAATTAAAAAAGGTGAGGGTGTGATAAAAGGAAGATGGTGGTGAGACGAGAGAGGAGAGAAGAGAGAGAGAGAGAGAGAGAGATTTTTTTAATATAATCATTTACAAATATTTGATGGGGCCCACCAAACAAAAAGTGTAACCTTCCATTCTTAAAAGTTAACGGTGGTGTGACATTTTTCTCCATTTAAAGAAAATTATTAATATTTTTGTATCTAAATAAAATTTAAAATTTATTATGCCAGGTGTACTTTTAAAAAAAAATTTATAGGTATTTTTTTCATTTAACTCTTCATTTACACTAAAAACTACTCCCTTAATGGAAAAAAAACCTTCAAATGTGTAATCAATAAAAAAATTTAAGATAAAATTATTAATTTAGGAGACAAATTAAATTGAAATATAAATGTTACAAAACAAATAGTCTTTAAAACACTGTCCAAGTAATTATCTAACTTCTGTATTGCATGAGGAGAAATATTTGATTACTACAGAGTGTACACACACACATATACAAATGTATATGTACATAATGCAAGTTATTAACGACAAGTCGTTTTAATTGGAATGAAGGCACATGGGGCTTTGAACATAGTAGGATGGGGGACCCTTCTACCTATAGGAGTGATTGTGGCAAGGTACTTTAGAGTACATCCATACCATTTTGATAAATGGTGGAAGTATTTACACATCGCCTGTCAATCTACTGGTTATCTCATAGGCGCTAGTGGATGGGCTATTGGACTCTGGCTTGGTCATGCCTCCAAATATTATAGCTTCCAAAATCATCGCATCTTTGCCATCTTCATCTTCACTTTCACTACTGTCCAGGTATCTCTCTCTCTCTCTCTCTCTCTAAATATATAAAATTTCTCAATATAAATTGAGTCAATTTGGTAAGTTGACATTTTCCCTATAAGAATAATCTCACTACTAATGTGGGAACTTTGTAATTAAATCCCAATATTTTGAAAACAAATCTTAATTTTCATAAACTAAACCTAATGTTAGACTAAGATGCCAAATATTGTTTAAACAAGTTATGGGCTGTTTTGATCCAATGTTTCCTTTGCCTAAGATACCAAATATATATGTGTGTATATATATATATATATTATATTTATATATATTTTGTTTGGGGGGAGGAGTGCAAATCTGTTCTTAGTATTGTTTATCATAATCTTTCGATTTCGTTAAATATTATATTTAGAGTAAATTACATACACATAATTAATTTTAGCTTTTCTTGAAATTATATTATTTGATGTCTAAGATAAGCCTTATTTTTTGATAACTTACGAAGACTACCGCTTCCTAGAGATTTTATATTTTATATTGATTGATGTTTTTACTTATTTTTAAAACTTACTAGATCTTATCTAAAAAAGAAAATATAAATTACACTAATCTTTCATAATTTTGTTAAAAATAAATAATAAATTATATAGACTTCTTATGAGTTTTATTGAAATCACACGAATACATACAAAATTTCTCTTCTCTTAAACAAGCTGTAAATTTGGGTTTTCCTTTCAAAGAATGTTTTGTTTATATGTACTACCTTAGGTTTTTAATATAATATTTTGTTTATAAATTATACTTCCTCCGGTCCTAATTATAAGACAAAGTTGATTTTTTTGGAGAAATTAAGGAAGCCAATTAAATCACTTTAAAATATTTATATTTATATTTTTTTCTTCAAACTAAGTAATTTGATTAATAAACTAATATATAATCCAAAGATACTAAAAATATAAATACTCTAAAGTGATTTAATTGGTTTCCTTAATTTCTCCAAAAAAATTAACTTTATCTTATAATTAAGACCGGATGGAGTTCTACGAACTTTTAGGTAAACTCACTTGAATTGTTTGGTTTTGATCAGATGTTAGCATTGAGGTTAAGGCCGACCGAGAAAGATGAGTACCGAAAATATTGGAACATGTACCATCACTTTCTAGGGTATGGACTATTAGTGATCATAATCATGAACATTTTCAAAGGCATTCGCATTCTCCAAGCCGGGGAGGGATGGAAATGGGCTTATATTGGAATTCTTGCTTTTCTTGGGGCCATTACATTCGGTTTAGAGATTTTCACTTGGGCCAAGTTCTTTTATGAGAAAAAGGAAGTCGTAGTGAGAGATGAGGAGAAGAAGAAAAACAATGATCAACCAGCTGGAGGCAAACCTTAGCCATAAAACAATCATTTAGTTTCTTTTTGGTTTAATTTCTCTTATATATATATATATATATATAAGCACGAGACAAGAATGATTTTCTATGTACTTTCTTTAAATATACTTGATTGTCTGAATGTTGTGCCTTTTTTTGTTTAAAATGAAATAAGAGCTTGATTTATTTATTTCTTCTTGACATATAAGGAGCAATTATTAAAGAATTAGACCGAATTAGATGCTTGGTTTGATCCTCATTCAAATTTATAAACAGCTCGATTTGGACTTAAAAAAAATGTTCTTTTGTTTGAAGCGAGTTGGACTGAAGTCAAGCTGCCATTGAGCTTAATCCTGGAATTAAACCAAGGATCATAACATTTTTTAGAGAATTAGACAGTTTTTTGGCTGATGGAAAAATGCCAAAAGTCCAAAACAATTAAGCATAAAAATATTGCAATGTTTGACACTACTCTAAAAAGAGGCTTTTTGTAATATTCTTTAAAAAAGTGTTATAGCTTCTATATATTTTTATTTTTTTAAAAAAATATTAAATAGTTGTAGTGCTTTCTCACAAAAGCGCACTACGGAAGATAATATTCTTCTATAGGTCTATATATTTTTTATTTTTAAAAAATATTAAATAGCTATAGCACTTTCTTAAAAAAAAACGATACAAAAAATTATTTGCAATTCTTGCTAATTCCATCTTCAAGTTATTTTATATTACTTACAGCCCTAATTTTCTGGTTTTACAGCCCTAATTCGCTTTCTATTCTTTATAGCCCTAATTTTTTTGGTTTTACAGCTAAATTTGTAGTTCTTGCTAATTCTGTCTGAGTTATTTTATTGTTTCTTTTTGGGTATGAATCGAAACGTATAATGAGGCTAAATGATTAGAAAATTAGATTCTGTGTTGGCAACATCTTTAAAACTTGATAAAGAAGGGTTTTAGTTAAAATAAATACTTATGGGATGGTATGATTTTTAATGGATTGAAGAATTGAGTGATTGGGCAGTTGACATTATTGAAAAGGTCAAATGATTCATATTACTCATGAAGAGAAAAGGAAATAAATATGGGCTTTGACAATAGAGTAGAGCACTGAAAGTCAGAAGACGATAAACTTCACCATCTTTATGCTATTGATATCTGGCGATGACTTTCTTTCTTGGGTCCTCTAAATCGCTAGTGGGTTAGTCCACAATAACTGCAGAGTAGGAAGAAAATCAGGAGTAGGTAGTTCATTTTATCCCAACAAAGGAGAGATATTTAAGGATGTCATCTCAGAGAAAATTGAAATTTTATTATACTCACCAAACAGAGCATTGAAAGTTGTGAATGACATGAATCTGTCCTAATAGTACATTTTATAAACTGATTTGTTCTCTGGGATTTTCTTTTGGAATCTTAGATGTTAGAAGTTCTATATTTTTCAATGAAATGGCCAATATCTGTTTCAAACTTGCCCACCATCTTAGTTTGCAAGTGCTTGTTCCATAGGCTATAATGACCTCAGGCGAGCAAGGGGGTTGTATGACTGTGTACTCTGTGGAAGAAAGGGGGTCGTGATTTCTCTTCAGTTCTGTTTCTGTTGTCCTCTGCATGAAGTGTTTGCTTACCTGCTCCCTTAATTTTATGTTCTACTGAACTAGTCTTGTCATATAAATGTCCTTAGCATTGATCTAATTGCGTTTATGCTACTAATAAACTTTACGCGATAGTGGCTTTGGACAGGACTTATTTTTTGCCAAATTCACTGAACATGTAACAATGCATCAGAAGACTTCTTGCACAGAGATAGCAGCCAGTTTATGGCTTTCATTACGTCTTCTTTTTTTTGCGTACATGGCTTTCGTTACGTCTTCAAGTACGTATCTGAGACGACAATACTAACATTTAATTCCAAGAAAGGATAACAATTCACACTGGACATTTCATTTTAAATATTTATTTATGCAGTTCTTATCACATAGCCGGCATGACATTTTATACTATTGATTACTTTCTTTAGTTATTGTTACAAAAGTGTTTGAATACTGAATGAATTGTATTTCCTATTCACAGGAAGGTTATATATATATATACAAAAGTGAGGAGCCTAGATATTAATTGCTCCTAAATGAGGGGATCATAACAGTCAATCAATCCCGCTAATTATGCTAATTAATCTAATAATAATAATAGAATATTTCCTTAACACTCCCCCTCAAGTTGGAGCATATATGTTAATCATGCCCAACTTGTTACAAAGATACTCAACCCGTATCCCAGTTAATGCTTTTGTCAGAAGGTCTGCTAGCTGGTCGTCAGATCGCACATGTCCTGTAGATACAACATTTTCTTTGATCTTGTCCCGAATGAAGTGACAGTCGATCTCAATGTGCTTCGTTCGCTCATGGAACACAGAATTCGATGCTATATGAAGCGCTGCTTTATTGTCACACCAAAGCTTCGCAGGTAATGTCGTGACAATGCCAATTTCCTTCATGAGCTGAAGTATCCATACAATTTCTTGTACGGATTGAGACATAGCTCTGTATTCTGCCTCTGCGCTTGATTTAGATGCAACCCCCTGTTTCTTACTTCTCCAAGATATCAGGTTGCCACCAACAAACACACAGTAACCTGTAGTAGATCGTCTCGTGGCCTTTGATCCTGCATGATCCGCATCACAAAAACACTCAACTTTAGTGTGTCCAAAATTCGAATAGAGAATGCCCCGACCTGGGGAGCCTTTCAGATAGTGCAAAATATGTTCTAAGGCTTCCTACTGTGCCACTGTCGGAGATGCCATGAACTGACTAAGTACACTAACAGAGAAGGTTATATCAGGACGAGTCACTGTCAGATAATTCAGCTTTCCAACCAATCTCCTATATCTCTCAGGATATGCAAATGGCTTCAATTTCTCTGGATCAATCTTCTTTTTCAAGTCATCAGGAAGTTCATCAAACATACTATCATTCAAGTCTAGGAATGGGTTTGGAATCATGGGAAGGCTACTTGGTGCAGCTCCAAGCTTCCCAGTTTCCTTCAGGAGGTCGAGAACATACTTCCTCTGAGTCAACAGAATGCCTTTCTTGTTTCTCATAACTTCAATACCTAGAAAGTACTTCAATGGTCCTAAGTCTTTTGTTTGGAAGTAAAGGTTGAGAAAGACTTTAAGCGCAGAAATTCCAGAAGTGTTACTCCCTGTAATCACAATGTCGTCAACATATACAACCAGAAGAATCAGACCTGCATCGGTCTGCTGATAAAACACAGAATGATCACTCTTGCTTTGGCGCAATCCGAACTTCTGAACCACGTTACAAAATCTATCAAACCAGGCACGTGGACTTTGTTTCAAACCATACAATGACTTTCTGAGATAGCACACTTTCCCATACTCCCCCTGAGCAACAAAACCAGGAGGTTGCTCCATATAAACTTCCTCAAGAAGGTCACCATTCAAAAAGGCATTCTTAACATCCAACTGATGTAAATCCCAATGATAGCTGGCAGCTAAAGAGACAAGAAGACGGACGGAAGTGAGCTTAGCGACCGGGGAGAAAGTCTCAGAGTAATCAATGCCATAAGTTTGAGCATACCCTTTAGCAACAAGCCGAGCTTTTAGCCGTTCCAAGGAACCATCAGCCTTAGTCTTAACTACAAATACCCATTTACACCCAATGGCCTTCTTCCCAGAAGGCAAATCAACAAGAGTCCAAGTACCAGCCTTTTCAAGGGCCATCATTTCTTCTTCCATCGCAGCACGCCAACCAGGATGGGCTAAGGCTTGGTGAAGGGTGGTAGGGGTGGTGATGGACTCAAGGGTGGCCACAAGGGAAGAGGAAACAGGAGACAAGTGTTGGTAAGAAACAAAGTTTGATATAGGATACGTGCAGTCAGCATAGCGTTTAGGAGGACAATGGGGGCGGATACCTTTTCTGAGGGCAATAGGGAGGTCAATGGGCGGGTCAATGGCAGAATCAGGGGCAGGAGTAGGAGGGTCTGGGGTCGGAGGGACAGAATCCGACGGTGAAGCATCTACTGACAGAGGCGCAAAGTTGGTTGGAGCAGTCTCAGTGATAATAGCAGGAACCGGAACAGCAGCCTGAACTGGTGGGACACGATAAACTAAGAAATCATTCGTCGTGTCAATGACCGAGGGAGATGCAGAGAACACCGGAGACTTGAAGAAAGAAGATGACTCATGGAAGGTGACATCAGTGGATACAAGATAACGACAAAGATCAGGAGAGTAACATCGATAACCTTTCTGGACGCGAGAATAACCAAGGAATACACACTTTAAAGATTTAGGATCGAGCTTACTGACACTCGGACGAACATCCCGAACAAAACAAACACAACCAAAGATTTTCGGATCAACAGGGAAGAGCTTAGTGGTGGGGAACAAAACAGAATAGGGAATGTCACCACTAAGAATAGACGAAGGCATGCGATTGATAAGAAAACATGCAGTCGACACGGCATCAGCCCAAAACGGTGTAGGAACACTAGAATGAAACATAAGAGCTTGAGCAGTTTCTAAAAGGTGGCGATTTTTCCTTTCGGCAACACCATTTTGAGTAGGGGTATCGACACAGGAGGAGTGGTGAAGAATACCATGACGTTGCATATAATCAGTAAAAGGGGCGGAAAAATATTCTTTCGCATTGTCACTTCGAAGGATTTTGACAGGAGTATTGAACTGAGTTTGAATTTCAGCACAGAAGTTTTGAAAATGAGTAAACAATTCAGAACGTTGTTTCATTAAGTAAAGCCAAGTCGTTCGGGAAAAATCATCAACAAAAGTGACAAAATAACGATAACCAGTCTGAGATAAAACTGAACAAGGACCCCAAACATCAGAATGTACTAACTCAAAGGGGGACGCAGCCCGTTTATTGACTCGAGGTGCCAAATGAACACGATGGTGTTTGGCAAACTGACACGACTCACAATCCAAAGCAGACACAGAAGAAAACTGAGGATATAACCTTTTTAGAGACGAAATTGACACATGACCGAGACGACAATGAACTTCAAAAGGAGACGATCCACCAGAGCAGGCAATGGAACACGGAACTTGATCATCCAGAATGTAATGCCCACCAGATTCATAGCCTTTACCAATAATACGCTTCGTCGACAGATCCTGGATCAAACAATGGTCAGGGAACAGTGAAATGAAGCAATTTAAATGACGAGTGAGTTTACTGGGAGACAGAAGATTAAAAGTGAGATCAGGAATATTAAGGACAGAGGATAATGTAATGGAGGGAGTGGGATTAATAATGCCTGATCCAACGACACGGACGGGGGAACCATTGGCAACATAGATGGAGGATGGGTTAGCATAGGGGGCATACGATGAAAATAAGCGATGGTTACCTGTCATGTGGTCGGTAGCACCAGAATCAATGACCCACTTCGAGGAAGTGGTAGCAAGACCAGAGGGCAGAGTACCTGTAGATAAGGCCGCGGCAGAAGGTGAACCAAGGTCAGGCTGATCAGAAGTCTGGACAACATGAGCAAAGCCACGCTGCTGATCACGCTGCTGTTTATTTTGCAATTTTCGACAATTTTTCTTGATATGGCCAGATTCCTTGCAATAATGACAGATGATACTGCCAGAAGTCGTGTGTGGGGTGCTGGAACCCTGTTTGGAGCCATAGTTCTTGAGGTCAAAGGGACCCCGACCTGCCAAAGCACTGGCATTTGGATCCACAGATGGACGGGTCATACTATCAGCGCGAAGAACACGTGCGAACACATCATCAAGAGATGGGAGTTCTTGACTAGAGAGAATCTGAGAGCGAATGGTCTCATAAGATGGATCAAGAGCTTCGAGAAAACCAATAATGGCCTGTAGTTCTAGATTCTTAATACGAGTTGCAAGATCTGCTTGAGGAGACATAAGGACTTTCATTTCCTCATACAACCGCTTATAGTCCAAAAAGAAGTCCTTTAATGGACGACCCTGCTGCTGAGAGCGATAAAAACCTTTACAAACTTCGTGAATCCGGGTGAGGCTCCCTTTACCAGAGAACATAAATTCCAGATAACTCATTATTTCCTTAACCGTAGTACAATGACTCACTGAAGACAAGATCCGGGGTTCAATAGAATTTCTAATTTGAAACAAGATTCTAGCATCAGCCCTCTTCCAAGCAACCAGTTTGTCTTTATCACTAGGGGGTTCATCGGTTAAATGTTCTTCCTTCTCAATACCCATAATATAGATTTTAACAGTAGTGCTCCAATCACTATAATTAGTCCAGTTCAATTGGGAGAAAGTAATCTTAGCAGACATGGGTAACATTTCAGGAGTCTTAGAGTCAGCCATGGAATCCATAAGCAAAGAACAATAATAAAGAAGTCCAATCCAACAAAAGAAATCTCCAAATTTGGGCACAAAATCGAGCACAAAATAAAAGTCTATGGATAGTACCTGAATAGTGCGAAAATAGCACCAAACAACACCCAAAAAAAAAGTGCCAAACAACACCCCAAATAATGCAAAACAGTGTCGCACAGCACCGTGAACAGTGACCGAAACAGTACCGCGAACAGTGACAAAACAGTGTCCGAACAGTGATCGCTACAGTGCCGAAACAGTACCGAGAACAGTGAAGCACAGTCGATGAACAGTGTCCGAACAATCCGAGAACAGTGACGCACAGTCGATGAACAGTATTCACTCCAGTGTCTCCCCCCAAAGCAGTGCCGCTACAGTCGATGAATAGTGCCCGAAAAAAAAATTAGGAAACCCTATGCTCTGATACCATGTTACAAAAGTGTTTGAATACTGAATGAATTGTATTTCCTATTCACAGGAAGGTTATATATATATACAAAAGTGAGGAGCCTAGATATTAATTGCTCCTAAATGAGGGGATCATAACAGTCAATCAATCCCGCTAATTATACTAATTAATCTAATAATAATAATAGAATATTTCCTTAACAGTTATTAGCTGGATTTGTCATCTCATTTATTACACTGATGGCTTTGGTTGGGGAACCTGGCAGTCTGCCAATCAACTTTGGCACCCTTGGGCTGGTTTGTTTGTTAGCTTCTTTAATTCTCTGATTTATATCATATAATTAATATGTATCTAAAATTTCGAAGCTTTTGAGAAATAACCTAAAAACTAAATATGGACCTTTATTTTTTCTCCCCCTTCAGGGAGGACTGGCACTCTCGTATGCGTCTCCGATAGTGTCCTTGTTGGGAAATGGGTGCAGTTGAAAGAGTCCTTGAAGTAAGAATTAGGCCATAAATTCACTTAACATGAGTAGAAATTTATGTTCTGCCATCTAACAGACATTATATATATATATATATATATATATATTTTTTTTGTATATGGACATTCCTCAAGAAGAAACTGCTGGACGCCTATGCATGAACCCAGATTGGTCAAATCAAAGAGTAATTGAGTTTCAGAATGTTAGCTTAAAATACAAGCCATCTTCGCTACCCCTGCACTCTGCAATATTAGTTTTAAAATTGCTGGAGGGACCCAGGTCAGTGCATGATACTTGATGTGGTGCTCAAGATCTTTATGATATGTTATACCCATTATGTTTAATACTTTTTCACTTGGTGTGTTATCAGTTTGAAATTATTGGAAGAACAGGTGCTGGGAAGTCTACTGTGTTGAATGCTCTTTTCCGCCTTACCCTGATATGGACATGCTCTATTTTCATTGATGGCTTAAACATTAACAACATTCCTATCAGAGACCTACGTTCTCGTTTAGCTGTTGTTCTTCAGAGTCCATTCCTGTTTGAAGGATTATTAAGGTGTTCCAAAATTTTTTATGGTTCATAACATCGATACTACATCTGATTTTAGTTTCAATTGAATTATGATTATTCAAAACTTTATTTTTTTTACTTTCCTCGACTCTTTTACGAGGTTAAGGAATAAATTCTATAAAGGCTTTTTTTTGTTGGATTGGAGGTGATTCAATCTAAGTGACCCTACTTTTTTTTGTAAAAAAAATAATCTTCTGTAGCTAGTTGCCAAGGAAGCACCACAGAAGATGAATATTTTTTCTAAAACAGATATTTTTAGTACTTTTTTGACAAAGCGCTACAGAAAGTTACATTTAAAAACTTGCTATAGCGCTTTCCCGGGAAAGCACTACAACAAGTCATTTTTTCAAGAAAAATAAAAATACATTATATAGCGTTACAGCTTCTTTGTACAGCGGTAGCTTATATATGTAGCGTTTTGAAAGTGCTACAGAAATAGAAAAATAAGCGTTGCAAATCTAATTTTTTGTAGTAGTGTAAGTGTGGATATCTATGTTAGCTTTCACAATGTTTTGATGATAACAAACCTTGATAACTAAGTATATTTTGACAAGAAATAAGGATAACACAAAAGTTGACTTGATGATTCAAGTCACTCGAATAAAGATTTCATGCACTCTAGTGATGTGAGTGTTTATTGAAAACTTGAATCAACAAATCACTCAAGTGATGTTTTCCCACTTCAAGTGATTTGTATACAAAAAAAATGAAACTCTATGGTGGTCTTCTCTATCTTGGAGAAATCACTCAAGTGATGGTTTTAGCACTCGAGTGATGCCCAAGTAGAACCAAGGTTAACCAAAGAGGATCATGTGAGAATTGTGTCATAAGGGCCAATCATTATACTTTAAACATTATTATTTAATGAATTTCTCCATTATATTATCATATTATTCGCATGTTCACTATGATGACTGTATCCTTGGATAAATCATAAATATTATCCTAAATATCCCTAGTCGGTCATCTATGCGGGAGCAGAGATGAAGTAAGACCAGTATGACTTTGATAAGATATGGGGATACGAATCAAAGTCTTAAGCACTTGTAAGAGTACAAAGTACTGGACTGACCCACTATGAGAAAGCTACATGGATAGAGTCATAAGCTTATCCTCAATAAGTGAGTCTAAGAAATGTATGGTCATACTACGATAGAAAGGAGTTTCCATTTCTATTGTCAGACTACTCAGGAATCGATAAAGTAATGTTCAAGAACAAGAGGATGACATTATACATGCCTCATCCTTGATCGATATATCATGTGACAAAAGGGACGTGACATGATTGTATGACAGGTTACATCGTGTTAATGATCCTCATATGAATTGGGTAGTCGTAATGTCTTGCTAGAGGTCGCTTGTGACTTGTGGGTTAGTACAGTTATTGGCCTACTGCCAACTTTGTATGAGCCTACAAGGTCGCACACTAGAATGGTCCAACACGAGAAAATGTTTAATTTAAGGTGGACGAATTTTATATTTATATATATAGTATAAAATTTGTGAAAATAAAATTAATAATATTATTATTTTTTGAAATACAAATTTACACACACACACACACACACGCACACATATGTGTGTGTGTGTGTGTGTGTGTGTGTGTATTATATGATATTATTATATTTTGTTAGTTTTAAATTTAATTTTATTAAGATAAATTAAATTTAAGAACTAATATGAGAGAGATATAGTATCTCAGATTTAATTTATGAAGATAAATTAAATCTATTGGTTCTTTATTTAGATTAAATAAATAGGTTAAATTAAAACTGTTGGACAGATTTAATTGAATTTATTTAATTAGCTCATCAAGATAAGTAAGGGTTAATTAATTTCAAAATTAATAAAGATTAATTTTGAAATTCGAATATAGCCCTTATGGGTTATAAAATTGATAGAGTAGAAACACTCATACACAGATGAGAATTTAGGGCCACGAGGGAGACCCTAGGAGACATTAGAGGCGCTAGCACGTAGTCTTTGTTGGAAAGCATTTGTGTGGATACCGGTAGAGGGAGCGGACCTGTGGTGTAGACTCTTAGAGATCGAAAAACCCTAAATTGAAAAGGTATGAATCTTTCTAACTCAATTTAAATGCCATTGATAGATCCGCAATCGTGATTGGCGAAATTTTAAATTCTTTCATCGTGCCTACCGATCCTAACAGATCACTCAAGTGATAGTGGATGTACTCGACTGATGAAGCTTTACTTACAAAATTCCACCGAGTCATTCGATAGTTATCAAATCAAATGATTAGTTCAGAGATAAAATCACTCGAGTGATGTGGTAAGTACTTGAGTAATGAGAATCACTTGCAGGGTTACTCACAAGCAATCAAAAGGTTTGTGATCTAATGAGAACAAATCACTCAAGTGACAAGTTGTGCACTCAACTTGTCACTTGAGTGATACATACCTCTTCCTGTGCCTCTAAGTCAAGATCACTCGAGTGATGACCATTACTCACAAGTGATTCTGAGGTGATGTGATCTTCCATATAGAGATCACTCGAGTGGATGGTAAATCACTCGAGTGATCCAAGATCACTTGTAAGTCACTCGCAACTGATCAGAAAGTGCTGCATGTTTTAAAAGACGATCACTCGAGTAATATGAATCACTTACAAGTCACTCGGTAGTGATAAAAATCATTTTCAAACACAAATCTACCAGGTCAATCGCTAGTGATTATCAGCATGCCTTAACTAAGATCACTTGAACACTCAAGTGATAATAGATCACTCGAGTGATTTAAAGCCACACTCGAGTGATTGTTCGTCAGAAACTTAGAATCAGTGTCTCAATAATCTTGATTCCTATTGTAAACATCTTGATTAATAATGTACCATCTTATACCACTTCTAAATGTTACTAATGTTAGGATCGGTAGACATAGCAGAAGAATTTAAAAATTTTTGCCAATCTCAATCGAGGATCTATCAATAGCGTTTAAACAGAGTTAGGAAGAATCATACCTTTTCTAATTTAGGGTTTTTTGATCTCTAGAAGCCAACACCTCAGGTCTGCTGCCTCTACCGGTAGCCACACAGATGTTCTCTAACATAGACTACATGCTCACGCATCTAATGTCTCCTAGGGTTTTTGAGTTTTTCTGCTCTATCAATTTTATAACCCATGTGGCTATATTTGAATTTCAAAATTAATCTTTATTAATTTTTAAATTAATTAAAAATTAATTATCTTGATGAGCTAATTAAATAAATTCAGTTTAAATTAAATCTGTCCAACAGTTTTAATTTAACCTATTTATTTAATCCAAATAAAGAGCCATTAGATTTAATTTATCTTCATAAATTAAATCTGAGTTACTATATCTTTATCATGTAAGTTATTAAATCCAATTTATCTTAATAAAATTAAATTTAAAACTAACACAATATAATGATATCATATAATATATGTGTGTGTGTGTATACGTATTTCGAAAATACATATACATATAATATTATTAATTTTATTTTCATGAATTATATATTATATATATAAATATAAAATTCCTCCACCCTAGATTAAACATTATCTCATGTTCAGTCATTCTTGTGTGCGACCCTGTAGGCCTATACAAAGTTGGCAGTGGGCTAATAACTGTACTAACCTATAAGTCGCAAGCGACCTCTAGCAAGACATTACGACTACCCAATACATATAATGATAATTAACACGATGCAACCTGTCATACAACCATGTCACGTCCCTTTTGTCACAAATATATCGGTCAAGGATGAGGCATGAATAATGTCATTCTCTTGTTCCTGACCATTACTTTATCGATTCCTGAGTAGTCTAACAATAGAAATGGAGACTCCTTTCCATCATAGTATCACTATACATTTTTCAGACTCACTGATTAAGGGGCCCAGTAATATCTCTCTTCTAATGTGAGGGACAAATTCCATCTTGATCATTCATATTCCCCTACTTGAAAAACCACCAAACCCGATCATAGCCTTTATCATCACCCGGTCAAAAGTGACTTTTGACTAGTTCAAAGTTTAGCAACTCTCATGTAGGAATCTATGATGACCTTAGGTTAAAGGGCATTGTGACGTGGTTGTACATGAGAAAAGCTTATGACTTAATCCATGAAGCTTTCTCATAGCGTGTCGGTCCAGCACCTTATACTCTTACAAGTGGCTAGGACTTTGATTTGTCTCTCCATATCTTATCAAAGTCATACTGGTCTTGCTTCATCTCTACTCTAGCATATACGACCGATCAGGGATAGTTTAGGACAATCTTTATGATTTATCCAAGGATACAATTATCACAGTTAACATACAAATAATATGATAGCACAATGGAGAAATTCATTAAATAATAATGTTTAGAGTACAATGATTGGCCCCTATGGCACAATTTCCAACTTCCTCCCATTTGCCCTAGGTACAATCATTAATTTGCCTAATTCCCATTGTCCTAATATGACGCTTATGCTATGCCTGTGCAAGCGGCTTAGTAAGAGGATCAGCAACATTGTCTTCTCCTGCTACTTTGCATATTTTTATGTCACCTCTATCATTGATTTCTCTAATAAGATGAAATCACCTAAGTATATGCTTGGTTCTTTGATGTAACCTAGGCTCTTTGGCCTATGCAATAACACCGCTATTATCGAAGAACAAATCTATTAGATTTGAGATGGTAGGCACCACCCCTAGTTTAGTAATGAACTTTCTGTTTCAAATAGCTTCTTTAGCTGCATCTGATGTTGCTATATAATTAGCTTTTGTTGTAAAATCTACTACAGTGATATGCTTGGAGCTCTTCCAGCTACTGCTCCACCATTTAGAAGGAATATGTATCTAGATTGCGATTTAAGATTATCTTGGTTAGTTTGAAAACTTGCATATGTGTAACTGGTTACATAGAGCTCATCATCCAATCCACCATAGACCGAAAATAAGGCCTTAGTCCTTCTTAAGTACTTTAGGATATTCTTGATGGCTGTCTAATAACTCTCACCAGGATCTTGTTGATATCTGATGGTCATACTTAAGGCAAATGAGACATCCGATTGAGTACATTACATGGCATACATGATGGATCCAATTGCCGAGGCATATGGAACCTTACTCATGTGATCTCGCTGATCAGGTATACTAGGACACATATCTTTGCTAAGATAGGTTCTATGAGACATGGGCATGTAACCCCTTTTTGAATCCTGCATACTGAACCTATGCAGTATCTTGTCTATGTATGTGCTTTGACTTAGGCCTATTAGTCTTTTAGATCCATCTTTATAGATCCTAATCCCTAGGATGGATGTGGCTTCACCTAAGTCTTTCATTGAGAAAGACTTTCTTAACCAAGTCTTGACACTCTGTAAGGTAGGAATGTTGTTTCCAATGAGGAGGATGTTATCTACATAAAGCACTAGAAATACAACTGTGCTCCCACTAACTTTCTTGTAAACACAAGGTTCATCAATGTTTTGAATGAATCCAAACTCTTTAACCACTTCATCAAAACGATGATTCTAGCTCTGGGATGCTTGCTTTAATCCATAAATAGATATTTGAAGCTTGCAAACTTTACCAAGTCCTCTGAATGCATAAAGCCTTCAGGTTGTGTCATGTACACATTCTCAAGCAGCTTTCCATTAAGGAAGGCTGTTTTGATGTCAATATGTCATATTTCATAGTCATAATATACTGCAATGACAAGGATTCTAATTGATTTGGCTATTGCAATTGGGGAAAAGGTTTTTATCATAGTCTACACCATGAGTTTGAGTGAATCCTTTTACAACCAGTCGTGCCTTGAAGACATTTACATTGTCATCCATGTCAGTTTTCTCCTTGAAAGCCCATTTGCACCCGATGATTTTTACACCTTCAGGTGGATCGACTAAGGCACATACCTGATTGTCATACATGGATTCCATTTCGAACTTCATGGCATTAAGCCATTTCTCGGAGTTTGGTTCTATTATGACTTCTCGATAGGTTGTTGGCTCATTTTGCTCAATGAGTAACACATCATGACTTTCAGTAAATCCATATATTTGAGGCTAATGTTGTGTCCTATTAGATCTTCGTAGACCTTGTGTTACTTGAGAAGGCTCAGCAACTTGTTGTGAGTTTTCAATAATTTCCATATATGGTTTTGTAATATCTTGTGACTCTCGAACTTCTTCGAGATGTACCTTGCTCCCACTAGTTGTTTTAGAAATAAACTCTCTTTCTAGAAACTTACATTTTTGAATAACAAACACTTTGTTATCGATGGGATTGTAGACTTAGTATCCTTTCATTTCTTTAAGATACCCCATGAAAAGGTACTTTGAGGATCTGGGTGCTAATTTATTTGAAGCTTGTTGCTTAACATATACCTCACATCCCCAGATCTTGAGAAAAGATAAACTTGGTTTCTTTCCAGTCCATATCTCATATGATGTCTTTTCAATTGCCTTAGATGGAACACGATTTAGTGTGAACGTAGCTGTCTCTAGGGCATGTCCCTAAAAGAACAATGGAAGATTTGTTTGACTCATCATAGATCAAACCATATCTAATAGTGTTCGATTCCTCTGTTTAGAAACGCCATTCCATTGTGGTGTTCATGGAGGGGTTAATTGTGAGATTATCCCACAATTCCTAAGATGGTCATTGAACTCTTGGCTCAAATATTCACTACCTTGATCAGATCAAAGTGCTTTATGTAAAATCCTTTCCTTATACATAGTAAATTTACTATTAATTTTATAAAACCATTTTTTTAGAAACATTATTTTAACCATTTGAAAAATCTACCATGGTAATAAAAAGGTTATTACTCATCTTTTAAAAGATTACCATCGTAGAAAAGAGTTCCACTAACCATTTGACAACTCTTTAATTGAATAATATCTCATCATATATTGCAATATCCATATCAGACCAAATTATGGTTCCACCAATTCAAAACATGTCATAAGACCTATAGGCCATCCAACATCATCAAGAGTAATTAAAAATATATAGTTTAAAATATCAAATCTCCAAAATAAACCAGAGTATGCAAAATGAGTCCTAATGTGGCAATATACAGTAATCCAACATATACTATAAAGATAGAAGCACTACTTGTAACACAAGTAGTTCAAACTTCCGGAATCTTCCCTAATGGACCCACACGACAACTATCACCTAAAAAAATATTAAATCAACGGGGTGAGATAAAAGCCTCATCAACCAACAATCCATCTTATCAAGCATACGAGTATGTGCCCATAAGGTGCCAAGTGGGATAGTTATAAAGTCATAACATTATTAAAAATGTCAAATGTCCACATGTATATATACACATTAATTAACAATATCATAATCTCATTCTCATATTTATCACATAAGTGTATAAGAATCAATACACAATAATTTATTCTTTATCCTCCCTCATTTCCTCTTATTGAACCCATGGACTAGCACTGACTCATATGACTAGTAGTTTAACTCAACAAGCTCACCGATCAAGTGCTATGGATCGGCCAAAATCTACAGAGCACAAGACCGGACTATGGGTTCCCTCCTCTAAATATATTAGTGGGGTGTCAAGGCCCTACTTAACACAATTGGGCCAAAGGACTAACCAGTGTACATTTGGAAATCCACCACCTTATTACTACTTTTTTTTTGTACAAAAATTCACTCCCTTATTTCCTCTTTAAGTGACAACTCAGCAAATCAACATTCACCATCCCCTCTCATATCAATATGTGTGATTATGACATATCATTATCAATTCACAATTATCAAAAGGGTCTTTTCAATCTCATAAATACATTCCAATCCATATCATATAATATCACTGGTCATTTTCTCAATGAAAATAAGTCCCACAAGACTATTTCATTAACAACATATTTTTAAAATCCACATCACATATCATTAGCTAAATTTATAATTCTATATATTTAAAAATCACTCACAAACATCATACAATCATGCATAATAAAAGGAAAGTGGTTACCTCTCGCCAAAGCAAAATTATAACCACAAGCTCCTAATCCAAAAGCTCAAATACACGCAAAAAAATAAATCTACAACAATCAATTTATTATATATTAATAACTCTTTGAGTTATTGGAAAAATTAATTTACTTAACTTAATTCTGTAATTTTAAAGTTTTGAATTGATTACTCCTAAAATTTCCAATTTCACACTAAAATCTCCATTATAGATATATTTTTAACTCAAATAACCTATTCAAGTCATTGATTAGGAATAATTTCATTCCCTTACATAAAATTCCCAATTTAAAGTTTAGAACGTAAAATAACTAAATTATAAATCTTCATCTTAAAAATATCTAAACCGATTAAAACCTCAAGAATACTCCTAATAATCCAAATAAATCATTTATCCTAAATTTAATAGGTTAAAAAGTCCCACAAAGAATTATTTATAGATTGATTATATAGAAAATTCATTATAAAATCTTATACCAACTGAATAACAAAAATAAACCGATTAAAATTAATTATTAATCATCCTCTATATTCCTTTGGTCATATACTGATAAAACTTAAACTTGTCTAAAATTCTAATCCTAAAATATTCTTTAATCAGTAAGAAATTACTATCATAAGAAAGATAAAATTATTTAGAACATTATTCATGAAGAAAGTTTTGTGATAAGAAGTAAATTTGAGCACCTTATTGATTTCTAAAACTACAAAAACTGGGACTCTATGACTTTCCTTCCTTCAAAATCTTCACTTCATCTTTGTGACGAAGTAGAGGAGGATTGTGGGTATTTATAAAATGCCCCCTCCTCATTTCTCTGTCACCTACCACAATATAATTTTAATTTTTTTAATGGGGTAGGTGGCGTCACCTACCTCTATTAGTATTATTATTATTTCCTAATAATTTTTTTCATTGTTATATTATTATTACACACACACATATGTTTAAAAAAAAATATTTTAATTAAATTCTTCTTTTCTTTTTATCCCACAAATATTACTATTAAATTCATAATTATCTTCAAATTATAATTATATCCTATAAATAAAAATTAGGATGTTATACTTTAATTATTTTGCCAAGTTGGTTTTGTACTTCATTTTGGAATATTCTGAACATTTCAAAAAATTCAGATTTATGTTTTATTAGATAGATATAGCCATATCTACTAAAGTCGTCTATAAATGTAATGAATTATATATAATCTCCTATGGCAGCTGTATTTAATGGTCTACATACATCTGTATGTATGAGGCCCAAAATTCAGTGGCCCTCTCACTATGCCCAGTAAAAGATGCCTTTGTCATCTTTCCTAATAAGCAAGATTTACATGTATCATATGATTCAAAATCAAATGAGTTAAGAAATCCATCTTGATGGAGTTTAGAAATGTATTTCTCATTTATATGGCCTAGACAATAAAGCCATATGTAGGTCGAATTCAAATAATTTGAATTTATCCTTTTGGTAGTTATGTTATAGATATTGCTATTATTAGGATGTTCCAAATTTAATATATAATGACCAACATGCAAATTACCATCAACATAGAAAACATCATTACGATAAATAGAACATTTACCATTCCTAGTAATGGAAGCATAACCTTCCTTATCCAAATAAGAAAGAGAAACAATGTTATTACTCAAAGTAGGAACATAATAGCAATTGTTCAAAACTAACAAAAGCCCACTGGACAGAACTAATTCATAAGTGTCTATAGCTAAAGCAACAACTCTTGCTCTGTTTCTAACTTGTAGGTCCACCTCGCCCTTCTTCAGCTTTCTACTATCCTTTAGACCCTACACATTTGTACAAATGTGAGAACTACATGCAATATCTAATACCCATGTAGAGGAAGTAGAAAAATGAATGTATATAACATAAATACCTGAAGCGATAGCCCCACTATCCTTCTTATTCTTTTTCAGATCTTTGAGGTAGAGTCTACAATTCCTCTTCCAATGACTAGGTTTACTGCAGAAGTAGTGGACTCCTTCCTTTGGAGGCTTTGCCTTCTTGAGTGCAGGCTTGGTTTTGGGATTGTTCGACTCTTTGGTCTTACCATTTGAGCCATTACCTTTCTATTTGCCCTTCCTTTTCTTTTTCATACCCTTTCCTTTCTAAACCATCAAAACAGTACTAGGCTTTTTCTTAATGCTCTGCTTAGAAGTTTTGAGCATCCCATGCAGCTCAGAAATTAATTTCTCTATGTTGTTCATGTTGTTATTCATAACAAATTGGTCACAACTCTCCAAGAGTAAGTTGAGGATCAAATCTGTAGCTAAATCCTAGCTCATGGGAAATCCAAGCCTCTCAAGGAGATCAATATAGCCTTTCATCTTTAACACATGAGCACTAACTGATGCACCTTCAGCTATCTTGCAAGAATGTAAGGCCTTTGTAGTCTCATACCTTTCTTGTCTTGCTTGTTGCTGGAATATTTCCTTAAGATGCATAATCATCTCATGAGGCTCCATAAGTTCCAGATCTCTTTAAAGCTCTAGAACCATAGTGGCAAGCATCAGGCAACATACATTCATAGATTCATCCTTATGCTTTGTGTAATCATCTCTTTGAGCTCTTGGAGTATTGGCTGTAGGCTCCTCAGGAATAGGTTGATCTAGGACATAATCCTTTCTTTCTTGCTTGAGAACAATTCTCAAGTTCCTGAACCAGTCAAGAAAGTTTGCCCCATTGAGTTTGTCCTTCTCAAGGACCAAGCGCGATGATAGTATAGTAGTATTACTAGTCGACATAATTCTACAATTAAAATATGCAAAGTTTAGTTAGTAATCTCCCACTAAATTAACAACCCTCGATATATTAATTAGTGGGCTAAGATCCATATTTGGCTTAAACTTAAGTCCGCTCTGGCATGACGCTTAAATTCAAGTTATTTAGGTAGGTAACCTATTTACCAATTACATCACATGTAACTTTTAGATGTTTATGGGATTCGATCATGATATGAAATGACATGTTTAATCCCATCTAATGCCTTGAGATCTAAAACCATTCTATTAATCTAATTAAGTCAAAACAATAATGAATGTTGTGAGTAGCACCATTACTCACGCTTGTCTCATCAAGATAACTCAAATGCATCCACTTTGGTGGTTTCCACAATTGAGTGATCTAGGTTTTGACAAGTATTCATTAATTGATGGCAGTATGACTTAAGATTTGATTTGAAGGGCTTAATTAATTAGTTTTGTTTATATGAATGCAATCGTGGTTGCATCTCATACATATAACTACATATAAATGCAAAAGTAGGCATGCAATGATCTAATCAAAAGAATTATTTAAATGTGACATAACATGGTTTACCTAACCTAAAATCCTCCCAAGCCAATGAGAGGACTTCTCTAAATAAGAAAAGAAATACATTGAGAGAAATCTTATTTAAACATTTGAGGGGAGTGAGATGAGAAGAGAATGTACATTGAGAGGATTTAGAGGAAGGCACGACATGTAGGCTGTATTTAAATATTACAACCCTTTGTAAAATTATAAAGCCATGTTGTTCACCATACCCAAACAAGTATGAAGAATAAACCACAACAAGTAAGAGTTCATACAATATGAAAAGCAATAAATGTCGTGATTAGATTATATTGCGCTACGAACAGGAAGTCATGGTGGGCAGGGTCAAGGGGCAGCATGTAATGCCCTAAAATGTGATTAAGGGCTAATGACTCTAAAAGTGAATGTAATTAATGATAAATAAACACTATTGGAGAATACAATGTGTATTATGGTCTGAATGTGTTATAATTAGTACTTAAACCCTGTATTTAATCTTAATTATATGGCAAAGCTTAAAATGCATTAAAGGAGAAGGGGAGGGCACATGGTTGGAGTAGTGCAATGAGAAAATGTTTTAAGCGGTGATTCCACAAGAATTCTCATAGTCAGGGGCAAAATAGGGAAAAAGAAAAGTTACCGACCAATTAGTCAGTAACCAAAAACTAAACTCGCTAGTAACATAAAGATCAAAAGGTGTGACAATTGCCTAAGTGAAATAGAGAGTAATTACTTCTTGCAAGCACAAGGAGAAAATGGTGAGATGATGACAAGTGTCATCATATAACCCATAAGATCAAGTCAAACTTTCAACCTCCACTTTTCTCTTCCCTCTTTCTCTCTAGTCGGTTAAATGGTATGGGAGGGGGCTGGAATTTTTGCCTCATCATCTTCATCTCATACTCCCTCTTTCTCCCTCCATTCTCCATTTTTGTCTAAGCTCAAAAAGGAAAGAGAAAGAAAGAAGTTCAAGGTGAGTACTCTATTTGACCTTGAATAGTGAAATCCTCTTCATTAATCTTGATCACTTTGATGAGAGCTTCCTCTCTATGATTTTATATTTTTGAAAGAAGGTGTTTGAGAGCTTGAGAAAATTTGGAAGTTGGAGAATTAAGAAACAAGCCTTGGAAAGTGAAATAGGTGAGAGATAGCTTCATTTTGATATATGTATTATGGCTAGTGGTTGATTTTTGGAATTTATGGATTTTGCCATAATTTTTTGTGACATTTGATTGTATGAATTTCATGTTGTTTTGTGTTGGAATTGATGTTTGGTTATGTTATTTGAGCAATGAAAGTGGTTTGAAGTTTGAATATGAAGTTTGGGCAATGTTAGGATTTTGTGTGTGGCATTGTGTGCATTGAGGACGAAGTAAAACATGTGTATGGGATGGGAATTTGGTTGTTTTGGTGCTTTCAATGGGTTCCTTGTAAAAATTTATGTGGGAATAGGTTTGGTTGTTGATTTTAGAGCCATTGGACACATTAGTTGAAAATTTAAAATTCTGTCCATTGAAATTCTGTTATGGGCAGTTGGATCGTATGGTAATTTTGAATGAGCAAATAGTGTCTAAAAATTCAAAAACTTTCCAGTCTTAAAGTGCACATGCCAAGCTTAAAATGGATATAAAATTCATGCCATTTCGATTTGTGAGTTAAGAGTTATGATTTTCCAAAGTTTGGGGTTGAAACTGGAAGCTATTCTGGAGGAGTATGAGATTTCATGTAATTCAGTATTTTTGTGGTTATGAACAGAATTTATTCATATATTTCCTATAAAGAGGACTTAAATAGCTTTCCATTGGCTTTAGAATCACCCATTTCTATTTTTCTAGAATTAGTTATGATTTTTTTGAAGTTTCCTTGGCTGCAGCCCAAAACATTTTGAGCTGTCTTTGGCCACAACCAGAAAATCTTGGCTGCATCTAAAAACTCTCTGTACAATTTGTGGCCACAGCCAGAAGATCTGGGCTACAGCTAAAAACTCTCTGTGCTATTTTTGGCCGCAGCCAGAGATTTCTTGGCTGCAGCCAACCCCTGTTTTCAGCACTTTATGATTTTGAAAAGTGGTTTCTAACTTAGTATGTCCCAATCCTTTTAGGTTATTGTTAAAGACTTTCATAGCTACCTAAAGGCCTCAAATGATAACCAACCTTGAGCATTTGAAATTAAGAATTTGGAAAAAGGGAATAATGCTACGTCCTTGGTTTTGGTTTTAGGATTCAATATTTACCCTATATGAGATCAACCGGTGCGAGAGCACAACAAGAAGGAACAAGGTACTGATTCTTTCTCTTATACTGTATGTGATGTCATTGGATTATGTACTGCCAATGCTGTAAAGCTCATTGCTGTGTATATGTTGTGAAGTTATGTGTATATTGTAATGCTGGTCACGCATCATGTGTATATTGTGACATCAGTCACACATCATGTGTATATGCCTTTGAGTTGTATCGCCACGCCAAGAGTCCTCCGGTAGCTAACAACGATTTAGATGAGGGCTGTGTGCATCACAGGCACTGAAAGAAGATGTGGGTGGGGTGTGACAATGAATTCGTTACGTATGTGAAAGCCGGAAGGCTATGTGACAGCCAAAAGGCTATGTGTAAGCCGTAAGGCTATGTGATTGCTACGAAGACTATGTGTGTGCCATTAAGGCTATGTGTATACTATGATCTTTGTTGTTGTGTTGATTGACGATTTGCTTGTATGCTATGTGATTATATATTGTATGAGTGATTTGTTACTATTGGGATTCTTTTAACTCTCATTCTTTCCATTGACTAGTCTACAGACAGGGCAAGCAGCTCGAAGGAGAAGCAGACAACTAAAGGCGGATAGTTCTTTATTTTAGTTGTTGGTTGGTTGTCATATCTGGATTAGGATTACTGTACATTTGTAAATGTTATTTTGGATATGGATATGTAATCCCTTGAATGGGAAATAGTAAGGGGTGGAAATGCCCCGTTAACCTGTTATTTAATATATACCTGGGGGTTGCTGGGAATTTCAGTTTACACTCTGATATGTATGAATGGAACTTAACTACACAAGTTAATTATATTCAAAATGTAAGTATGAGACCAGATCGAATAGGTTTTGAAAGAAATTTTGAAAATCCATTGCATTTCAGGGCGGGTCCTTGTCTTGAAGCGGGAATTTAAATAGATTTTGTATTAATCATTGGTCTCTAATTTAACTTAATAATGCATTTTCAAATTATAATTACTTATTATAGGTATAGGTTACACAGCGCCCTTGTGGGGGTGCAAGGGGCAACTCCCCCAGAGTTTTTTGAAAAAGGCACATTCCTTTTAAAAGAAATGTTTGACAATTTAAAATATTTAAAAATTTCTGGACCAATTTTAAAATCAGCCTAGTTCAAAAGGGATTTCAGCCTAGTTTCAAAAACGGCCCAGAACGCTTCTTATCCGAATTGTCTTCCCCACAGTTTTGAATCCCTACAACCTGAATAAAGATATGAACTTAGACCCGATTCAACTACCCACGAACTTCAACCAATTCGAAACCAAGAATGATTAATTCAAATTTCAGATCAAACCCAAAATAGAAATTGTGACACCAGCAACAAATCACATAGGTTCGACTTTCTTAAACCGAAACAGATTTCAATATCGCATACAATACGCAATAGATTGCATATAATTCGACTTTCTTATAACCAAAAACTAAATTAGATATATATTCGATCGTCTTCTTATAAGCATACATATATATCCCATATATATCACATGTATAAGAATATAAACTCAATTTAAACGCATAATTGACCTGGATTTGATGCCACTGTTAGGATCGGTAGGCATAGCGGAAGAATTTAAAATTTTTTGCCAATCTCAATTGAGGATCTATCAATAGCGTTTAAGCAGAGTTAAAAAGAATCGTACCTTTTCTAATTTAGGGTTTTTTGATCTCTAGAAGCCAACACCTTAGGTCCGCTCCCTTTACTAGTATCCATACAAATGTTGTCTAACACAGACTACATGCTAGCGCCTTCAATGTTTCTAGGGTTTCCTTTGCGGCTCTAAATTCTCATGCGTGTCTGAGTTTTTCTGCTCTATCAATTTTATACCCATGGGGCTATATTTGAATTTCAAAATTAATCTTTATTAATTTCAAAATTAATTAACAATTAATTATCTTGATAAACTAATTAAATAAATTAGTTTAAATTAAATCAATCAAACAATTTTAATTTAACTTATTTATTTAATCCAAATAAAGAGCCATTAAATTTAATTTATTTTGATAAATTAAATTTGAGATACAATATCTCTACTATGTCAATTATTAAATCTAATTTATCTTAATAAAATTAAATTTAAGACTAACACAATATAATAATATCATATAACACACACATATATATGTATAAATATGTATTTTGAAAATACATACACATATAATATTATTAATTTATTTTCAAGAATTTTATATTATATATAAATATAAAATTCGTCCACCCTAGATTAAATATTATCTTGTGTTGGGCCATTCTTGTGTGCAACCTTGTAGGCCCATAAGAAGTTGGTAGTGGGCCAATAACTGTACTAACTCACAAGTCGCAACCGGTTTCTAGCAAGACATTACGATTACCCAATTCATATGAGGATCGTTAACACGATGCAACCTGTCATACAACCATGTCGCGCCCCTTTTGTCACACGATGTATCGGTCAAGGATGATGCATGGATAATATTATCCTCTTGTTCTTGACCATTACTTTCTTGATTCTTAAGTAGTCTGACAATAGAAATGGAGACTCCTTTCCACCGTAGTATGACCATACATTTCTCAAACTCACTCATGGAGGAGCCCAGTAATTCATATTGATAATTCATATTCCTCTGCATGAAAAACCACCAAGCCCAATCATAGCTTTTATCATCACCCGGTCAAAAATGACTTTTGACTAGTTCAAAGCTTAGCAACTCTCATGTAGAAATCCATGATGACCTCAGGTTAAAGGGCAATGTGACGTGGTTGTAAATGAAAAAAGCTTATGACTTGATCCATATAGCTTTCTCATAGTGGGTCAGTTCAGTACCTTGTACTCTTACAAGTACCTAAGGCTTTGATTTTTATCTCTATATCTTATCAAAGTCATACTGGTCTATTTCATCTGTGTTGTCGCATAGACGACTGACCAGAGACATTTTAAGACAATCTTTATGATTTATCCAAGGATAAAATTATCACAGTTAACATGTAAATAATATGATAGTAGAATGGAGAAATTCATTAAATAATAATGTTTACAGCATAATGATTGGCCCTTAGAGCACAATTTCCAACAACTAATAAAACTTATGTATGAGTTTCAGGTGTTTAATTTTTGGATTAGCACTACTACAAAATATAAATTTAGCGGCGCTAATCTTATGACACTTCTTCAAACAAGCGTCGGAGGAGACTTCTATTTTTTTAAAAAAAAATAACATGGCAGCTATGGTGCTTGACCAGGAAAGTGTCATAGCTACCTAATACCTTGCTTCCATACAAGGGGCTATTTTTTTAAAAAAATTTACACCCCTTATATGAAGTTTGTCTAGGCAAGTGCCATACAAGGGGTTACTAAATAATACACACTCCAATCGACGTACATATTAGATTATCAAATCTCACCTCATAATAAATGCTACTATTGTTTGCAGGGGAATATAAGTCTTGTTGTAAGTTTTTTTTAATACAGAAGCTTTAGGCTGTGTTCAGATTATCTTTTGGAGAATAGCTTCTGGAGAAAAAAGTGAAAAATAGCTTCTGGAGAATAGATTCTGAGCAGAATAGATTATGAGAAAAAAGTGATTTTGATAAAATGAGAGTGTTTAGGTATTGTGTTAAGAATAACTTTTTTTCATGGTGTGGGACCTACATAATGAGAAAGGACCAATGAGAGAGAGAGGATGGGACCAACATAAGAAAAAAGGACCAATGAGAGAGAGAGGGTAGGGCTCACACAAGAGAAAAAGAAAAAAAAATCTTTTCCCAAAACCTAGGTTTGAAAATATTTTGAGTGTTCTTGCACCAAACCTAGGTTTTGAACAAGAAGCCAAACACACTGTTAGACGATTAGCACTATAGTTTTTTTTAAGTTTAAAATCTATCATGAATCTTAGCTTATAGTTTTATGTATACTTATAATTTTCTTTTTAGGTATTTACTTGAAGTAATAACTCTCTCTTAAATTTCCCATACATTATAAGTTTTTTAATTTTTAAGCTTACAAATATAATTTTATTAGTTGTTACTTATTTAGTTTGCTCAATGTCTTTTATATTTAATTTATTACATAAAATTATTTTTTTTAAAAAAAATACTTCCTTTAGGAAGTGCCATAGGAAGTGTCACTAAAAAAAATTATCACTTCTTATGGCACTTCCTTAGAAGTGCATTTAAAACAAAAAAAAAAACCTATGGCACTCCTTAGAAAGCGCCATAGGAAGTGTCATTTATATCACTTCTTATGGAACTTCCTAAGAAAGTACTATAGGAAGTCCATTTAAAGAAAAGAAAAAGCTCCTATCACTTCTGTGTGTGATAGGAGGTTTTTTTTTAAATGAACGTCTTATGGCACTTCTTATCACTTTCGTGTGTGATAGGAGGCTTTTTTTTTAAATGCACTTCCTAAGAAGGTGCCATAAGAAGTGAAAATTTTTTTAAAATGAAACTTCCTATGGCGCTTTCCAAGCATGACACTTCCCTAGGAAGCACTATAGGAAGTATCACTACTACAAACAAGGGTTTTAATGTCCCTATTTTGGCACTTTTAACATCTAAAAACAGGGAGATGTCTATGTGAGGGGCGTAGTATTTTTAGAAAAGATGTCCCTAAAAAAGGGATGTCTAAAGTGGGACTTTAGATGTCCCTATTTTAAAAAAGGGACGTCTAAAGTGAGGACTTTAGACATCCCAAATGGAGAAAAAGGACGTCTAAAGTCCCTGTGTAGGGGACTTTAGATGTCCCTATTCTCAATAGGGATGTCTAAAGTCCTCACTTTAGACATCCTTTTTCTAATTAGGGCGTCTAAAGTGAGGACTTTAGATGTCCCTTTTCTCTATTTGGGACATTTAAAGGTTTTATTTTTTTTAAATGATTATTTATATTCTTTATTACCCAGTAAATTAAAACTGCAAAAACAGAATCGAAGATAGATTCATAAACCACAATGTCCCTTACAAAATGGTAAGGACATCATCACTACAATCTTTACTATATATATATATGTACAATAACAACTCATAATCAAATAGAGCTTTACGCACAGAAAGAAAAAAATTACTTTTTTAATTGTTGTTTATTTCATCAAAATCAATCAAAAGCTCTGTTTATTTATAATACACATACATATGTATTTCCCTTGATTTCCAAGCTCCAAACATATAAAACAAAAACATTATTAGTATTGCATGACTATTAACAATGAGTTTATGATTCTAGAAAAAAAAACCAATCAAAAAGAAAAATCACTCCAGTAACTAGAATCATATAAATAAATTAAAAGCATTATAATAATTTCACATTGCACGTTTAAATTAATTCTTCATGTAAATTTATATTTTAAAAAACAACAAACCTGATGAAAGGAGGGAGAGGGCTAGCCGATGATGTCTATGTGCCTAACCAAGGTGGAGAGAAGATGTTTGGAGGACATATGTATGCACGGTGGAGGACGTATGCTAGAGGGTGGAGAAAAGTTTGAAGGTGGAGGAGGTATGCCAAAGGGTGGAGAAAATTAAGCAAGAAGACAGTATGGAGGGGTTATGTGCATAATAGAAGGAGGTGGAAGAAAAAAGCAAAGACAATGTGGAGTGGAAAAAGCAAAGACAGTGTAGAGTGTCAACAATGGAAATGAGGGGGAAGAGTAAAAATGAAGAGAAGAAGATGAAGAAGTGGGAAATAATGAAGTCACAGGAGTTGTTGGTAAAGTTGATGGGAATGAAGAAAAGATGGAAAAGCAATGGGGGAGGGTTCATGTCAGACAATCTGACATGCAAAGGGGACACCTTTGGGTATCCCAAAATGGTTTTTAGAGGCCTAAAGTCTTGACTTTAGGCGTCCTAAAACCATTTGGAACATCTAAAGTCTTATAATTTATGATGCCTAAAGTAAGTAAAATTTTTCCCCCTAGCGCCAAAAATTTGACTTACTTTATGTTAGAGCAAGCGTTTCACCCAAGAGGGGGGGTGAATTGGGTGATACTATAAATTTCGTTGCAAATATGAAAACTTGACGGTGAATTTAATGCAGTAAAGAGTAAGGAGAAATATCACTGAAGTGTACACCGGGAGTTATACTGGTTCGGCCACAACCACTTTGACCTACGTCCAGTCCTCAGAATATTTCTGAGATTTTCACTATAACTTCCAAGATTCAATGGGTTCTTGGCACCTCAGTACAAGCAAGTTCCTTCGCCTGGACACTCGCTCCCCCTTACAAGTTGTAATTCAATCCTAACTCAAGGTTCCACAACCTTAAGTTACCTCAATAACAAATATTGAGTTTGAATGAAATATCTTTCTCACAAAGTGAATAAGAATCACTAAAGTATAGAATTACAAGTATATGTAAAACTGAGTAGTGAACTTGATAATGCGTTCGTGTGTGTGTTCTTGTTATTTTTCTCTGTTTGGATGTTCCTATATATATAGATGTGTTTGTAGTGACCGTTGGAACATTTTCTTCTTTCCCGTTAGAGTGTGCGTAGCCACTGTTGACTTTTCCAGTATTTGAAAAATATCTGTTTGTGGTAGGTGGTGGTAGGTAGTGTTTGAATGTTGCATTTGACTTTCCTTATTTGGTAAGATCTCTTCATTGTTTATCTGCGGATATGCTAAGAATACTAATACAATGAAGGGTTAATCACATAGGAAACAAATCAATGAACGTTGGAATAATTTCTCAATTTCTGGACTTGGATACTTGAGTAGTTACTCGAGTATTCATTAAGTTTACTCGAGTATCATCGTGAGAGTAATGATAGCAAGTTAATAAATGAACATCACATAACTGGGTAGTGTATGAAGTAAACAAATTTACAAACCTTGGAAATATCTGTTTACTCAGATACTTACTCGAGTATGATACAATTTTCTTCATAGGTTGCTCGAGTAGCTACTCGAGTAATCTCTCATATAAACTTCAGGTCACTCGATGCTTCACTCCAATAATGTTGGCAGGATTACAAGGCCGAGAGCACTTTAAGTTTGCTTACCTAGTTACTCGAGTAAACATCAATTTTCTGCATAGCTTACTCGGGTAGATACTTCAAGTCCTATGTAAATAACTCTATAGTTTACTCGATTACTGACTCGAGTAAACTAGTTCAAATATTTGACAAAGAATAATTGAATACCTGTATACTTGAGTAGTGCCTCGAGTGAAGTGATAATAACATTTCAGGTTATTTGAGTATTACCTTCAAGTTTTGCTTACCACAATGAGTTACTCGAGTAGCTCCTCAAGTAACATTGGCAGGATTGAAAATGCCGAGAGCAACATATTTCTTGAAGCAGAGGACTCGAGTAACGTTGGCAGGCCGAGAGTAACTGGAAGTAATTTCCCTGATTACCGAGTACTTATTCAAGTAACATTGGCAGGCCGAGAGCAACTGCAAGTGATTTACATAGTTACTCGAGTAGCTACTCGAGTAACGTTGGCTGGTCGAGAGCAACTGCAAGTCTTTCTCTTGGTTACTCGAGTAACATTGGCAGGTTACTTGAAGGTCGACTCTGATTACTTCAAGTTTCTGTCTCATTACTCGAGTAACCCTTTAGGAATTTTGCCAGTGATAAAGTTTCTCAGCTTTTTCTCTTGGCCTTTCTTCATTACTCCAGTGCTTACTTCAAGTGATGATTTGCCATATTATTACTTTGTTCAAACTTATTTGTTTATCAAATCTTTTTCATTCCATTCTTTGTTATCATCAAAACATGTGAGATCTAACATTCTCCCCTTTTTTGATGATGACAAAACTTGGTGATTTTGAATAAAGTTTTTGAAATTGAGTTCTCAAATAAACACTTCTTGAAATAAATTGTAATTTTGAGAACCTTTTTGAAATAGCTTGTTAAGTGTCAATTCAAAGTGTTTTGGAAAATTTTGAAAACATAACATATTCACCTTGCATACATAACAAACTCATTATTCCCACAATGTATTATAGCTTAAAAAACTTAAATGGACTTAAAATGAAATTAAAACTTAAAGAAGTTTGCATTGAACTTAAAAATTGAATTACAAGAATGAAAAAGCTCCCTTAAATCCCATGTACATCCATATTCCCAAAATGAAAGCAAACTTAAAAGAAACTCAGAAACTCCACAAAATCACTCAAGCTCTTCTCCCCCTTTTTGTTTTCATCAATCAAGTGGAGGATCAGAAGGCTTGACTATAGATATGGGCTTGACAGGAAGGACCAAGAATCCATCTGAAGTAGAAGAATCAGAGGTGGAGCTGGAAGATTCTGGTTCAGGAAGATTAAGTGGAGGGATATGAATGTCATCTCTTGGCGGAATTGGAGGGGGTTGATAGACAACAACAATGGTGGTCTCAACCTCTTCTATGGCATCTGCAGAATGATGACCAGAGGATGAGGGAGAGATTTCCTTTGTATGTGTAGGGGAAGGAATAGGTGTACGTGTGGGTTCAGGCTGAGCTCTAGGTGGTGAATCCTCAATGGTGATGTGGATAGTTTTATTGGTTTCAGGATCATCCACTGAGCATAGGATGTCTCTAGGAAGAATGATGGGGAATTTAAGTGCAGAGGGTCTTGGTTCAAGTGGACTAGAAATTGGAAGTTTAGGAAAAGATATCTTAGGGATAGTTGGCTCAACCTCAGTATGATTAAGCTCAGAGGGAATGTTCTCTAGAGGTGAGAATGCCCCAGGTGCAGATAATGGACCAGCAGAAGGTCCAGGACCCACAGAGTCCAGTCTTGCCAGAATCAACTTCAGAGTCTCACCCTGGGCACGCTGCTCAGCTAACAACTCCTCATGCCTCTTGTCCATCCTCTCAACCAACTGAGCCATTTTATCATTTATGTGAGTTATCAGTTAGCATTGGTATTGACGATGTCTATGTGAAATCCCCTTAGGATGTTCTCCATGAAGTGTTGAAGTGTGGCATTGAGGAAAGATGGTGAAGAGGTAGTGGCAGCTGGAGCAGAAGACTGAGTATCATCCATTTTACTTGGCTCAGTCTCTGTCTTCTTCTTCTTGGAACTTGACTCTAGAAGACCCTTGAGAGGAATCTCAATATTGAGCTTCCCAATTTGATTTCTTCCAATTGGAGTGATCCTCTCAATGGGCTCTTTATTCTCCAAATACCATATCTTGTTTTTCTTCAGAATAAGTGAAATAATATGAGGATATGGCATAGGAGTAGTTGCTTTCCCCTCTATTTTGTACCTCTTCATCTCAGAAAATATGTATTCCCCCAAATCCTTTTGTTCCTTCAAGAGTAGAGAAGCAAACCACCTATAGTCCCGGTCAGAGAAATGGGTGTAGTTATTGGCTTTGTTCACAAGGGATCTAGAGTAAATATGCCAAAGAACCTTGTGATGGTCACACATGTCACTCGGGTTAAAATTAAGAGGACCCACTAGCTCACCAGGTCTAAGAACAGTGAAAATCTGGTTTGGTTCAAGTTTGGAATAGATGTCATCCGGAGGGTTTTCTATTCCTAGCCAAACATTAATCCTAGAGGGTGAGATAAGGATTTTCTGGCCTCTAACTGTTGTGGTCATTTCTTCCTCTGCAGAAGTCCTATTGGGTTCATCTAGAATCTCTAAGTTGCAGTAAAAATGAGTGACTATTTTAGTGCAAAAAGGAAGTCTAATTGACAGCCAAGGCATAAAAGGTTCAAGGAAGGGACTTAGGTCATACTTCAATACCTCTTGAAGTACCTTGAGATCCACACTATGAGTTTTGCAGACTTTTCTTCTTGAGAATTGTGTGAGATACTTCTGAGATTCCTCCAATTTGTTGACATTGAACCCCTTTGGAGGTTTAGTGATCTCCTTTTCAGGCAATTCTGACTTTTTGGAGGATTTCCCCTTCTCTAGTTGATCAAGAATTCTAGCCATTGCTTTAGCCATATTCACATCATACTTGGGCTTTTTGGAGGGTTTTGGAGTGAAAGAAGGAGTGGAAGAATCAGAAAGTGGAGGAGAAGGAGACTTGGTGCTTTTGCCTCTTCCAGTAGAGGTGCTTTTCTTTGATTGAGCCCTCGTGACTACTGGCTCTTTGATCACAACTCCTTTCTCCTTTGGTTTCGGTTGAGGTTTAGGTTGGATTTTAGCTTTTGATCTAGGAGTTAGTTTTCGTCTCTTTCTGGGAGGAGAAGAACGAGAATCAGAGAGTTGTGGAGATCCAGAAGAGTCTGTAGGAGTAAGATTTTTGGTTCTAACCATTTTGATTCAGAGAAACTTGAAATCTCAAAAAAATAGAGTAAGAATCGCAAGTTAGGGTAGGAAGAATCTAAACAAAATAGGAAGTTTTTGGAGCTAAGATTTGATGGGTTTTGACGGAAATCAAGTAAGGAAGAGATTGTGAAAACTTTTTGTGAGAGGAATGGATGATTTTCTCGAGGAGATTTTGTGGAAATGACCGAGTTTGCAATAGAAAAAGACCTAGAACCCGACGTTACTCGAGGCCTTACTCGAGTAAGTATCAAGTTTACTCGAGTGATCATATAGAAAATTTCTAAAATAATTCATTTAAATTGCGTACCTGGCATGAATAATATTGTAATTATCCATGTATGTTCCCTCAATCATTTAATAGCCATTTTAGAACAGATTTGAGTCGATTCTCATCAAATTTGTGATCTGGACCTGCAGTCACTCGAGGCCTTACTTGAGTAAACTTCAAGTTTACTCAAGGCTTCCCTCGGGTAACTTATCTTTTCTACTTTTGACTGTTCATTTCCCACCAAATGAGCCGTTTGATTTAAATTTTAGGTAACTTGAGACTTTACTGCTAGTTTGGAAGACCATTACTTGAGTACTCACTCGCGTAATGTGCTCTTTTACTTCAAGTTGTCCCTCGGGTAATGCTGCACTGTCAGACATTACTTGAAGTTGGCATTCCAGTAATGGTGTCCTCTGATAACCTCTGTTTTTATTTCTCAAAACAGAGTTTCAATCTTCCTGCAAAACAAGTTTCTACATACTCCGATGCTTAAATTAGTAATCATCAAAACATTATCAAATAACTTTATCTAACATTATGAGAAACTGAAATAACTTACAATTCATTGGGATTTGTCATTCCCAATTCTCTTCTAATGTATAGAAATTGATCTTTTGCAAGAGGTTTGGTAAAGATATCAGCTAGTTGAAGATAAGTAGGAATGAATATCACTTTTACATCTTTCTTTTGGACATGATCTCTAATGAAGTGATGTCCGATATAGATTGCTTGGTTCTAGAATGTTGAACTGGATTCTTTGCCAAGCTAATCGTACTGGTATTGTCACAATAGATTGGTATTTCTTTGAGATAAATACCAAGATCTTGTAGTTGTTGTTTTAACCATATCACTTGTGCACAACAACTTGAGACTGCAACATATTCGGCTTCCATTGACGACAGAGACATTGTATTTTGTTTCTTGCTAAACCATGATACAAGAGATCCTCCAAAAAATTATCCTTGTCTGCTGGTGCTCTTTCTGTCTGTCTTGTATCCTCCATGATCAGAATCTGAATATGCAAGTGGATATTCACTTCTTCCTTTGGGATACCACAGACCCAATTCTGGTGTATCAGCAAGGTATCTAAAGATTCGTTTGACAGTTTTAGCATGTGATTCCTTTGGTGCTAATTGATATCTTGCACATATGCCAACACTGAATTGGATGTTCGGTCTGCTTGCCGTGAGATAGAGTAATGATCCAATCATTCCTCTGTATTTTGTGATATTGTAGTCTTTCCCTTTGACATCAGCATCAAGCAATGTAGTTGAGCTCATAGGTGTGTTTGTTCCATTTGCTTCATCAATTCCATACTTCTTCAATAACTCTTTCAAGTACTTTGTTTGAGATATGAAGATTCGATTCTTTCTTTGTTTGATTTGCAAACCAAGAAAGAAATTTAATTCTTCCATCATTGACATCTCAAACTCTCCCTGTATTATCTTAGAAAATTCTTTACATAGAGATTCATTAGTAGCACCGAAAACAATATCATCAACATATATTTGAACAATTAAAATATCATCATGTTTTCGTTTTGTAAAAAGTATTGTATCAACTTTTCCTCGTACAAAACTTTGATCAATAAGAAATTTACTGAGCCTTTCGTACCACGCTCTAGGAGCTTGTTTTAAACAATATAAAGCCTTTTTGAGTTTGAAAACATGGTCAGGTTTGGTTACATCTTCAAAACCTGGAGGTTGCTCTACATATACTTCCTCCATAATGTAGCCATTTAGAAATGCACTCTTTACATCCATTTGATAGAGTTTGAATCCTTTGATACATGCAAAGGCTAAGAGTACACGTATAGCTTCCAATCTAGCTACTGGAGCATACGTTTCCTCATAATCAATTCCTTCTTCCTGATTATAGCCTTTGGCCACCAATCTTACCTTGTTTCTGACAATAATTATGGATTCATCGAGTTTGTTCTTGAATACCCATTTAGTGCCAATGATCGGATGATCCTTGGGTCGGGGTACCAAATCCCAAACTTGATTTCTTTCAAATTAATTTAGTTCTTCTTGCATTGCTATAACCCAATCATTGTCTGATAGGGCTTCATCAATGTTAGAAGGTTCAATCTCAGAAATGAATGCAGAAAAACTTACTTCATTGAAAATTCTATTTCTAGTTTTCATGCCTTCATTCACATCTCCTATGACTTGATCTAAGGGATGACTTTTATTGTATTTCCAGGCTCTAGGTTGTCCTAGTGATTGCTCTTCTTCCTTAGTTTCATCAACTTCTGGAATAAGAGATTTAGAAATAGAATGACCATTTTCTTGATTTAAAACAACTTCCTACTCTTCATTAATGGTTTTGTCAGAGGATTCAAATTCATCAAATACAATATGAATTGATTCTTCAACAACACATGTTCTTTTATTGAAAACTCTATATGCTTTACTTCGGTTAGAATATCCTAGGAAAATTCCTTCATCAGTTTTAGAATCAAATTTTCCTAAGTTATCTTTACCATTATTATGAATGAAACACTTACAACCGAAGATGTGTAGATGTGCAATGTTTGGCTTCCTTCCTTTTTACAGCTCGTATGGTGTCTTTCCAAGTTTTGTTCTAATATAGGCTCTATTTGAAATATAGCATGCTGTACTCATAGCATCAGCCTAAAAAACTTGAGACACATTCTTTTCATTTAACATTACTCTAGCCATTTCAGTGAGCACTCTATTCTTACATTCCACGACTCCATTTTTTTTAGGTGTCTTTGGAGCAGAGAAATTGTGATTAATGCCATTAGTATCACAATATTCTTCAAAGGCTTGATTTTCAAATTCTCCACCATGATCAGTCCTAATACCTGCAATGGACATACCTTTCTCATTTTGCACTTTCTTGGCAAAAATAATAAATTCTTCAAAGGTTTCATCCTTTGACGATAGAAAAATAACCCATGTAAATCTGGAGAAGTCATCAATAATGACTAATGAATATAAGTTGTCACCAAGACTCTTTACTCTTGCTGGGCCAACTAAATCCATATGCAATAATTGTAGTGGTCTATTTGTTGAAATCTCATATTTCAATTTGAAAGATGATTTAGTTTGTTTACCCTTTTGACATGCGTCACAAATTAAATCATTTTTGAAATTTACTTTAGGTAATCCAAGAACTAAATCCTTTTTGAGTAGTTTGCCTAGTTGATGCATCTTGACATGAGCCAATCTCTTATGCCATAGCCAACTTTCATTGGCATTACTTAGAAAACAGTTTTCCGATTCATTTCTACTAATATCAAGAGTATAACAATTACCTTCCCTTTTTGGTCTAAGCTTAGCCTTGATATTCTTCTTATCAAGTAGTAAGTCATTCTTGTTGATAATTAGACATTCCTCTGAGTCAAATATTACCCAGTTGTTTTTGTCTGCACTTTGACTTACACTCAGCAAGTTGTGGCACAGTCCTTTGACATAGTAAATGTCTGAAAGTGTTTGAATCCTTGACCTTTCTTGTAGAAATTTCTAAATCGTTTTATGATTAGACCCATTTCATCATCGTCAAACTCCTCATTCTCATCTTGATTTTCTTCTTTTGCTTTTAGTGCTACGCCTCTCTTCTTTTTGTCACCGATGTCATCTAGTTCCCGTTTGAACTTTAGTTTACTTTCATATTCAGAAAGCCTTCCAAATAGAGAAGCAACTGATCTCATTGATTCTCCTTTTGCTTCTTCTATCATAGTGACTTTGGCCTCCCACTCTTTAGAAAGAATATTCAAAATCTTTCGTACTTAGGTATGTTGATCATAAACTTTCCCAAGTGTTGCAAGTTGATTAACAAGATGAGTATATCTAAGTTCAAATTCAGATATTGATTCACCTGATTTCATTCGAAGTAGATTGAATTCAGTGACCAAGGTGTTGATCCGATTCTCCTTTATTCCCAAATTTCCTTCATGAGCTATTTCCAGAGCTTCCCACATTTGCTTTGCTGTTGGAAGTATGCAAATTCTGAAGTATTCACTTTGACTCAAAGCACTTTGTATCATCAGAATTGCCTTGCTGTTGAGAGTGATAAGTTTCTTATCATTCTCATCATATGTCGCTGGCATCTTGGGAATTTTCTGAGAGTCTACAATCTTTGTAGGTTGATAGTTTCCACTCTTAATCACATCCCATAGCCCATATTCGGTAGCCATCACGAATACTCTAAACTTTGCTTTCCAGAAAGAAAAGTGTTCGCCACTGAAACCTGGAGGTCTAGTGATGGATGCTCGTCGAGAAGAATTCCTTCACCCATGCTTGCCATTGGATCTTTCTTAGGTTGTTATACCTTAACAAGAAGACTTACGCTCTGATACTAAATGTTAGAGCAAGCGTTTCACCCAAGAGGGGGGTGAATTGGGTGATACTAAAAATTTCGTTGCAAATATGAAAACTTGACGGTGAATATAATCCAGTAAAGAGTAAGGAGAAATATCACCGAAGTGTACACCGGGAGTTATACTGGTTCGGTCACAACCACTTTGACCTACTTCCAGTCCTCAGAATATTTCTGAGAGTTTCACTATAACTTCCAAGATTCAGTGGGTTCTTGGCACCTCAGTACAAGTAAGTTCCTTCGCTTGGACACTCGCTCCCCCTTACAAGTTGTAATCCAATTCCAACTCAAGGTTCCACAATCTTAAGTTACCTCAATAACAAATATTGAGTTTGAATGAAATATCTTTCTCATAGAGTGAATAAGAATCACTGAAGTACAGAATTCCAAGTATATGTAAAACAGAGTAGTGAACTTGATAATGCGTTCGTGTGTGTGTGTTCTTGTTATTTTTCTCTGTTTGGATGTTCCCATATATATAGATGTGTTGGTAGTGACCGTTGGAACATTTTCTTCTCGCCCGTTAGAGTGTGCGCAGCCACTGTTGACTTTTCCAGTATTTGAAAAATATCCGTTTGCGGTAGGTGGCGGTAGGTAGTGTTTGAATGTTGCATTTGACTTTACTTATTTGGTAAGATCTCTCATTGTTTATCTGCGGATATGCTAAGAATACTAATACAATGAAGGGTTAATCACATAGGAAACAAATCAATGAACGTTGGAATAATTTCTCAATTTCTAGACTTGCATACTCGAGTATTCATTAAGTTTACTCGAGTATCATCGTGAGAGTAATGATAGCAAGTTAATAAATGAACATCATATAACTGGGTAGTGCATGAAGTAAACAAATTTACAAACCTTGGAAATACATGTTTACTCAGATACTTACTCCAGTATGATACAATTTTCTTCATAGGTTACTCGAGTAGCTACTCGAGTAATCTCTCAAATAAACTTCAGGTTACTTGATGCTTCACTCCAGTAATATTGGCAGGATTACAAGGCCAAGAGCACTTCAAGTTTGCTTACCTAGTTACTCGAGTAAACATCAATTTTCTGCATAGCTTACTCGGGTAGATACTTCAAGTGCTGTGTAAATAACTCTGCAGTTTACTCGATTACTGACTTGAGTAAACTAGTTCAAATATTTGACAAAGAATAATTGAATACCTGTATACTTGAGTAGTTCCTCGAGTGAAGTGATAATAACATTTCAGGTTATTCGAGTATTACCTTCAAGTTTTGCTTACCACAGTGAGTTACTCGAGTAGCTCCTCGAGTAACATTGGCAGGATTGAAAATGCCGAGAGCAACATATTTCTTGAAGCAGAGGACTCGAGTACAGACTCGAGTAACGTTGGCAGGCCGAGAGTAACTGGAAGTAATTTCCCTGATTACTTGAGTACTTATTCGAGTAACATTGGCAGGCCGAGAGCAACTGCAAGTGATTTACATAGTTACTCGAGTAACGTTGGCAGGTCGAGAGCAACTGCAAGTCTTTCTCTTGGTTACTCGAGTAACATTGGCAGGTTACTTGAAGGTTGACTCTGGTTACTTCAAGTTTCTGTCTCATTACTCGAGTACTTACTCTAGTAACCCTTTAGGAATTTTGCCAGTGATGAAGTTTCTCAGCTTTTTCTCTTGGCCTTTCTTCATTACTCCAGTGCTCACTTCAAATGATGATTTGCCCTGTTATTACTTTTTTCAAACTTATTTGTTTATCAAATCTTTTTCATACCATTCTTTGTTATCATCAAAACATGTGAGATCTAACACTTTCGGCATCCTAAATAGGTTTTGGGAGGCCTAAAGTCTTGAATTTAGGCGTCCTAAAACCTATTTGGGACACCTAAAATAAGTTAAATTTTTTTAACTTTTTATGTTTGGCGCCAGGGGTATCTTTAGGCGTCCCAATTGAAATTTGGGACATTTAAACTCTATTTTAGGCATCCCAACTTAAATTTGGGATGCCTAATCTTTCGATTTCGATGCTTTATTTACAAAAATGCCACCGCCTCTATGCTTTTACCTCTCTTTTTGAAAAAGGGATGTCTATAGGGGTAGTAATATCTTCAACCTGTAGTAGTGTATTTTTTTAAAAAAATAATTTCACATAATAAATACAATATAAAAGATGGTGTGATATATACCAGGTAATATGTTCATCTTTATTTACTTTTGTTGAGGCTTATTTGAGTTTTTGTCCTTCGTTATTATGTATCTAAGTTTTGTAAACTTGGCTATTATAGCATTGTGGTTAAATATCACCAAGAAAAAAATGTTGGTATTTAAGTTTACAAAAGTTGACTTTATTTCACTATGTCATTGTAGGTTTGAAACTTAAGGTGTCCACTGTCTTTAAGCTAGTTTCTTTTCTTCCTTTTTGTTTTTCTTGAAAATCAAAACGTGGAATCATCTATTGCCAACACTTCTATTTGTTTTAAGAAAAACCAAGGGAATCCATATGCCTTCTATGGCGCCATACAAGGTACTTTAAAAAATTTCACAAGCATGCAATTATCGTCTTCTTAAGCGCCGTCTAGCTCTCCATTTCTCAGAACTCGATTGTCCACCATCTTGTATCCCTTCGGTCCCCACTCTATTGTTCCACCACCTTTCCTTATCCATTGTCCTCACTCCCTCCCCTCTTTGACGGTAGCAACTAGAAGCTTCTATTGTTGTACAAAGCTTGGTCTCCCACATGTTTTTTTCCTTCTTGTCTCAGCCTCCTACAAAAGTTTCCTAGCTAGTAAGTCTTTTTTTATATATACAAAAGCTTAAGTTCATACGTTTTAAATTTAATTGACAAGTGTCTAAGCTAATTGATTTTTAGTGATTTTAATTCATGGTGTGCATAATTATTTATATAGTATTATGAAGATCAACATTTTGCCCAGTTAACTAACCAACAAGTGGATGAAATCATTGAGGAATGTTGTGAATATATGGTAAGACAATTAGCTAATATTTTGGTACATATGTTGTTTCTTGGCTATTTTTGTCTTGTTTATTCACTTAAAATTCATATTACATTACAATTGTTGTAATTAAATATATTTACTTGATTTTATGACTTGGTTTTTTGGTTTAAGTTATTTCATTTTGCTATGGGTTGTATTTGTAAATTGTTGTGGGTTTGGACAGTAAATATAGAGGGTTTCCCTTGGAAAAAGAAATAATTACGCAAATTATTTTTTTATAAAAAAAGATCTCTTATGGCACTTCATAAGAAAGTGCCATTGGAAGTAATTGGCTTCCACTGGTGCAGGAAGTCATTAATGCCTCGTTTGGTATAATGGAAGAGTTTTTGATAGATGTGGAAGTGGAATTGGAAGTGAAATATAAGTGGAATTTGAATTGGAAGTGCTTTGTAAAACATGTTTGATAGGATGGTGGAAGTGAGATATTATTTTTAATTAAAATGTGCATTTATAATATGAAAATATAGAAATGCCCCTCAACGAAAGTAAAATCTCCCTCCGTCTACCCGATCCACCACCTTCAAGTGACCATCACCCTCGCCGAAAACACACCTGTGAATGCCTTCCACAGTAACAGTACCAGACACAGTAATTCATTTGCAAGTCAAAGGAACTAAACCATAAGAACAAGAAAAATTGAAGCACAACAAACAAAGCTGAAAACCAGGACTAAAGAAATTGAAATCGAAGGGAAAATATTAACATCAAGCAAGACGTAGTAATCACAGCACAAAAAATCCAGAGACCAGAATCCAAATCGACCAAACCAAATACCCAAATTATTTCACCAGATCCGAGTAATGCCTTCACTCAATCTTTGTAGCTAAGTAGTAATCGTAGTCGTCGTTGCTAGTAGAAACAAGACTTCGTTGTCACCGACGCCGTCACCTCTACCAGTAGGGAAGGGTCCATGAGCCATCCAAACAAGAAGAAGTCCAAGACGCAAGGAGAGGAAGGAGAAGGGTCAGCTGTTGCCATCGCTTCATTAAATCCACCGAGGGTTCACCATCACTGCTATTGGTAGAAGGCCACCATCACCGCCGCTGGTAGAAGGCCACCATCGCTGTCACTGGTGGAAGGCCACCATTGCCTTCGCTGAGAAGGCCCATCGTTGCTGGTGGATGAACAACGAAGAGAAGAAGGGTAAGGTTGGAAATGGGATGATGGAAGTGGCTCATAGGATAAGCTGAGGAAGTCACTTCCATCGATTTTGATGGAAGTGGGTTCAATGAGGAACTGATTTCTATTATACGAAACACACAAATATCCACTTCCACTTCCACCTCTCACCCTCCCACTTCTATGATACCAAATGGGCCCTAACTTCTAATGGCACTTCCCTGGAGAAGCGCCATAGGAACTGCCAACTTCCAATGAGACTTCCCCATAAAAGCGTCATATTTTATATTTTAAAAAATTAAATAATGAAGCTATGACACTTCCATATATTCAAGAAGCGACGTAGCTTGATTTAATGGTGTTGGAAGTTATGGCGCTTTCCAAGTGCCATAGTGTTCTTTAAATTAAGCATAATAGCTTGTGTTTTTTGTAGTAGTGTAGCTTCAAAATTTCAAAAACCAAAATGCTGTCAGAAGTATTAAATGTGAAGTAGCCTCAACCAACCTGAATGTTCTCTTTCATTAATCGCTAAATTTATTTTCTAATAGATATATTTGAATGCTCTCAATGGTCATTAAATCATCCTACCTATAAATATGAAAGCATTCAAGGCGGAGCAACAACCAATGAAAAAAACAAATATATTGCAATAAGTGTGCTATGTTTTTGTGATATTCTCTGATAACTCTTATATTCTTCTATGTTTCACTATTCATCTATCAACTTTTTGAGAGAGAATTTGTAAACACATTTATTACTTTTATGAAAAGAATCTCAAGGTAGTGGGACATTGAGTGAGGGTATTTACTTACAAAGTGTAAGGGGGAGTGAGCATCTTGTTGAAGAGTGTTAACGCTCGTTTCCATTTCGATAATCATAGATTAATAAAGACCAAGTTCCACAAGCATACAAAAAGTACATATATAATAATAAAAGTAGTTGTTTACAATTGCTAGTCAAAATAAAAAAATACTATAGAATTTCCAATATTTACATGATATTCCAAAAGTATTCTAAACATAAACTAGCTATAATCATGAACTATGACTTTGCCTCGAGGCACGTGCCAATCAATTCCCTATGTCAACGTCTTTGCCTTTCGATCCACTGGCACTCACTGAGTTATCAACCACAGCTAGGATTTTCAATATACCTTGGCTGGCTAGTGAACCACAACCAGGTACTATGCCTCTAACACACATTCATATCATGAAATATAGTAACACATAACATACAATTAATCATATAGTGTATGAGGGATAGTAGTCCCTACCTCAAAGTTCGATAACCCTTCTTTGTGTGCCTCGTAACTCGGTCCTAAAATATTAAATGTACAAGAAATAGGTCATAATCTATTCAAGTATCATTTTAGACACTTCCATAGTGTTTCTTGTGCTTATATTAGATTATGGTGAAAATTTACCAAAATGCCCCTGGGATCTCAGTTTGGCCCTGCCGTACCCGATCTGATTGTAGGTTTTCCAAAAATTTTGATTAAGGCTATTATGATATATTTTCACCCAAGGAATCCATTTTCAGGCTCAGAATTACAAAATTCAGTGTTAAATTACAAAATTATCCATCACAACCCTACTTTTAGGGTTTTATGGGCATTTCCGTAATCATGGTTTTTTGGTCTTTTACGAAAAAGTAACCAACTGTAACCCAACCTAATTTTGCCTTTTGAATCCAATGGAACTATCAAATCATTGAAAATCCAACTCCTTCTGTAACACCCTGCCTTTAATCACGTAATTATAATTCGATAATGCACATTTAATTCGGATTAGAGACTATCGGATAACTTAAACTCATTTCAATCTCCTACTTTGTAGTAGGGTTTTCACAAAACATTCAAAATCTCTTCCTGTTCCTGGTCTCCATTTCAAAATTCGAATATAATTACCTGTGCAGTTTATCTACATTCATGTATAACAGAGTGTATAACCAAATCCCCGGCAACTCCCGGGTTCTATACATATATAATCTAGAGGTTACAAGTATCCACTAGGGGATTACACAACCAAAATCGAATATAAAATTCCTAATTCAAAATATCCAGTAATCCCGAGTTTAAAGTAGATAACCAACATCTCAAAAAATCCTTAGTATCACTAAAGATCCTAAGTGCTTCGGGTTGGCCGCTTCTCCTTTGAGCCACATGCCCTGTCTGAAATGTTAGTCATAGGAAAGAATGAGATTCGAGCGAATCCCAGTAGTAACAAACCACTCACACAATGCATAACACAAAGCATGTATATAAATCACAACCAGCAACAGCAGCAGCAATCTCAAAGATACATGGTTTTCACCACAAACGACAGCACTCACGGCTGTATGCACAATACGACAGCTCTCGCTGTAATAATAATCACGACAGCTTACGCTGTAATCACAATAACGACAGCTTGCGCTGTAAACGACAGCTATCACCAGCTGTAATCGCAGCAGCATCAAAGAATCATCACATAACAATGATAACACACACATACAGAGCATTATACATAGTATAAGAGAGAGAAAGTCACTACCTGATCCTTTCCCGACGTTTCTTGGCACTGCGGGCTCCTGAGGGCGGCAAATATCGAATCCTACAATTCCAAATGCACCATTTAGACACTTCTATAGTGTTACTTGGGGTTATATGAGTCTATAATGAAAATTTACAAAACTACCCCCGGGGACCCGGCCCGGGCCCGCCGTACCCGGTCCGGTTGCACTTTTTCCGAAATTCTAATCTGGGCTATCCTAACATATTTCCGCCCAAGGAATCCATTTCCGTACTCGAAATTATCAAATTCAATGTTAAATTACAAATTTACCCTTGGCAGCCCCACTTTAAGGGTTTTAGGGGCGTTTTCGTAATTATGCTTTTTCGGCCTTTTCCGAAAAAAGTGACCAACTGTAACCCCACCTAATTTTCGCTCCTGAACTCAATGGAACCATCAAATCATTGAAAATCCAACTCTAAGACCCATTTCTAGAGCTGGCCGAAATTTATGAGTTCTCCAGGGAAAATCGGGGTTTTACGATTTCGGCTCCGTAAACGCGTTCCTTTCTACTCCTAACCACTTTATTAACCATTATAATAGGTTAAAACTAACATTAAGACCCAATTTGGGCAGCATAACCCCTAGGAAACTCAATTTCCAAAATTTAAAACCAATGGCAATCCGGCGAAATTTCACCGATTAAATTGCCCACAGCAGCCAGAATAAGCAATATACGAAAGTTTGGAAGTTACCTCAAGCTCCCACTAGCTTTTCCCAAATATTGCTGAAAACCCTAAGTGGTCAACAACAGATTTTGAGCTTCCAAACCTTAAAGAACAAAGAGGAGTAGCTTAGGATCGGAGTTACACGCGTTAGGAGCTAAATCGTCGGAGAAATCGGCTTACCTTGTGATTTTTCTTCTCCTTTCTCTCTCTACAAACCTCAACGTTCTCACTCCTCATTCAGCTGCTGTGTGCGACAGAAATGAGCTGAAGAAGATGAGCAATTTGATTAATATTCCATGCTGACATCATCTTTTAATGAGATGATGTCATAATTCCCATTTTCGGATTTTCTGGCAGATTTTCTGCCCAAACTTTGAAAAATCATAACTAATTCTAGAAAACTCAAAATGAGGTGATTCCAAAGCCAAATGAAATATATTTAAGTCCTCTTCATAGGAAAAATATTGGCCATTACTAAAAATCACCACACAATTCCAGAATTACATAAAACTCATCACTGCCCCAAAACAGAGTTCAGTTTCCATCCCAAACTTTAGACAGTTATATCTCCTATTTCACAAAACGAAATATTACAAATTATATGTCCATTTTGAAGCTTGAGATGTAAACTATAAGACTGGAAAGTTTCATAATTTTTAGATACCATTTGGTCATTAAAAAAGTTCACACAAACGGACTGCCCAGAATAGAATTTCACTGGACAGAATTTTAGATTTTGCATCTTTGCTTCCATTGGTTCCATTTTCATACCAAACATCATTCCCACATAAATTTTCACAAGGAAGCCATTGGAATCATTAAAATATCCAAATTCCCATCACACATTCTTCAAAAGTGTTTATTCAACAATAATTACATCTACTTTTGAAGTCACCAGCCCTTAATCACTTTTTGGGATATTACACCTTCCCCCAAGAACAGTGCTAGCCGAAATATCTCTCAAGAAAAGGGAAAATTGCACTTTTGTGTGTTAACCTTTAAAGCTTATACCCTTTCACTTCTAATCCATTATTAAGCCATTTAAACACATAATAATCATGATTTAAAGAAATTTTGGTAGCATAACCCCTTATGTTAGAACTTTCCAAATTTTCAAAATAAAAAATCAGCAAATCCAACCATAAACATCAACAACTACAACATACTAGTTTGAATTTGAGATTTGTGAAGTTACCCCTTGAGTTCTTGATCTCTCTCTCTCTAGGCGTCCTCCTCTCTCTCTCTCCTTGACTCAAGACTTGCTTACTAAACCATGGGTTTTACGGAAAGGAAGAGATTAGAGAAGAACTTATGGAAGATTAGAAGAAGAAACCTTAAGAAATCATAACTTACCTTAGTCTTTCTCTTCTTTCTCTCTAGAGCATGAAGTTTCTTAAGCACTCTCTCTCTCTCTTCTTTTCTCTAGCCTTGGACAAAATGAGCAAGCAAAAGATGAAGCAATTTTGCTTCATAAAAGTCCTACTCATTTTCCTTTGAATTACTTAATTATTTCAATTCCAAAGTTACCAACTCTTTGACTTTTGTGTACCTACAATATGGTCATAAGTTCAATTACACTTCAACTCATCTTTTTTCCCCTCTTTGCTTGACGTGAGATGACTAGAGGAATGGTGGAGTATGGCTTCATTAAATCTTACACCTTTTCTCTTATTTAATAAATGGTAGGAAATGGTTTTATTATGACATCATACTTGCACTTACCTATCTACTCCAAACATGTGTCATAAGTCCACTTGGATTTGAACAAATTCCCTTATCTTTTCCCCTCTAGCCCAAACGTCCTTAAGGGTCCTCAAGAACCGAATGGACTCTCATTCCATTTGTCTTAAGCTTCTTGTTTCATAAAATAATATCTTAAGGTATCTATCCATGTGCTCATATTCAACAAGTATTGTTTATTCCTCTTGACTTGGATTAATGACACTTGGCTTAACATGATCCCAATAACTATTTTTCCCTCCCATTGACTTAAGCTAGGCAAAATTAATCAAGGACAAAGGAAAATACAAATTGTTCCAACATTTTCCATAATTCCCTTAATTGAATTATGCACAAGTTTCTTCCAATTTCATAAATCTTGATTTATTCCACCAAGAATATTCCAAATATACATTCTCCATTATTTTCCTTAATTAATTGAAACTAACTTCAATTAATTGGAAAATAATTAATATTGTACTAAATTGGAAAAATTACGATTTTTCTATTACCTTTGTAATCTCATTTCTTTTCTTGAATTAATTTGGCCAATTCCATCTATTTTTGGGCCAGATATTTTTTCTATTATTTCTCCATTTTTGGATCTTAATATTGGGCATTTTAAATTACCCAAATTAATTCCATAATTATTTTACCCATTCGTTTTCATGAATATGAATATTTCTAACATTCATTAGTTCCAAATTCATGAATATTCACCATTTTATTGAATTTCAAATAATTACAATATATTTGGTGAATATAAAGTTTGGGGTATTACAAGGAGCTTGTTTGTAATATGGTGCCAAGAACCTATTGAATCTTGAAACTTTAATGGTAATCTTAGAGTTATTCTAAGGAGTGGACGTAGGTTAAGAGGTTGAGACCGAACCAATATAAAACTCCTATGTACACTTCGGAGAAATTTCTCCAACTCTCTTCTCTTGGTTAAATTTGTTAATTGTAGTTTTCAAATTTTTAATATCACCCAATTCAACCCCCTCTTAGATGAAACGTTAACACTAACTGTCAATAATCTTCCAATATTTGTCTTTTGAAATTCTGCACTTTAAGGCTATATAACCTACTATATGAATTTGGGAGATTTTTTTGTTATTAATGCACACATAACCTCTGAATAGTGGCATGTGCCAAGTAATTGTAAGTTTGAGGTGAAAGTGAATTGCTGTCTATTTCTTCTCCCATTCCCTCTTATCTTCTCCTTCTCCCTTGTCTTAGTCTCATATATTTCCTTATTTTCATAACATGTTATCCAAATGAAATATAAATATCTTGGACTCATACGAGGAGGCAGGTACACTAAAAGAGAGCCAAGGTATAACTAATTGCAAAAACCTCAAAAGAGGTTCAAGTACCTGAAATGAAATAACACAACAACGTAATTATTGATATTTGACGGTTATTTTTCCTCATATTTTATGGTTTCTAATAGTCAAATAATGATGTATCATACATTCTTTCAGCAAATGTTTGATGGTTTTTAACGATCAAATGTTAGGTACGATATTTGACGGCTTTTACACCACAACTGTCAAAGTGTTGGGCCTTCTAGTTTTGACAGGTCTCTAGGTAGTGTTACTTAACGGTTTTCCCATCATAAGCGTCAAGTTTGATGAAATACTTGATGGTTGTATGTATAAATCATCAAGTATTTAGATAATACTTAGCAGTTATATCTATTAATTGTCAAGAATTGATTCATCATTTTTTAAATAGGGTTTTGCCTTCCACGCCATCCATTGACAGTGTAGACATTGCCAACTCTTCGACGAATTCTTTATCATTCAAAATATGTGTCATCAAAGTACTGTACGCGAAAAGAAACACATCAAGTTAGGCATAAATATATAGCTAATCGGATTTTAATTTTAAAATGAATAAATTGAACTTTAAACAAATGCATATATACCATAATAGCAATTGTGTCAGGGTTATGCGTGACCATATCCTTCATGAAATTCGCACAGTACCCACAATCGGAGCCTTTTATTGTTGTGATGGGCATTATAAAGAAGCAAGAAGAAAAATGTGTCATCAATCATCTAATAAAATATATTTGCTTTAGCAGTTAATGGTAAATACCATTACTATATCTTCCATGGGAACACATTTTGGATGGCACTATTTCTTTTCCCGGGGAATTTGAGGCCATCATCTGTGCAATACAGTCACTTAGCTATGAGAATACAATAAAATTAATGATTGCCAAAAATTATGTTAAAAAAAATAAATTACATTTAATAACAAGGCATATTTAACTTACTCATTGAACATCGCCCGCATAAATGGTTGATTGCTCGGATCCCTGTTAAGATAATCAAAGTAAAATAATCCTTGGCTTAAAGGGATTCAATGCAATAAGCATTCAATGTCTCCTAAGCACAATAATCTCAATGTGAACAATAAATAACTGTTAGCAAAACAATTAAATTTAAAAAAATCAGTATACGTAACATCCCTGACATTTGGTGTCTGAATTATGTGTCATTCGCTGCAATGAATGTCCTAAAATTCGGAGTCCCTCTCTTTGTCATTTGCTTTAGTGAAGGGATCATTTACCTTGATGAATGATGCGAACTCATACTCTCCTCTCTGCATCACTTTGCCATAGTGAAGAGTGTGTTCGCCTAGTGAATGATCGAAATTATAAAGAAATCTAACATGTTTAATCATCATTTTTCACAAAATTTGGAGAGGAAAATGTCATTGCTCTGCTAGGGTTTAATTTTTGGGGACTTTAGGGAATATCCTTAAGTACTCTAGCACTCAAATAAGTTCTCCCTACCTTTGATCTACTAATGTCTCTTAGATTTCTCAGAAACTCAGAGATAAAGTTAGGTTTTGAACCTAGGAATTGGGCGTATGTAAGGATTTCGTTGAGTCCGATTTAAGAATCTAGCTTGGATTTTTTTTTTTTTTTTTTAATTGAGCTACTTTGAAAAACTCTGGGAACTCTAGAGGGTGTATGATGACCTTAGAGTTATCTTATTTTTACTTTGTATCATTGTCTTGGGGGAACAAATAATTTTGAAAGGAATAACATATTAATCAAAACCGAGCATGTGATACATGATATAATTGTCAGCTTGTTGCTATTGTTGTTAGCCGGTGGATACGACAACGGCATTCGCTGCAGTGAATGTCGTAGAATGTGGATATAAATTTGTTTTAGCCTATGCATAGCGAAATTTGCTTGTAGATGAAGTTATTGAATGTGTCAATTGATTTCTAAATCATGAATTTTTGCTATGATTTTGTTTCAAGAAATATATTGAATTTAATAATCTAGAAATACATATATTTTATGTGAATATTTACATATCATGTTCATATTGCATTTGTTATGATTTTTCTAGTAAAATTAAATTTTTGCAGGTACACATATAATAGATAATGAAATAGAGATTTGATATGATAGTTTCATAAACCATTTCACATTAACAATACAAATGCAAGATATATCATGACGATTTTTAAGATAACTCGTATTTTGTTATTTCCATAATGTATAAAATATATGGAGAGTATATTGATAATTCAACATGTCAAAAAGATGTGATAGAGCAATACATTTCAGCACATCATATCATTTGATGGTAATGTATGGATAGTTTGAAAAAAAAAAAAGGAGATCGATTAGTTGAAAAATCATTGAGAACAACTGCATTTGAAAAAATTGTATACTCTCTTACGATATGATAATTTAATGACAACGAGTGATACACTACTAGAAAAAATGGTTTTAACGTCCCTTTTTTTGGCCTTTTAACGTCTGAAAAATGAGGGATGTCTATCTAAGGGTCGTGGAAAAAAAAACGTCAATAACATCTGTAAATGAGGGACGTCTAAAGGCAAACTTTAGACGTCCCCAGTTATATTGGGGACGTCTAAAGTCCACTTTAGACGTCCCCAGTTATATTGGGGACGTCTAAGGTGGCTTTTAGACGTCCCCAGTTCCAACTGGGGACGTCTAAGGGGACTTTTAGACGTCCCCAGTTTTAACTGGGGACGTCTAAAGTGTCGCCTCCCACTGTACCACGTCCCTTTTTATTTAAGGACGTTGAAAGTATTTTTTTAAATGGCCTTTTTTATATTGCACTATCTGGAAAATGTAAATTGCAGAAATAGGATTCCAACAACAGAATAAAACAATAGCAATTCAGTAGAATGGAAACAACAACTTGAAACATAGTGATCAACCCAAGGCTCTACTAAATGCAATAATTTTAAGGAGTAGCAAACTAATTAACTAACAAACCACACGAACTACACAACAATCTATATCCAAGTCTGTTATTGCACTAAAAAGACTATATCCAAGTCCCCAGTTTGTACAATAACCAAGACTAAATCCAATCTATATCCAACAACAATAACGCTAATTATATATACAATATATAGAACTGCCACAAAAGTATGTCCTACACAAACTACTAAAGACTTTACTCTGGTATACGTTGAAGAAGATGTCTAGCCAAAATGTCTCTGATCATATTTAGGTCTTCATATGAGTAGGCATCTTTATTGTCAAAAATCTGTAAATTAGAAAATAAGCTTAGATGAAATAATGAATCAAGTGAATGCATTGCTATTGAATTACAACACCAAGAATATTATCCTCTGAGAATGAAGAAGTGATTACTTGTTCAAAATCTGTCGTAATGCCACTCTGAATGATGTTAAACATATAAAGTAAGACATAATATCCACATTCCCAGCCGCCAGGTTGTCGAGGGCACTATAAATCAAAAGCAAATGGTTAAAATCAATAAAGGCATATCTAAAACGACCGTCAATCAAAAGAACTTGATTTGAAACTACGTACCTTTGGAAACAGCCATCTCAGATCTTTACCACCTCTACGTTCGTATGGCCCGCCAAGCACTCGATACCTCGTGCATGCCCTATCATTAAAATGAAAATCAACATAAATTAGAATAATTCATTAAGTCAAGAATCAAGAAGCAATGAAATATAAAAAAATAACTTACGTGTTGAAGACGCTTTTAGTTTCTTTGTCTGGTCTTCTATTTAAGGAATCAAACCAGTAAACAACCACCATTTTTCTTCACTTTGTATCGTGCAGTTTGACACTTAGGGCACTCACTCAGACCTTCATACTCCTTTCTGTACAGTACGCAGTCATTAGGGCAAGCGTGTATCTTTTTATACTCCATACCCATTGTAGATAGGATTTTCTTGGCCTCATACATACGATTTGGAAGTACATTATCGTCTGGAAACATATCACACAACAGTTCAAGCAGCAATGTGAAACTACTATCGGTTCACCCACAAGTTGCTTTTAAGTTAACCAAATGTAATGTTCCTGTCAGCCGTGTGTACTTACTCCCAGGGTACAACGGTCTCTCCGCATCACTCCGCAGGCTGTCATATTCATGCGATTGTGCAAAGGATTCTACCTCAACATCGTGAATCATTCTCTCCATTCTATCTTCATCTATGACATCCACAGCTTCCTTCTTGTGTGATGGACAATCAGTTACTTCCTCACCATGCCATATGCACCTTGTGTATCGAAGATTTATTCCATCACAAAGTAGGTGATCCTTTATAACTTCAACATCCCGTTTTATCTCATTTAAACAATTGACACAAGGACAAAAATACTTTCCATTTTTGGCTGGAACGTTCCTTCTAGCAAATTCAATAAACTCTTCAACCCCATTCTCATATTCTTCACTTGTTCTCAAAGCATTCATCCAACTATGATCCATTCTATTACCACCTATGCCATTCACACTCAAGTTTAGAATAATTGTCAACACTGGGAATTGCATTTTACTATTTTGTTTTCCAAAATTTTGGCAGCATTTCCCCTTAAAAGTGAGACATCCCAAAATTAAAATAACAAACCATCTCAGCTTAATTTAAACAAAACAAAACAAATTAAGAAGAGTAAAATAAAAATTCATAGCACTAAAACAAGAGTAAAAAGTAGGAAGCTAACATTAATTCTTCTAACCCAAACAAAAGGAGGAATACTTTAATTAGTGCCAAGAATTTCAATGAAAAACATGAAAATAATGAAGGGATATTAACTCAATGATAACAATCTCTTAGTCTCTCTTTCTTTGTTTTTTTCTCTTTCTTGTTATATCCTTTTTCTCTTTTCTTTTCACTATTTAAAAAAATTCACATAGCATTGTTTCTCTTATTCATCAATCCCTTCACTGTCTTTCTTTCTTATATCACTTACACTTAATAAACCAATAAATGAATGAGAAGATAGGGGGAAATTGCATTAACTCAAATAAATGGCTAATTAATCAATGCAATTTTTCTTTAATGAAAGTTTAGGCTCAAATGGTTGAAACAAAGGATTCATGAGATAGGAATGGACATTTGGCCAAACTAGCTATAAAATTAAATGCCTAAATTATTTTTGATCATTCAAAAAGAGTTTTAAATTTTAAAAGAGATTCAAGACTATAAGTTCTAGAGATGAAATTGCACTAAATATACCCTCTCTTAAAAGAAATAAATATTTAGCCTCAATTCCTCACTAGTCTTTGGCTTCCTAAAGTTAATTACCAAAGCCAAATTCTATGCCTACCTACTAACACTCTAAGAAGATAGAACCAAATCCTAATCAAACTCAATTCTTTCAAGATCAAATCAAACAACTTTTAGAATATTCATAAATCAAAATCCAAACTTCCAAAATGCAATTTTTTTGTTCAAAATTTTTCAAAAAAAATTTCTCTATATGTATAAAAGCAAAGAAGACAAGTTATGCAAACTCAATAGTATTAGTTATAAATTTTTAAAACTTAAAAAAAAACACAATTTAACAAGTGAATATATAGAGTGACCCGAGAACCATGTCAAGTTTTGAAGTTTTTTATTTTGTAAGGGTTCAGTTGGATCGCAAGTGATTCTTAAATATCTAAACAAATATGATAAATGACCCCAACATACATAAGGTTTGACATATTCTAACATTAATTCAATTTTTTCTTAATATAAACAACTCATTTGAATCACATGAGCTTACATTGTAAACAAGATCTATTCCCCAAAATAATTATTTACATTACACAAAACATACGCACTTGATTTTCTCAGAAACCAAGTGCAGAATCCAAGTGCATGCAGCAACAATATAACCCAGAAACGCATAACCAAGTGCACACAGCAACAATCCAGAAACACAGAATCCAATTGCAGCAACAATCTAGAAATGCAGAATCCAAGCTTTTCTGTAAATTCTTAATTGCTTCATATAATAATCCAACTCACGCCTCATATGCACATGATTTTAGGAAACCCAGAAACGCACCTGAATAATTCTGAGAATGCAGCAACAGCAGCAAATAGCCAGACCCACACGGCCACGGGAATGGGAGAAGAGGGAAGACAAATGTAGGGGAGGGGAGGTGCGCCTTTGTTCAGTGAAGGAGTTATGAAACTAAGCTCACGGGTTTGGGAGAAGAGAGAAAATGAATGTAGCAGGGGAAGTGGAAATCTGGAGACACTCACGGGTATGGCTTTAGCACTTGTTCAGTGAAGGAGTTATGAAACTCAGCTCACGGGTTTGGGAGAAGAGAGAAAACGAATGCAGCAGGGGAAGTGGAAATCTGTAGACACTCACGGGTATGGCTTTGGCACACAAGGTAATGCTGCCATATACAGTGAATGAAGTAATGGTTCTGCATGATTCTGTATCCCCAGTCAAAATGGGGATGCCTAAAGTAAGCTTTAGACGTCCCCAGTCAAAATGGGGAAGTCTAATGCTTACTTTAGACGTCCCCAGTTTCTTTGGGGATGTCTAAAGCCCACTTTAGACGTCCCCAGTTGAAACTGGGGACGTCTAAAGTGTTGGAATTTTTTTTTGTCAAATTCATCCAGCGCCATATCCTCCCACCAAATATTGAACTTTGAACGTCTCTAACTTAAAAAGGGACGTCCTTTAGGGACATAAAAGGTCTAGTTTGTAGTAGTGATATTGTCATTAAGAGGAGTAAAAATAATTAATGTTATTAGGGTAGCAAATATCATGTTGTACTTTTTTTTCTTAATTAAGGGCCTGTTTGTTTATGTTTTTTTTTGTTTCCAAAACTATTTTATAAAAATGATTTTAAAAAAAAAATTGAAAAAAAAATTCTATTTGGATAATTGTTTTAAAAAAATTACATTTGAGAACTAAAAGCATAAAAATTTGTTTGAAGTAATTGTTCTTATAGCATCAACTTAAATAACAAAAAAGGAAAATACATGTTTGATTCACTTACTTTATATAATTGATATTGACATTATTTTTTAAAATTAATATCTTATTATATTAATACAACAACACCACCATTATCCTATCAGGTGATATCAGTTATTAAATCATATGTTGACATTGAGCTATATCCACTATAAGAAATAGGCATTTATTAATAGAATAAAATTTCATCTTGGGCGATGATGTGGGTCGATGGCAATGACATGGCAACATCTATCGATAGTGATGATGTCGCTACAACCATTGCCCCCGCGACATCAGTGACATGGAGTCAAGCAACTTCGATGGGGACATGGAGGTGGCCATCGTTGGTGGTGTTGTGGTGGTGGTTGTCATTAATGGTGATGTAGCAATAGTCAATGCTGGCGATGCTGTGTTCATGGCAAGTGGCGGCTTTAAACCTTTAAGCAAAAAAAGAAAAACTTTCCCTATTTTCCAAAACAAAAAACATAAGAAATAGAAAACAAAAATAAGAAAACATCTAAAAATTGTCTAGGGTCTTCCACTACTGGAAAAAACCCTTTTTAGACCGCCACATTTAGACCGGTTTTGGCGGATAAGGTCTTAAAAATTTGCGTGGTGGCAGTTTTGTAATTATATTGAACTTCTTAGACCGGTTCTTAAAAAAATCGGTCTTAAAAAATTTATTTAGACCGGTTATAAAAAAACCGGTCTTAAAGTCTTAAAATTTTAAGCATTTAAAATTTTTTAACATTTAAGACCGGTTTATATGTAAACCGGTCTTAAATGTTAAAAATTTTAAATTCAAAATGCGATTACTTTTTAAGGCCGGTTGTGGGAACAACCGGCCTTAAATGTAACACATTTAAGACTGGTTGTTCCCACAACCGGCCTTAAATGTGTTATATTTAAGACCTGTTTTTTTAAACCGGTCTTAAATGTGAATTTTCCCTCTTTTAAGAACGGTTTTTAATAAAAACCGATCTTAAAGGTAAGATTTTTCACACTTATTTTTCCTCCCGCGCCCAGATCGCGCGCTCTGTAAACCCTTTCTTCTCTCTTTGCCATTTCTCTGTGACCTCTATCCGTGATTGTTCTGAACTCGTCCATGGTGTCCCGTCCCTCATTTGCTCAAGTCTCCTCCGTCATTACCACTTCCGTTGCTGTGTTCATCATCGCTATTCTTTGATTATCGTCAGTCTTCTCCGCCGCGACCTCTAATCTCCGTAGCGTAGTGACCATTCTCCTCTGATTTGACTTCCCTTTGTCAGTGCCGTGAATTTGAGGACTTCATTTTAACCTCAGTCGACGCCACCGTGACTTTGGGTTAAAGCTCACTCCTTGGTCTTCATTCAGGTTAGTGTTCGATCGATCTGTTATTTAGTTGTACGTTGTTTTATAATTAATAATGTTCAATGAAAAGTTCTTGTTGTCGCTTTAATTTGAGCACTTAAACGTAATCTGGAAAAAATTAAAGTTCTTGTTGTTGCTTTAATTTGAGCACTTCTCATTGCTTTGTAATTAATATGCTCTGACTTTTTGAATTAATACCACTTTATGTTTTGTTTTAGTTGTTTGATTATTGTCAGTGTTATTGGTTTGTTAAAACAATACTAGTTTCAAATGGTGCCTGTTAATTTCGTTGAAATATCTAAAACTCTATTGTTGTTGTTTTTTTGTCTATCCTTTTGTTGTTGGATATAGGGTGCTAGAAGTATTGAGATATATATGGATCATAGTTGGATAGACGCTAAACGGACGAGTGTTGAATATGATAATGGGGTGAGGGGTTTTTTAGACTTCGCTAGTAGCATGCCGATGATGGTAGTGGAAAGTTTTATTGCCCTTGTGTAGTATGTTTGAATGAGAAGCGACTAAGTACTGCAGATATATATACACATTTAATTTATGAAGGATTCTGTAAGAGTTATACAGTGTGGGTATGGTATGGTGAAGAATTAGAAATGCCAAGTTCATCTCAACAGGGGGAGTGAACTTTGATGATAATGACACGGATATGGATGATCAAATAGAGGATATTATTCGTGATGTAGGAGAAGAGAGTTTTGGGCAATTACATGCATATGGTAATATGTGTAATGATGCTGAGACGCCGTTGTACCCAGGGTGTAAAAAGTACCAATTGTTGAAAGCAGTATTGAAATTGGTAAGCTTGAAAGCACGACATGGATGGAGCAACAAGAGTTTTTCAGAAACGCTTGAGGCTTTTAAGGACATGCTTCCAGATGATAATGTGTTGCCTTCTCGATACTATGATGCTAAGAAAATATTGTGTCCACTAGAGATGAAATATAAAAAGATCCATGCATGCCCTAATGATTGTATATTGTATAGAAAAGAGTATGAAGAGGAACAACAGTGTCCCATATGTGAAACCCTGAGGTACAAATCAAATAACGCTCCTAGAAAAGTATTGTGGTACCTTCCAATCATACCAAGGTTCAAGATCTTGTTTGCTAATGAAAACGATGCAAGAAATTTGAGATGGCATGTGGATGAGAGGATATTTGATGGAAAGCTTTGACATCCGGCTGATTCTTCTCAATGGAAGAAAATGATCAATTATTTCATGCCTTCGGTGAAGAGCCTAAGAACCTTAGGCTTGGGCTTAGCACGGATGACATGAATCCTTTTGGTAGCCGAAGCAGTATATATAGTTCATGGCCTGTTCTGTTGGTAATTTACAACTTATCTCCTCTGTTTGCATGAAACCAAAGTACATCATGTTATCTATGTTGATTTCGGGACCAAAACAACCCGGAAATGATATAGATGTTTATCTGGAGCCCTTGATCAAAGACTTGAAGAGTTGTGGGATGAAGGTGTTGATGTTTTTGACGTGAACAAGAAGGAGGTTTTTAAAATGTAATACATGATCTTTTGTACTATAAATGACTTCCCTGCATATGGAAACTTGTCAGGCTATAGTGTTAAAGGCCATAAAGCATGTCCGATTTGTGAAGAAGGAACATACTACCATCAACTTCAACATGGAAGAAAGACAGTTTATCTTGGCCATAGGAGATTTCTTAGACGAAGCCACCCATATCGCAGATTAAAGAAAGCTTTTTTTGGTGGACAAGAGTTTGAATATGCTCCGAAGGCATTGACTGGGGAGCAAGTTTATGAAAAGGTGAAAAATATGAATGTTATCTTTGGTAAGACTACAAAGAAAAGTAATGAGAAAAGTAAATGGAAAAAGAGGTCTATCTTCTTTAATCTTCCATATTGGCCGAAGCTTGATGTAAGACACTGTATTGATTTCATGCATGTGGAGAAAAACGTTTGTGATAGTATTGTTGGGACACTGCTTAACATACAAGGTAGTTTTAAGGATGGTGTGAAGGCAAGATTAGATTTGCAAGAAATGGGGATACGAGAAGACTTGCATCCAAAGCCATATGGTAAGAGAACTTTTTGTCCTCAAGCTGCTCATACTTTGTCTAAGGATGAGAAAAAAAGCTTTTGTCAGTGTTTACATGGCATCAAAGTTCCTTTAGGGTATTCTTCAAATGTTAGGAAGCTTGTGTCGATAAAAGACTTGAAGTTAGTGGGGCTAAAGTCTCATGATTGTCATGTCTTAATGCAATAACTACCCCAGTAGCTATTCGAGGCATTGCCGAATATGATCTTCAACATATTTTGACTAGACTTTGTTTCTTTTTCAATGCTATTTGTAGTAAAGTCATTGAGACAGAAAAATTGGATGAACTGGAAAATGAAGGATATCTGATCTTGTACCAGCTTGAGAAGCTTTTTCTTCCTTCTTTTTTTGGCATCATGGTACATCTAATTGTTCATCTAGTCAGGGAGATCAAGTTGTGTGGCCCTATCTATTTACGATGGATGTACCCAATTGAAAGAACTATGAAAATCCTAAAAGGGTATGTGAAGAACCTAACCGGCCTGAAGCATCTATTGTTCAGAAATATGTTTCTGAAGAAGCCATGGAGTTTTGTCAAGATTACTTGTCAAATGTAGGACACATTGGACTTCCTGAACGTCATGACGAAGAAGGTGGTAGACGCGGGGCTTCAGTAAAGAGCATGGATCCTGATGAATTGCAACAAGTCCACTTGTACATCTTGAATAATGTTGATGAAGTTCAAGATTACATTAATGCTCATAAAGAAATTATACGGAAAGGAAATAGTCGAATGACTGAACAAAGGTTAATTAGGGAGCATAACAAAACTTTTGCACATTGGTTCAAACAAAAGGTTGACGGCGAAGAATGTGTTTTTGATACAATTAAATGGTTAGCACGTGGTCCTGAGGCTGTGTCATAGGTTGGACTTCATTTGTGATCAATGGTTATACATTTTACACAAAGTCCCTTGATGATAGGAGCACCGTCCAGAACAGTGGGGTTATATTAGTGGCTGAATCTATGCACTTCTCTAGTTCAAAAGATAAGAATTCTAGATTGGCAGCAATACCTTATTATGGGGTGATTGAAGAGATTTGAGTGGTTGATTATGTTAAAGTTAAACGTCCCATTTTCAAATGCAACTGGGTTGATGTCAACAATGGTGTGATGATTGATCAGTTGGGATTTACATTAGTTGATTTGAATAGTAGAAGTTTTAGAGATGAACCTTTTATTATGGCATATCAAGCAAAACAAGTGTTCTATGTTACTGATCAGGCAAACAAAATGTGGTCTGTAGCTCTCTAAGGAAAAAGGGTCATTGATATTAATCAGGAAAGTCATTCAATGAATGATATGCTTGAGACTCCTTCTTTTTCTAGAGGTTTACTAGAATTGAATGAAGAAGATGAAGCAGACAATGAACACGGCACAAGAAATGATCATCATGAAGGGGTATGAGAGGATATCCCTTTATAAAACTACATTGAAGGTTAGTTAGCTAAAATAATTATCATGAACTATATTTGAATTATGTATATTGTTATTGGTGTATATATATAACAAATTTTTTTTGTTGTCGTCACAGGAAAATGAAGGATATGAGTTGTACGTCTTAGTGTAGATTCTTTGAAGCCATGCCAGTTAGTGATCATCAGCCTGAGACGAGTGTGATCATCATTAATGTAATTTAATCTTTGATGTATGTATGTAAGTGAAAAGATAAGGAACTTGGTCAAAATAGCATTGTCATGGTTGTTTGATTTCCTTGCATTATGATTATGTTTATGGTTGTGAGTTTATTATACATGGTTGTTTTCCTTTGCTTCTGTTTCGGCCAGCACTATTTAAGCACAAGGGAGTTGAGTTTTAATATGTTCCAATGAGTTTTAAGATTTATTTATTTCAATGTCGTTGAACTGTCTGCTGCTTGCTGAATGAAATGTTTTAACAGGGGAAATGACTTGCTGGGTATACTTTTAAACAAAAATTATTTTTTAAAAAAATTCAACTTGTAAGATTGGTTCTATCCAAAACCGGTCTGAAAAGTAAATTTAAGACCCGTTTTGGTGAAAATCAATCTAAAAATTTGACTTTTTAGACCGGTTTATAAAGAACCGGTCTAAAATGTGATACTTTTTAGACCGGTTCTTTATAAAACCGGTCTCAAAATTCAAATTTTCAGACCGGTTCTTCATAAGAACCAGTCTAAAATTTTATTAATTAAGACCGGTTCCTATTATAACCGGTCTAAAAATATTTATTTTTAGACCGGTTTTATAATAACCAGTCTAAAAAGTAGAAGACTTTTTAGACCGGCTATATCAAGACTGGATCAAGAACCGGTCTAAAATGTCTTTTTTAACCGGTTTTAAAAATGATTTTTCTAGTAGTGTTTACTGTTTTTTTTAAAAAAAATAGTTACAATTTTTTTTTGGAACATCAAAGTAAAACTGAATTACTAAACAAGCTATTTTGTTTTAAAAACCAAAAAAACTGTTTCCAAAACTAGAAAACAAGTAGCCCGTAAGGCTTTGTCCTAAAAGATTTTCTTGGTAAGATTTGTTAACAAGATAGCTTTAATGTGTATGTGTACTTTTTTATTAAATGGGATTTTTTTTATCCTATGTTTTTCCTAATAAGGTTTAGAGATGAATATTATTTATTTATGGACATCAAAGGAGAATGTTATAATATTGTAATATGAAGTGTGAATGTTCATAATCTTCTAAGATTTCTTTCTTTTTTTTTTTTAATTCTACACTTAAAAATATATGTAACTTATAATATGAATGGCTTCTTGGGAATTTTTCGTGATTAAAACAAATAATCTCTAAATGTTATATATCCTACAAATATAAAGACTTATTCTTTGTTGTTACTCTTAAAATAGAATTTAAGATTTTGTTATCTCTAAATAGTAGACGAGTACAGAGTGATTGTAAGTTTGAAATGAATGAGAATTACTTCCTATTTATCGTGTAGTTAATTAGTTCTCTCTTATCTTCTATCTCTTATATTAACAAAATTAGAAGATTGATAACATGGCAAATATGATATTGGATTAATTAAAATAAAAGGAGGAGAGGACTTATAAACACGATAACATACTATTGGGGTGTAATAAAATTGAAACATACCATTGGAAGTAGATGGAGTTGAACGAGTTAAACATCATGTGGTAAGTGACCAAAACCTATTATCTAAATATGCCCTAAAACTATAATAAGGCCAAATAAGCAATTATCATATTATATCATATTTAATATAAGAATTAGTTGGTTAATTTGAGTAAATTAAAAAAAATATTTACGTTAACTATTTGCAACAAATATATTTTGATTTTTCACAAAATACCACTTTTCTTCGTGATCATCTTTCCATGGATACTCCTTGACGGGTGGAATCAATATAAATATTTGGGGAAAATTTTGAAGTAACTTCTTGTACTGATTTGTGTTTTGTGATTGTTGTTCAGCGTCTCTCGCTCTCTTCCCAGCACCATACGCTTCTTTTCTTCCCGGCAGTTGGATAACAAATAAAGCGGAGAACCTGAATGGCTGCTCCGATAGCGGAAGGAGCTGCCGTCGCGGCTTTTCGGTCGGTTATGCAAAGGGTCCGGCAGGCGGCGGAAAGATCCGGTTACCAAACTGAGAGGGTTCGGGTTGTGGCTGTTTCTAAGACAAAGCCCATCTCTCTTATTCGCCAGCTCTACGATGCAGGTCATCGATACTTTGGCGAAAATTACGTTCAAGAGATAATTGAAAAGGCTCCCCAGGTGGTGAATTTTCGGTTTCGATATGATCTCTGAAATCTTGAGCGAGGATTCTAATTGTTTGCGTGCCTGCAGCTTCCTCAAGACATTGAGTGGCATTTTATAGGGCATTTGCAGAGCAACAAAGTCAAATCACTTTTGGGTACGATTCATTTTATTCTTTCCCTTATTTTAACATTTCTTTTTGCTATTTTAGCTTCAGTTTCTATCTAAAGCTATTGAAAACGATGTGGAATGCATCCTTTTGCGCTTGTATACTTGGGACATAGGATTTAAATAAGAGTTTTGGTCTTAGGTCGCTTTGATTATAGTGAAGATCATCGTAGTATTGCTCCATGTCTTGAACTACTATAAAAAAATTGTCATCACAATGGAATAACAAGTATATAGTAATATTCAATCCTGTTTGAAATATCTATAGGCATCTCAAATAACACTGTAAAGCAAATTAGTAAACAGAGGGCAAAGCAGATACAAGGGAAGGGAAGAAGAAAAGAGCCACAGAGGGATTTCCCAAGAATGGGACTAAAGAGAAAATCACACATATCATCCACACCCCTTTCTTTTAACACCTCCCCGTAACATTGTGCAACCACCTTTACACCACTCACTTCCACATGCATTTGCAACAACCTCAGGATAAGCACTTTGCCTTCTCCATTTACTTGACACGTGACCTTTCTTTGGCACACCCTCACATTGGATAATTACGCTCCATGTGTTCCATATTAATCTTTTGCATTAAAGATCATCAAATGGGATTGGACGCTATCCCCTATTCTTCATATGTTGTACAGCATTTATCATATGTATTTGAGGGGGCTTGGTAGGTGATTAATCTTACTGAGCTGCATGCAAAGTTTTATGAATCACTCTATTTAGTTATGAACTTGCTGAACGTATTACTAATCTTGTATTATCTTGTCTGATATTCTTGCTTTATGCGCTTTTTAGACAAGCTCAGCCTTTTAAGCTTTATGCAGGTGGAGTGCCAAATCTAGCTATGGTTGAGGGCGTGGATAATCAGAAGGTAAAGACTTGCCGTTTAAACCCATATCAATTTTCATTCTTTTAAATTGTTATGGTTTATTTCCTCTTTTAGAATAAGAGGAATCTATATAGGACATTGTTGCATTCTTGGATGATGAGCTAGACTCAAGGTAGGTAGTGCAACAAGGAAAATGATTGAAGATAAAATGTGTTACCTTCTTGGTAGAAGAGATGATACTCCATGAGCAAGAGCTCTGCAAATTTTCTTCTCTGATCACTGAACGTGCAACCAAACTCTAAATAAATAAATCAACAGGAGGACTGATAAATGTTAAACGAAAAAAATGCCCTCCAAATACCCCATCCTATTTTTATTTGCATAATTTTCCTTCTACACATTCGCTTAGCATATTCCTAATATTGCGTTTTCTTCTAATTAACCTTGTCGTAAAGGTTTGACTACATTCTCAAAAAGAATTAGAATTTCTTGTTCTAACTTAACGAGCAAAAGTGACTTCCCTTAGTTTGCCTTTGCCCCTAAACATGTAAAGACTAGGTTGTTAAAATGGAAGAATCTTTGATGGTCATGTCCAAGAGCAAATGACACAAGGTCAATAAAAGAAGCTATAGAATCCCCAATGCCAAGCTCTTTGGGTTCTAATCCACACGACACATGTAACTATTATTATCACTCTCGCAGTTGCATTAATCACAAGCTAGAGTTTTTACTCCACTTTATCTTGTTAAATTGCTCCACACCCAGGTCCTTGTTCTAAATGAAGATGTAGTCATGTTGTACCACAATGTCAGGGAATATCTGTTTTTCATACCACCAGTTAGTTGCTTCTGAGCATTTACATGGACTGGTCATTTCAACATGCAAATTGAGACTTGCTAGATCAGCCATGACAGTAAAACAGAACAACGCTGAAGTTCTCGGAAAACTTTTGATCCTTTTGCATCACTATTATCTTTTTTATCATAACCAACAATAAAAGTTAATGGCGTGGAGTTAAATGTCATATCAAAGTTTCCAATCACCCCAAAACTAACCTGTTTCTGTGAACTTCTCCATTGGTACTTCATTGAATACCTCCATCTTATTAGGATTATATACCAGTAATCTTGCATATCCGCCAGTAGCCTGTGGTTCTGTCAGACAGTATCGCTGTCCAGGCCAACTCAGTTTACTTCACTGAGTTCTGAACACTGTCCAAAATGAAGTTGTATACTTTCCAAAAGTCGAAGGATCTGATATTTGACCAATGAACACCATCATGCAAGCATGTAACAGTATCGTTCATCATATGAACAAAGCATCCATTGTTAGACACCAAGATTGTGGTTCTCCATTAAGACTTACTGTCTGATTTTCTGGAATTTCATATGCATTTGGAAAATAACAATTACTAGCATCTCCAAATCTAGCCAAATGATTTATTGAGCTAAAAGAACTGCTCTAGATTTTCTTAATTGGATTTTAACTAAATTTATTTGAATAGTTATGTTGTGAATTTACAACATGTAGTTATCTACTTCTAATTGATCCCAACTGCCAGCCATCTTGTGCCTGTGGAACTGGCAGGTGGTAAATCATCTCAATCGTATGGTTTCAACCCTAGGAAGAAATCCTCTCAAGGTTATGGTGCAAGTGAATACCAGTGGAGAAGCTTGTGAGTACACCATAAGTAAAATCATGATTTACTCAGATTCCTTGCTGTGTATGTAACTTGCATGATTTTGTATCTCTGAAATTTGGTGAACTTGTTTATACTTGAGAGCCTCTTTTTCATTACGAGGAACTTATCTCTTCGGATATAGTTCTTCTTGGATTGTTTTTGGTGTTCTTCAAGAGTAGTTAGATTGGAGAATCTCAGCCGTTCATTCTTTTATTAATGTCGTATGCTCTTTGATGATGCATCTTAGATTCTTAATTCTTACATATTTCATATGTTGTCTACGGATTTTGTTGATATAATTGCATTGCAGCCAAATCTGGTGTTGATCCTTCCGATTGTGTTGAACTTGCAAAACATGTAAAGTTCAGTTGCCCAAACCTAGTATTTTCTGGCTTAATGACAATAGGGATGCCAGACTACAGCTCAACCCCAGAGAACTTTCAGGTAATAAATTGTATTATGATATTCTGAAGCTTGTGGGAACTTAATGAAACAAACCTCTATTTATTCATTAGAGATTTCCTGCTGTTTCAATAGATGTCTCATCTCACTTCTTGCTGTTTCGTTACATAGACATTTTCATTTTGTTGGTTGGGAGCACAAATTTTGAATTTTATTCCCTGCATTCTAAATTCTAAAGCTCTTCTCCTGTGTGGAACAGACACTATCAAAGTGTAGAAGTGAAGTTTGCCGGACACTTGGAATGACAGAGGAACAATGTGAACTGTCAATGGGCATGTCTGGCGATTTTGAGTTAGCGGTATGTAATTAAATTTATAGGTAGCTAGAATTAGAATTAGAAATTTATAAAAAGTGATGGTGAAACACTTTGGAAATACTTTCAGATAATTAAATTATTGGTCTTTGGAGAAGTTTGGAACAGTTTACGCCAGTCACAATTGGCCCATGTTCTTTTTAGTAGCAACAACTATATGGGTCCTTGTGTATTGATGCTACTAATAAATGGTGTTTTTGTTCTTTTGGTTTGATTTTCTTCAGATTGAAATGGGAAGCACTAATGTGAGGATTGGGTCTATAATTTTTGGACCAAGGGAATATACAAAGAAACAATAGCAGGAATTTGCTTTCTCAGAGAAATGCAAACGTGCTTGACCCGGACAAAAAAGTCATGAAGTGTGAAAAAAGGGAGTAAGGCTTAGGTTAGCTTTTGTCCAAATCTCTTGTTTATATTATTTTCTATACTGCCCAAATTTGTAAACAAGTGTGCTAAAAGTTCAAAATGACTTGTGGCCTTTAATATTTGGTAATTGCCTAGATGCCTGCATGTGTAATGGAACGTTCAAGATTTACTTTGATTTATTCAGAAATGAGATCTCTTACGCAATCAATCTAATTATTTTTAAACTAATTTCTGATTTCCATTTAATCATGAGGAGCGATATTGATTAAAGTTGTAACTAGAATAAAGTATTGACTAGGGAGTTTAATTGTGTAATTGAATTTTTAATTAACAGTATCCATCTTATACTTATTCTGGCATTGCAGGTTGCTTTCGATTGAATAATTGAATTTTATATGAAACGAAATCTAACGAGTGTCTACGTTTTGGTGGTTTTTTGGGACCAATAGACTAATATAATTGACTTTTATATGAAATGAAACCTAAATGGCGGCTAATGTTCATGAATATTAGTTTCCATTCAAACGTACAATTCCAAATCAAGTCCTCTGTGCACGGCAATTTCACAAAAAATTAGTCTATATCTTAGTCTCTCTCTCTCTCTCTCTCTCTCTCTATATATATATATATATATATTATAGATATAATAGAAAAGTATCTAAACATAATTATGTTTACCCTTGCTCCAAACTTATTATTATCAACACTTGCATGCTTATAATTTGCCAACACCAAACAATTTAACTTCAATGTACATAATTGTTTTATAATTTCTCATTAATCAAATTGTTATACAAACAATTAATTTAACTGCATAGATTCAAATTTTCCAATTTTACTTCTAACTTTCAAATCTCACTTTGAATATATTCCATTCTCCATTCCAATATCAAATTACATATTTTCTAGTAGAATCCAGGCGCTATCCTTCAACCGATAGCTATAGGCTAATCCTTCTGAGGTGTAGAGATCACCGAAGTAGGTTTTGCCTCTTCCAACAAAGCCTTTTCCATGCACACGGCGTGCTTCAAACCTAGGATATCATATTTAAGGGACTTAGCCATCTACTAACTGCGTTCGATTTTTCTTGGTAAATTACATATTTTCTAAATCTCAATAACTCATTTGAACTTTGATCCAAAAAAAAAAACTCATTTTTTGGACCAAAGTATAGATTTTATTGCTAAACAAAACATTAAATAACCTGTCCAGAATAGACAACATACTATCACCAACTGAGTCTAGTACTAATCAATCAACAATACAATCTTTTACAACTACACTAAAATACATTTCAAAGCACTTAGTCAACGCCTTCCCGGGGATGAGCATTCCTTCCAAATACTGATTTAGACTTTGCAGCATTCTTCGCATCATTGGCAATGATGAGAGCAAGAGGGGGTGTTGGTTCATGAACCCACCTAATGTAATCTGCTTCCTCATTCCCTTCTCTATGAGAGAAAGAAATAACCCGATTTGCCTTGGAATGCAGCCAATCCCTTAAATCCTATAACATCAAGCAACATTCCCATTCCCCACAATATTCACTATTTTTGTTTAAACAATCTACTAATTCCTCATCATCCACTTCTACAATTACTCCCGACAATTGCAGTTCATCAATTATCAATATAGCCTTCCTCAAAGCCATTACCTCAGTCATGAATGCAAATTTAGCATGAGTTATTGTTGGCAATATCTACAAAGAAACAAGAAAATATTTGGTTGGAGTTGTGTCAAGGACACTGTCCTTAAGAGATATTCTGCAGCCCTTTCAGTAAATAAGAAGCAGTATCTCCCTAGAATTAAATGAACCCTTCCTATAAGGATACAGAGCAACATAACTAGTGAAATATAAAGCAACCCAGTAAGAAATTATTGAGGCTTCTATTTCTCTTCTTCAAATGGTGTCACGGTTGGGGTATTTATAAATACGAATTAATGCCTTGAAGTGATTCCTCTTCAAGACTACACCTCTTCAATTAGAAGTCATAACCATCTATTAAGGTCATGAATCATGTTGATTCATGAACCAACACTCATGCCTTAATTTATTAGGACATGACTTTTCAAGACACATATCTTCATTTTAAAATATTCTAATAATATTGGAGAGACTCTTTCATTGACACACCCATATGCAATATTTACAACAATCCCCCACATGTGCCAAAGAAAAAACCATTAGCTGAGTTACACCTACGGATATAACCATTGTATCTAGTGATCCTTTAGACTATAAAGTAGACTTAGACCGATAACACATGATACACAAAGATGTTAGTAGTCCTATAGACTATGAACTAACATCTCTTGTGTGTATATCAGAGGCATTAAAGGTTAGACTATATCCTTTCTTTTTCATTATTTACGGGGTTTTGCGTGTTATGTCAGTCATGCGTGTGTTGTTAGTGCAAGTGTTTCACCCGAGAGGAGGGTGAATTGTGTGATCATAGATATTTATAAACCATAAACTATAACTAAAAAAAATTAAAACAGAGTTAAGAGCTAGGAGAGATATAACGGAAGTGTACACCGGGGGTTATACTGGTTTGGCCACAATCACTTTGACCTACATCCAATCCTCAGAGTTCCTCTAAAAGTTTTACTATATCTTCCAAGATTCAGTGGGTTCTTGGCACCTTAGTATAAAGAAAAGTTCTTCACCTAGACAGTCGCTCCCCCTTACATAAGGGAATCTTAAATCCTAACCTAAGGTTCCTCAACCATAAGTTATCTCAATAAGAAATATTGAGTTGATAAGTAAATCTCTCTCACAGAGTAAATATATGACCACTGAAGTACAAAGAATGAATAAGAGAAATAGATTACTATGAATGTATTGATTGATGTATGTTCGTGTGTTGTATATATCTCTTTTCTTCGTTGAATGTTCCCATATTGATAGCTGAGTTGTGATAATCGTTGGTAGCATTTCAATGTGTCCATTAGAGTAGCGTAACTTCTTTTGACCGTTCTCTATATTTAAAACCTAGCCATTGCGGTAGGTGAGCTTTACGGATGTTACGTTCTTCGTAAATTGGTTTCTCTCTCTTTAGTATGATCTCTTCATTGTTTTCCTATAAAAATACTTCAAATACTAATATAATGAAGTGTTAGTCATAAAATATTAAATCAAGGATTAACAGATGACTATTATACATTTTGGGAACCATCACTCGAGTGATCTAGGGTTATCACTAGAGTGATTACTCGAGTGATCCCTTCCAGAACTTGACAGAGAGTTTGATCAACTTTTTAGACTTCATTACTCAAATGATCCAGGAACATCACTCGAGTGATCCCTTGCAAATCTTGGTAGAGTTATAAGCTTCATATCTTACCTGATCACTCGAGAGGTCACTCGAGTGATCCTTGGCCATCACTCAAGTGATTTCTCGAGTGATACCTCTCAAAATCTTGTAGAGTTTTCTTGGCATTTTCCAACTCCATCACTTGGGTGGTCACTTGACTGATGAAGTGTCATTACTCGAGTGATCCCTTCTAAAATTAGCCAGAGACATATTCTCTTGCATTGTGACTTCTTCTTTTTCTTCATTACTCGAGTGGTCACTCAAGTGATGGTTCTACATGCTTTAGAACACTATTTCTTTGTTCAAAAACCTTTGCATAATCAAATTGTTGTAACATGATACATGTGCAGATGATCAATTAAATAGTGCAAGTGTACACTGTCGTAATCAAGTAATATAGAAATAAGTAGAGTATCGTTCCCATGAGGATTGAGCGCTAAGTACCAAAATGAGTAATTTTAATTCTTTTTAGTCTATTGATTAGTTGGTGATTGAGAGTACAAAATAAAGAAAAACAATTAAATATGAGTGCAGATGATAATAAAGTAAATATGAGAAAAAGGCCTAGGGATTAGATTTCACTTAACAAATTCAGGATTGAATCACTTATCTATTCTAGCCCAATTCATTCCACATGATTAATAGTCGAGTTTCCCTAATTTAATTACTAGCCTCTTCCAAGGTCAAGCAATTCTATAATCAATTGCTAATCCAATATATTCGTATATGAATTTAAGCAATTAATCATGCATTAAGATTTATGGAACTCAGGAAGACTACACAACTCATATGAATATATTCCTATTTCATATGCAAGTTATGGTTTTAATTATAGGGTCTACACACATGTATCTCCTTCCGGTCGCAACATACATATTGAAATCATTCAAAAGATGGCCAGTCAATCAAAAGCATTAAGAATAATAATTAAAACTCAATCATGAAGGAGAAATTAAAACTAGATTTAATAAGTTAAGATTCAATCCGTCATTAGTAAGCTACGTCATCATCCTAGGAAAATGAAAGTTTAGCACATGATGAAATTAAAAACAAAACCAAAATAAATTGACATTATATAAAGCTAGAATGAAATCCTCAGAAATACTGCATAAACTTGAATATTAAATTCTCAAACATAAATATACAACCAAAAGATGCATGAAAATTGAAGAAATCTAGTCGTCTATTTAGGAGTTAAAACCTTCCATGTAGGCGGCATGCAAAATGTAATACAATCCTAAGCCTTCCAAGATGGAGGCATGCAATGCATGAAATGAAATATGAAACTTAATACAATGAACTCAGAAATGTTAGGGAAAGATCTCTCCCGGTCAGAGAAGGACCTCTCCTTGTTGGAGAAGGAAACCTTTGCTTCTCTTCCTCTCCTCCATTTGAGCTTGGTAGTGATCTCTATTTATAGGGGAAAAACGTGTGCTACAGTACTGCTATAGTGTCCGGGGACTGCTACAGTGATATGGCGGCTTCTACAGTGACTGTCGACAAACAGCTACAGTGCTCGACGGCTTCTACAGTGCTTCCGTCGCTACAGTAACTTCCATCAACTATACTGTAACTTCCGTCCGCTACAGTCTAACCATCTGCTACAGTGATCCTGTTGCTACAGTACTTTCATATATTTTTATTTTTTTAATATTTTTTTATTTTTAAATGTTATTTATCAATCACACCCAAATTTATTATATTAAACGCAAATATCGTTTATAAAATCATCATATAAGGGAAAATAAATATGCGAATATTTTACCTATCAAATTCCCCCACACTTAACTCTTGGACGTCCTCGGACAAGAAGTACCTATAAAGTGCTTCCAACAAAATCAGAAGTGTCAGGTCATAAGTAAGAACACAATTGAAAAATAAAGAGATCATAGTATTAATGAATCAACGAAAATATAAACTGGTAACTTTAATTGAAAATGAATAAATCGAGTTTGTACTTGTAGCTCATTCTCTCAATCTCTCAAGTGTTCAAGGGTAAGTGTTTCGCTCAAATTCAACAAAAAAAATTGCACTACCATAGGCTTGCTAAAAATCTCAATCTCTATTACCTAATTCACATGCATAATTCAAATCAAAAGGACTTATTAAGGGTTGTAATGGGGTTAAGGTAAAGGAATGTAAAACATGATATGAAAGGCTAAAGAAATAGAGCAATTGAAAAATGGGCTACTTGTAAATTTATCTCTTCACAACAACCCACAATTCAAACACTTAACATTTTCTTTTTTTTCTTTTTGTTTTTTTTTTTCATAATTTTTTCCTTCTTTTTTTTTTCTCTGTTTTTTTTAATTTTTTTTTCTTTTTTTTAATTTTAACTGTAAAGTTGATAATAGATACACCCCCACACTTTGTCAAAAGCCCATTTCACAAAAATTTCAAATGCTCCACTAATCTTCCGAATAAGGTAAAAGCACTTGATATATATTAAAGCACATGTTAATGGATTGAAAATAAAGAAACAGTCAATTAGGCTCAAAGGGGCTTTTCAACGGTATAATTGCAAGGTTGGCTATTTGGCTCTGGCTAAAGAAAATGAATGCCTTTATCATTTTTGAATGTGCATGTGAGATGTAATTTCAACTAGATTTAAAGCAAGTTCTAGAGTGACAACTTAATAGGTGAATATCACACACAAGAGAAATAATCATTATAGGCTTAGAAGCTCACAGCTAGGGATTTTTAAACTCAATTCATCCAATCTCAAAATTTATCACCAATTGCAACAATCAGTTGTTCATTCATGCTATAAAATCTCTAAATTCAATTGAACCATACTTAAAACTTGTATACTTCTTAAGATCATTACAAAGCACTTGAACAAGATAATTTTTTGTTTACTTTTTTTTTTCTGAAAAAAGATAAAAAAAATGCAACTAATAAAATGCAACTAATGAAATGCGTTTAAGGAGTTAAGAATAACTCCTTACTCTGCCATTTTTTTTCACACCCCATGTATCTAATGGTTTTACTAACTAACAAAAGAAAAATTTTTTTTTTCCTCCTCGCCCAACCTAAATCAGACATTGTCCCCAATGTCTTCTAGAGCTCAGAGAAGGTGTTTTTTTTAACATAAACACACAATAAAGTAAAAACAAGAGATTAAGGAAAGTTACAACCTAAGAGTGGCATCTGGGTTCTGCTTCTGACTGCTATCTGAAGATTGCCCACCTATTTGCTTGACGAGTAGATCTGGTTTAGGTTCATAGGTTTGCAGTTGATCGAGCAGCTGATAGCAGTTGGTGCAGCAATTATGGAGTGGCGAGTCTCTTAGGGTATGAATCCTGTTTCCACAGCATGATCAAGAAAAGACAACAGATTATCATAGAAACCATTAACATTTAACAATCCTAATGGCTTTTTGTGATAGTTTAACTTAGCCCAATATGCAATGCTAGAAATGCCATCCAACGTCTCCAAACCACCGGGTAGAGCAATGAAAGCTTGAGCATGGTAGGGCAGTAGTCCCATCCGTTCAGGCAAGCTCGAAACCTGTAACTCTTGTCCTAAGGAAAAAATGTGATCTTCCAACTCCTTCACCCTTACACTTAAACCCTTGCTTCCATTCATGGATGCAGAAATGGCCACACTTCCCTTTAGGCCTTGGATGCCTCCCCCCGTACACAAAGTTGATTTTTCTGGCAGCTAATGCAATTCCAAGTTCATTTGCTGCTGTTATAAACTCTCCTTTCTTGCCCAAATCAGTTTCACAAAAAATGTAAATAGATGTAAATCTACATTTTTGTGTAATATCCTTTTTCTCTTTGTTTCTCTCGGACCATATATGCTTACAAGAGGAAGAATTCATATTTACAAATGAAAGTGTGCATATTTACAAATGAAAGAGTACATATATATAACACTAAAGCAGCGACAACAAAATCATACAAATAACGCATTTTTCAAAAAATTTTGAAAAACTTCTGACACGAATGACTAGCGTAATTTGCGTGAAGAAAAAGAGGAAAGAAAGTCAAACATTACTAAAAAGAAAAGACATATTAAATAAAACCTGTTGAAAAGATAAGACAGATTAGACAAAAGTGACAAAAAGATAAGGAAGATTAAAACAAAAGCATGATTGTGTACAGTAGTTGCGATTTTGGCTCACATCTTCCTTTGGTTTTACTTCCAGAAACGGCTTAAATGCTTTCTATAAATCAAGGATTTGCTTCCCATCCAGTTTTCTTATAAACTGGCAAACAGGGTCTTTTAACGTCAGATTCCCAAGACAATAGCGCTCTTTTCCTCTGTTGAATATGTCTACTAAATCAAGAAGAATATGATGAACATCACTACTCGGATGCGTCTCAAGAGTTTGAATGATATCATCCAATGACTCCTTACTCAGTCCATCCTTTATAAATTTGATTTTATCTTCTCGATTTATAGAAACCATACCTTTACTCCTACAACGCTGATCACAATTCCACCTTGCACATTTATGGCAGACCTTCATTCTTTCAGCTCTTCTCTTTTTGGAGTAAGAACTTCTTCCCATTCTTGGTAAAGGTTTAACAAATGAATTATGAATCTCACCTGCTAAACGTACCTTAGCTTCAATGATCCATCGTACATCTACAAGAAGGCCTAAACGATTGAATATCATCATCCTTTCAAGTCGACTGTTATAGATCTTCCTGAGAACATCTTTGGGAAGTGTAGGGAACCTGTTCTTAAGCTTTACAAGAGATTCTTCCATAGTAACTTAAAATGATGAAAACTAAAATGCTCAATGCAGTGTAGTGTGTTTCGGTGAGTAGGAAAGAAAAATGAGAGAGTAGGAAAGAAGTTTTGAAAGAGTATGAAAGAAGTTTTGGGTTGCCTCCCAAATAGCCATCCTTCTTTAACGTCTTTAGCTAGACAAAAATTTAAAAAAAAAATTCTTTTTTTCTTTTTTTTTTTTAAAAAACTATCAAAGTAGAATACATCATCAGGAGCTACCAGAAGTCCTGCAAAATCACAACAAAACATCAAACCAAACCTTGGGTTGCCTCCCAAATAGTGCTAAATTTATAATCTTTAGCCAGACTTCTCAAACACAAACTACTAATCAAAAGTATCAAACACCAGGATCACCTTGTCTTCATTTCTTTTCAAGAAACAATATTTCAGAAACCAACAAGGATAATTCAAAGTAATTAATTGTACTTCTTCAATCATAGACAATTTTAGAGTACAATTGTTTACTGAATTCAAATAAAGCACATCATGCATGTATTTGCAAACAGATTTAGGAATTTCCAAAATTTTAGAGCATCCCATAAAATCCACTTAACTCTCATCAGTAAGAGTCAATACTTTAACAAGAGAGACATGAACAACATCTTTTAGAATATCCATATTAGTTTCAATAATAAAATCACAAAGATTAGGCTCCATAGGTGGAACCTCAATTGGACATCCATTATTCTTTCCAAAAGTGATTTCAAGTTCCTTATCACATGCCACAAGAGGCAAAGTTTCATTCAATTCCACATCCTCAACTTCCTCACAATAATCATCATCAACACAAGGAGTGGGAATCATGCTCAAAGAATTATCTTGCCTCATAGTTTCAAGTGATGCAATAATTTGACTCGTATATATTCCAATATTTTGGACACTTGACTTGACTCTAATGTCACTTTCCTTTTGCTTTCTACAAAATCTCTCTGTTGATTCCGCAAACTCCTCAATTAATCTTTCTAAATTAGATTTTTCCTTATACTCAAGAGTTTGTTCTTCAATATATGGATAAGAGTAGAAAGGAGGATTAGGAGAATACCTGACATATGATCCAAAGACTCTTCTTGCTCCAAAATTCCACCAGGATAAAACGAATGATCAAAACAAGTTTGGTTCATATTGAAATTATCTCTCACATAATGACCGGTATTGCTATATGGACAATGCTCATAAGAATGACACTCTCCACAATAAGCACAAGAAAAAAAATTATAAGGAGAAGAATTTTCAATCCAACCAGCATTTATATCTTCTTGTCTTATTCTATTCACATGCATTCCAGAAAAAGAACCAAGATATGACAAGTTATTACTGATTAAACCAAATGAATGCTGTGAATAATCAATTTTTAAATTTTTTTTTGAAATTTTTACATGAAAACTAAATTAGTATTAAAATTACTTGGTATTGATATTAATGACAACAATCCCCGGCAACGGTGCCAAAAACTTGATACGTGTGCAGATGATCAATTAAATAGTACAAGTGTACACTGTCATAATCAAGTAATATAGAAATAAGTAGAGTATCATTCCCACGAGGATTGAGCGCTAAGTACCAAAATGAGTAATTTTAATTCTTTTTAGTCTATTGATTAGTTGGTGATTGAGAGTACAAAATAAAGAAAAAACAATTAAATATGAGTACAGATGATAAGAAAGCAAATATGAGAAAAAGCCCTAGGGATTAGATTTCACTTAACAAATTCAGGATTGAATCACTTATATATTCTAGCCCAATTCATTCCACATGATTAATAGTTGAGTTTCCCTAATTTAATTACTAGCCTCTTCCAAGGTCAAGCAATTCTATAATCAATTGCTAATCCAATATATTCGTATATGAATTTAAGCAATTAATCATGCATTAAGATTTATGGAACTCAGGAAGACTACACAACTCATGTGAATATATTCCTATTTCATATGCAAGTTATGGTTTTAATTATAGGGTCTACACACATGTATCTCCTTCCGGTCGCAACATACATATTGAAATCATTCAAAAGATGGCCAGTCAATCAAAAGCATTAAGAATAATAATTAAAACTCAATCATGAAGGAGAAATTAAAGCTAGATTTAATAAGTTAAGATTCAATCCGTCATTAGTAAGCTACGTCATCATCCTAGGAAAATGAAAGTTTAGCACATGATGAAATTAAAAACAAAACCAAAATAAATTGACATTATATAAAGCTAGAATGAAATCCTCAGAAATACTGCATAAACTTGAATATTAAATTCTCAAACATAAATATACAACCAAAAGATGCATGAAAAATGAAGAAATCTAGTCGTCTATTTAGGAGTTAAAACCTTCCATGTAGGCAGCATGCAAAATGTAATACAATCCTAAGCCTTCCAAGATGGAGGCATGCAATGCATGAAATTAAATCTGAAACTTAATACAATGAACTCAGAAATGTTAGGGAAAGATCTCTCCCGGTCAGAGAAGGACATCTCCTTGTCAGAGAAGGAAACCTTTGCTTCTCTTCCTCTCCTCTATTTGAGCTTGGCAGTGATCCCTATTTATAGGGGAAAAACGTGTGCTATAGTACTGCTATAGTGTCCCGAGACTGCTACAGTGATCTGACGGCTTCTACAGTGACTGTCGACAAATAGCTACAATGCCCGGTGGCTTCTACAGTGCTTCCGTCGCTATAGTAACTTCCATCCGCTATAGTGTAACTTCCGTCCGCTACAGTCTAACCATATGCTACAGTGATCCTGTTGCTACAGTACTTTCAATTAATTTTATTTTTATTTTTATTTTTTTTATTTTTTATTTTTAAATTTTATTTATTCCAAAAACATTATTTATTTATCAATCACACCCAAATTTATTATATTAAACGCAAATATCGTCCATAAAATCATCATATAAGGGAAAATAAATATGCAAATCTTTTACCTATCATAACACCCTTTGTTATGATCAAAACATAGTGTAATGCCCCAAAAATGAGCTTAAGGGCTAATGACTTCAAAAGTGGATGCAATTAGTGTTAATTAACACTTTTAAAGAATATAATGTGAATTACTATCTGAATGCGTTCTGATCACTTCCTAAACCATGTATTTAAGCTTACATGTGTGACAAAGCTTAAAATGAACCCTAAGGGTAGGGGAGGGCGCATGAATGAAGAATGGTATGATATAAATGTGTTTATTGGTGGTTAGTAAGAATTGCCATAATTAGGGGCAAAATAGGTAAAAAGGAAAGTTACCGACCAATTGGTCAGTTGCTGAAAAGGAAGTTTCTTGGTAACTCAAAGATCAATGGTTGAGGTTCATTGAGCAAGAGAGTGGAATTGTATATGTGAGTGCTCATGTGTGCCATGGGAGAGAAAGCAAGATCATTACACATGTCATTATTTGGGCCATAGATGATGGTCAAACTGTCAACCACTCATTCCTTTCTTCTCTCTCCCTCTAAGTCGGCCAATGTGCATGGGGAAGGGAAAAATTTGATCTTCATCATCTTCATCTTCTCTCTCATAAGCCTCCATTTTCACCAAGCTTGGGGAAGGAAAGAGAAAGTGAAAGGTGAGTATTTGACTTTGTTAATGGTCTTGTATGCTCAACTCATCTTCTTTAAAGTTGTTCATGGTGACGAGAGCTACATCTTTATGGTTTTAGATTTTTGAAAGGTGGTGTTTGAGTGCTTGAGGAAATTTAAAAGTGGTGGAATCAAGGATCCAATGTTGGGAAGAGGAAGAGGTGAGTATTTGATGTATTTTGATATATTCATTGTGATTATTAGTTAAGTTTTGGAATTTACAGATTTTGCCTTGATTTTGGTGTCATTTTAAAATGGATGAATTGGTAGTGTATTGTGGTGGAATTGGTGGCATATGGTGTCATTGGAATAAGGGATTAGGTTTGGAACTTGGGATAGGAAGTTAATCCATATGGTGGATTAATGTTGCAATGTGGGTAAAATACTGAATATGTGTTGATAGGATGAAAATTTGGTTGTTTTAGTATGTTCAATGGGTTCCTTGTGAAAATTTGTATGGGAGTAGGTTGTTTGCTAATTTTGGGAGCCATTTGACAATTTGGTGGGAAATTCAGAAAATCCTGTCAGCTGTTGCATTTTGGCTTCTGATAAGCCTCACTTGAGTGATCTGGGGTCTCACTCGAGTGCAGCATCATGTTTTCTTTTTTCTTTCAAGTTTTAGTTGCATTCCCTCGCAAAAAAAGCAGAAGTGCATAGTCTCACTTGCGAGTGATATGGGTCATCACTCGAGTGAACCATGTATCACTCGAGTGCAAGAGTATTATACACTATAGACTCGTGTCTCGGGTTGTCACTCACAACCCATTTTCCAAGAGTGTCTCTTAGCACCTGCAAGTATTGTGTCATCACTCGAGTGCCATAGCGGTGCTTGAGTGCACTTCTCACTTTAGGGTTTTCTTGTGCTCTCGGGTAGTCACTTCCTGTGCCTCACTTTGTAGGACTCGGGTGAGTATGAGGGTATCACTCGAGTGTTGAGTTCATAACTCAAGTGCTGTGTTCATTTTCTATCTTAGTTGTTGTTCTTGGCCAAGTACTCGCACGAGTGAGCCATCCTCACTCGAGTGTACGTCATCTCATCACTCGAGTGCATGAGTTAAAAGCAGTGTTTTCACTTCCGAGAGGGGGTTTTGGTCAAGTTTTCCCAACCCTTTAGGTATGTGTCTAGGCTTCTAGTAACCACCTAAAGAGTTCAAATAATAACCAACTTTAAGTGTTATGAAAGTGAGAAATTGGGATAAAGATTAAGCTGTTGTCCTTGATTTTGGTGTATAGGGTTTGATATTTGCCCTATTCGTGAGTAGCCAGTGCCAGAGCACTCATGGAAAGAACAAGGTAGTAACTCTTCCCTTATACTATATGTAAATGTAGTGTATGTATATGTTATCATTGTTTGTGATGTTGTGGATTCTGTGAAACCTATATATTTGTGTGTCTTTCACCTGTGGCCGCATGTGGGGTTCCTACGGCGAAGGACCATTCCGTTGGGGTGGTAGTTTATGGGGGATTGACTATTTGTAAGTCGTGAGGCTATGTGAATTACAACGTGCGCATGTCAGTATGAGCTGTCTAGGAAGTGACATTGGTAATCTCTACCTCGACAGTTGATATACCGTTGTAAATGTGAAAGTCTGAAAGGTAATGTGTAAATGTGAATGCCAGGAAGGCAATGTGCTTATGTGACAACTTGTAGGTTGTGTTTTGTGCTGCTGTGCTACTTGATGATTTACCTACATGCTATGTGATTATATGTGGTATATGTGATTTGTTACAACTGGGATTCTTTTGAATCTCATTCTTTCCATTGATTATCCTTCAAACAGGGCAAGTGGCTCCAAGGGGAAGGAGATGACCAAGGGTGGATAGGACACCTTAGGGAGGTTTAAATTTTGGTTGTTGGTTATCTTTTTTGGTTGGGATTACTGTATATATATTTGGGATGTAAATTTTGACATGATTTTGTGTAATCCCCTAAATTGGAATTTATAAACCCTTAGTTGATGTGTATGAAACCCGGGGGTTGCCGAGATTTTGCTATACACCCTGATATGTATAAATGTGATTTAACTGCACAAGGTAGTTATATTCGAAATGTGAATAGAAGACCAGGTTATATCGATTTTGAAAGAAATTTGTAAAAACCTTATCTGAAGGATAGGATTAAAAATGGAATTTTATTATCCGTTGGTCTCTAATTTATTTTAATTACGTATTTTCGAATCATAGTTATTGTTTATAAGGCAGTGGGTTACACATAGGATATAACATTCTCCTCCTTTTTAATAATGACAAAACTTGGTGATTTTTGAACAAACCATTTTGAAAATATTTTGAAGTTTCAATCAAAATCATATACTTTCTTAAGTTTGCTAATATTAAATTAACACCCTTGCATACATAAGCAGAAACAGAATTCATTAGTTTAAAGAACACGATAGTAATCCAATAATAACATGGATCTTCAGAATTCAATATCTGGACATAAAAGTTCATAAAAGTTAGAAAGCTCCCTAAAATCCCTATACACCCATATATCACCATACTAAATGTAGCACATGTGTTAGTTTACTAAAATGACCCCCATCTATATAAATGCAAGCATATGTGACAGTTCAGCAAAATCACTCCTAGTTCTTCTCCCCCCTTTTGACATAATCGAAAATAGTGATCTAGGTAGAGATATTAGAACTAGAGCTAGTGTGAAATGGGTCTCAGATGGTGGTAGCATGGTTCGGATGGGTGAGGATGCATCATCATAAGTATCACCTCCTTTCAGAGCAAAAGTAGGTGACTTAGTTGGAATGGACTCTAGTAGAGTAAGAGGAAGGATCTAGAAACGGTCCTGTGAGTGAGGGAAATAGAGAGGAGTGTGCTATGGTGGTGGTGATGAAGGTTGCTATGAAGTGTCTAGCAACTCCTCAGTGTCATTTAAGTGCTGGGAATGATGAGATGGATTCCGAGGTAGTGGCTCGGTGCTAGTGGGTGAGGCTACAGGTGTGGTGACTGGGCTAGGCTGAATAGTGGCCTGCTCGTCAAGGGTGATGTATACCTGAGCATATGTCGATGGATTAATTATGGTAAAAAGGACAGTGCTCGGTATGGTGTGAGGGATGGTATGAGGTGGATCAAATACAGGGGCAGAGGCAGAGGCTAGAGTTGAGCCTGGTATAGATGGACCAGTTGTTTAGGTACTTGGTGTGAGGGCATCAACTTTCTCATGTAGAGACCGAAGAAGGCTGGCAACCTCGTTCAATGCATTAGTTTGAGCTTCCTGATGAGCCAACATTGCCTGGTTATGCTCGTTAAGTGCACACATATGATCCAATACTACTTGATCATGTTGTTCATATGCTCTACCATCTCCCCATCTTGAAGTTCATGTGGGTTATGAGTTCGGTGTTGGTATTGGCAATGTCCATATGAAATCCCTAAAGCATTTCCTTAAGGTAATTCTGGATTGTAAAACCGAAGAAAGATGGTAATGATGTAGTGGTAGGAGCAGAGGACTAAGTATCTTCTGTTTTACTGACCTTAGGCTCATTAACCTTCCTCTTCTTGGGAGTTGATTCCATTGGCTTCTTTAGGGGCAGTTTGATTCCCAACTTCCCAATTTGATTCCTCCCAACTGGTAGCAACCTCTCAACTGGCTTATTCGCCTCCATATACCAAATCTTATTAGTTTTCAAAAATAGGGATATTAAATAGGGGAATGGCATTGGTGTGGTGTGAGTACTAGAGAATCTGTACCTCTTGATCTCATAATAGATCAATTCTCCTAAATTCCTTTTCTCCTTCAACAATATGGAGGCCATATTCCCATAGTCCTAGTCGATGAAGTGAATAAAATTGTTGGACTTGTTGACTATTGCACGAGAGTAGATGTACCACGGTACTCTGTGCAAGTCACACATATCGCTCAGATTAAATATCAAGGGTCTAACTCTCTCACCGGGCCTTAGGATACTAAAAATTTTGTTGGGATTAAGGTTTGCTAGGTTGTCTAGTGGTTGATCTTGAATCCCTAACCACTCATTGATTTTGGAGGTAGAGATAGTGAATTTCTTCGCCCTTACATCTGTTTCTAATTCCTCTTCAAATGATTGATTCAAGGCATCCTCAACAGGCTCAAGATTACAGTAAAAATGCCTTACTACCTTAGTACAATAAGGCAAATTCACAAATAGACAAGATATATAACCACTAAGATATTCACTCAAATCAAACTTAATGACTTCATGTAAAATTTGAAGATCAACGTATTACATCTTACATACTTTTCTTCGAGTAAAGTACTTCTTAAATTTCTTTTAATCTTCAAACTTGTTTGTGTTAATGCCTTTTGGAGGGACGGTGTCATCTACTTCCTTGATCTCTCCTTTTAAGGTTTTTGCATGAGACTTAGTGGATTTTGACGAGGTTCCTTGCTTGGCTCACTTGGATTGAACAGCTTCTTCTAACATACTTGCCATTGCTTTGGCAATTTTCTTATCATACTTTGGTCCCTTTGGTCCTTGCTCTGACCAAGTAGGAGTGTTAGAGGAATCTGTTGAGGGTGGAGTAGAAGGGGCTGATTTCTTCACTTTTCTTGTAGTTGCTGGTTTGGATTTTGCCCTTGTTGTCATTGGCTATTGAATTACGACCCCTTTAGCTTTCGGTTGAATTTTGGGTTTTGGAGTTGTTGATTTCTTCTGTTTCTTGGGTGGAGGAGATGGAGGAGATTCAGATGATTTTGGGGCCTCAGAAGATTCTATAGGAGGATCATTATGAGGTACTTTAGTCCTAACCATTTTGATTTGAACTCAAACTACAGTTTTCTTCTATGTTGGTGCTGATTGTTACATGTTAGGTCACAAGATTTCAGGAATTGTAGAAGGTTTTTTATGCTGAAGTTTGTTGGGTTTTGGTTGAAATTTAGTGGGTAACTGTTTGGGAAAAAGTTTAGACAGAGTTCAGAGAGAATCATTGGGAGTGTTGAGATGAAAATGACAGAGTACCAATAGATATAGCCACTGTGCCCGACATCGCTTGAGTGATCTTGAGGCATAACTTGAGTGGTTACTCAAGTGATCATGTATGACTAATGCAAAACACCAAAATTTTAATGCGTACATGGCATGAATAATATAGTTCTCATATGCATTGATGATCACTTGAGTGATTCTGAGACATCACTTGAGTGATCAGTTTCTTTAACTTATGACTGTTTAGATTCACCCATTATGTCATCTCAATTTTAATAGATTTGAATTTATGCCTATTGGCTTGATTTTCAGGTCATTACTCAAGTGATGCTTACTATCACTTCTAGTTATCACTTGAGTGATCTCTTGATCACTAGAAGTTGCCACTCAATGATTAGCATCTTTGTTTACCTATGCTTTACTTACTGTATAAAAGAGTATCAAGGTCCTACAAAAACAAATTACTAAATACTCCAATGCTTAAGTCAATAATCATCAAAACATAATCAAATTACATTATCAAACATATAGCAACTTACAATTTGTTGGGATTTATCATTCCCAATTCTCTTCTTATGAATAAAAATTGATCTTTAGCGAGGGGTTTTGTGAAGATATTTGCTGTTTGAAGATGAGTTGGGATGAATATCACTTTGACATTCTTCTTTTGAACATGATCCCTGATGAAGTTATGTCTGGCATTGATATGCTTGGTTTTAGAATGTTGGACCAGATTCTTTGCTAAGCTTATTGTGCTAGTATTGTCACAGTAGATAGGTTTCTCTTTCAAGTGTATACCAAGGTCCTTCTTTAGTCATAGTGCTTGTGCACAACAACTTGATGCGGCATTATACTTAGCTTCTGTTGACCAAAGAGATGTGTTCTGTTTCTTGTTGAACTATAATACAAGTGAACCTCCAAGAAACTAGCATTACTTGCTGGTACTTTTTCTGTTAGTCTTGTAACCTTTGTGATCAGAGTTTGATTATGCAATTAGGTATTCATTTCCTCCTTTACGATATCGGATACCTAATTTTTCTGTGTTGACAAGATATTTGAAGATTTGTTTGACAGTTTTAGCATGTGATTCCTTTGGGGTTGATTGATATGTTGCACACATACAAACACTGAATTGGATGTCAGGTCTACTTGCAGTAAGATAGAGTAATAAGCCAATCATTCCTCTATATTTAGTGATGTTATAGTCTTTTCCTTTGACATCAGTATTAAGCAATGTAGTTGAACTCATAGGCGTGTTTTCTCTATTTGCTTGATCCATCCCATATTTTTTTAATAGTTCTTTTAGGTACGTTGTTTGAGATTATAAGATTCCATTCTTTCTTTGCTTGATTTGCAAACTAAGAAAGAAATTCAATGCTCCTATCATTGACATCTCAAACTCCCTCTGCATTATCTCAGAGAATTCTTTGCACAGAATTTCATTAGTAACACTGAAAATGATATCATCAACATATATTTAAACTATTAAAATATCATTTCATTTTCTTTTTATAAAAACTGTTGTATCGACTCTTCCTTGTATAAAACCTTGATCGATGAGGAATTTACTAAGTCTTTCATGCCATGTTCTAGGGGCTTTGTTTTAGACTGTATAAATCTTTTCTTAGTTTGAAAACATGATCAGGTTTGGTTACATCCTCAAAACCTAGAGGTTGTTCTACATACACTTCTTCCATGATATAGCCATTTAAAAATGCACTCTTTATATCCATTTGATATAGTTTGAATCGCTTGATACACGCAGAGGCTAAGAGTACTTGTATAGCTTCCAATCTTGCCACTGGAGCATATGTTTCCTTATAATCAATACCTTCTTCTTGATTACAGCCTTTGGCCACAAATCTTGCCCTGTTTCTGACAATGATTATGGATTCATCAAGTTTATTCTGAATACCCATTTAGTGCCAATGACCCGATGATCTTTAGGCTGGAGTACTAAATCCCAAACTTGATTTCTTTCAAATTGATTAAGTTCTTCTTGCATTGATATTACCCAATCATTGTCTTATAGGGCTTCGTCAATGTTAGAAGGTTAAATCTCAGAAATGAATGCAGAGAAACTAGCTTTATTTAAGATGTTGTTCCTAGTTCTAACTCCCTCATTTACATCTCCTATAACTTGATCTAAAGGATGACTCTTGTTATATTTCCAGGCTCTAGTTGTCCTAGTCTATGGATTGTTCTTCTTTATCGGTTTGGTCAACCCCAAGAATGAAAGGTTTAGGAAAAGGTTGCCCAGTCACTTGATTTAAGATTGCTTCTTGCTAATCATTAATGATTTATCAGAGGATTCAAATTCATCAAATACAATATGGATTGATTCTTTAACTACACATGTTCATTTATTGAAAACTCTGTAATCCTTGCTTCGATTAGGATAACCTAGGAATATTCCTTCATTAGTTTTAGAATTAAAATTTCCTAGGTCATCTTTACCATTATTAGGAATGAAACACTTAGCATTAGAGATGTGTAGATGAGCAAGGTTCGTCTTTCTTCCTTTGTATAGTTCGTACGGTGTCTTTCCTAGCTTTGTTATGATGTAGGCCTTGCTAGAAATGTAGCATGTTGTGCTCATTGCATCAGCCCAGAAAACTTGTGAAACATTCTTTTCATTTAGCATAGCTCTGACCATCTCAGTGAGCACTCTGTTCTTTCTTTCTACAACTCCATTTTGTTAAGGTTGTTAGATCCCAAATGTTTTGATGATAAAAAAGATTGGATTAATAACAGAGTAGCCACTCGGGTAACAGAAGCCATTACTCGAGTAGCCACTCGAGTAAGCAAGCAAAATTTCATCCAATGAGGCACTGCCAAATTTTGAATGACATTACTCGAGGGACAACTCGGGTAATCTGCAAAGTTATATAGAACATTACTCGAGTAGCCACTTGAGTAACTAGATTTTCATAGGCATCACTCGAGTAACTAGGTCCAAAATCTTCCAATGACTCTCGGCCAAGAAATGTAGTCTATCACTTTTGTAGCCACTCGAGTAACCAATGAGAAAAATAGCATTACTCGAGCGACAACCCGAGTAATCTGCAGAGTTATATGAAGTGCCACTCGAGTAGCCACTCGAGTAACTAGATAGTAAACTCTCTGCCAAGAATTTGATGTCATTACTCGAGGGAGTAATCGAGTAATCTGCCAGGCTATTTACAATCCACTCGAGGGATCACTCTAGTAACGTGTGAAGAAAAATGAAGTCCATTGGAGTAGCCACTCGAGTAAGCAGTTTACCACAGTGATCACCCGAGTAACCAATGAAGGTAAAGACATGCCCACTTGAGTAATCAGGTATTTTCAAGGTTTGTAATATATCACTCCATGTCTTACCCGAGTAATTCTTGATGCAAAATGTTGATTTTCTCATTTCCATATTTTTGACATGTTTACTCGAGGGACCACTTGAGTAACAAACTTGATCACTCGAGTAGCCACTTGAGTAAGGCAGCCTAGAAATTATATTTTGATCAAATATCTCTTGATTTTTTATCTATATGATTAACTCTTCATTGTATTAGTATTCTAAGTTCATTTGTAGAGAAATAATGAAAGAGTATGACAGATTTTAGAATTCAAATAAAAGTCCGAACGTTCACCTAACGCTACCTACCGCCAATGGATAGTTTTTAAAATATGAAGAATAGTCAATCGTTACTGCGCGACTCTAACGGACAAGTTTGAAATTGCTTCTAATGGACACTACAACTCATCTATATATATATGGAGCATTCAAAGAGAAGAAAAAAATGAGAAACGAACTAAGACCAGACATCGATCAATACACTTAGTGCTTTGTTTTCATATACTCATTCATTTGTACTTCAGTGAATATATATTTTCTCTGTGAGAGAGTTTTTCATTAGAAACTCAATATTTGTTATTGAGACAACTTAAGGTAGTGGAACCTTGAGTTGGGGATTTGATTGCAACGTGGAAGGGGAGCGAGTGTCTAGGTGTAGGAACTTGTTGTGTATTGAGGTGCCAAGAACCCACTGAATCTTGGAGAATATAGTGAAACTCTTAGAGAAGCTCTTTATTACTGGACATAGGTCAAAGTGGTTGTGGCTGAACCAGTATAACTCCCGGTGTACACTACGGTGATATTTCTCCTTGCTCTTAACTATTTTTAATATTCCATCAATTTCCTTATACGCAACGAAATTTCTGGTATCACCCAATTCACCCCCCTCTTGGGTGAAACGCTTGCACTAACATTTGGTATCAGAGCGTAGGTCTTCTTGTTAAGGTTAACAGCCTAAGAAGGATCCAATGACAAGCATGGGTGAAGGCATTCTTCCCGATGGAGCTTCTATCACGAGACCTCCGGGTTTTAATGGCAAACATTTCTCATTCTGGAAAGCAAAGTTCAGAGTCTTCGTAATGGATACTGAATATGGGCTATAGGATGTGTTTGAGAGTGGAAACTACAAACCTGAAAAGATTGTACATTCACAAAGAGTTCCTAAGACTCTAGCAGAATATGATGAAAATGACAAGAAACTCATCACACTCAACAGCAAAGCAATTTTAATGATTCAAAGTGCCTTAAGTCAAAATGAGTACTTCAGAATCTACACACTCCCAACAGCTAAAGAAATATGGGAAGCTCTGGAAATAGCTCATGAAGGAACTTGTAGAATAAAAGAAAACTGGATCAATACTCTGGTTACAGAGTTTGATTTAGTTCGAATGAAGTCAGGTGAGTCGATAGCTGAATTTGAACTTAGATATACTCACCTTGTTAATCAACTTACAGCACTTGGAAAAGTCTATGATCAACATACCCAAGTACGAAATATTTTAAATATTCTTTCTAAAAATTGGGAGGCAAAGGTCACTGCAATTGAGGAAGCAAAAGGTGAATCAATGCGATCAGTTGCTTCTCTATTCGGAAGTCTTTCTGAATATGAAAGAAAATTAAAGTTCAAATGAGAACTAGATGATATTGTTGACAAGAAGAAAAAAGGTCTAGCATTGAAAGTTAAAGAAGAAAAACAAGATGAAGATGAAGAGCTTGATGATGATGAAAAGGGCCTAATCATGAAACTATTCAGAAAGTTCTACAAGAAAGGACAAGGATTCAAAAACTTTCAGAAAGGAGGAATAATCAACAAAGAACATATCATCTGCTATGAATGTGGTAAGCCAGGACATTTCAAATATGAATGTCAAGAGCTGATTCAGAAGAACAAAGAAAAGAGAAAAGGCAAATTATATAACAAGAAGAAAGCTTTTGTATCTGCCATATAGGGAGATAGTGCTTCTGACGAAGAAAGCGATGAAGAGGAAGTAGCCAATATATGTCTAGTTGCTCAAAAGGAAATAGAAGAAGAGGTAACTGATTCTGATCCTACCTATGATGAATTACTTTTTGAATATAATGCTTTACATTCTGAATTCATCAAAGTAGTTAAAGAACTAGTTGTTTTCAAAAAGAAAAACAAAATTCTTGAAGTAGAGATTAAAGAGAATTTTGAAAAATATTGTGAAAATTGCACTTCTTTGAAAAAGAAAAACACTGATCTTACTAAATCTCTTGAAAAATTCACTAAAGGAAGTGAAATGCTAAATGTGATTCTAAAAGCTCAAAGATTTGTAAATGATCGATCTGGAATTGGATATGATCCAAAATCAGACAAAAGGAAAGGAAGAAAGAAAGCAGGAGGTAAATCATACTTAAAGATGTAACCCAACTTAACCATGTTTTCAAACTCAAAAAGGCTTTATATGGTTTAAAACAAGCTCCTAGAGCATGGTACGAAAGACTCAGTAAATTTCTTACTGATCAAGGTTTTGTACGAGGAAAAGTTGATAAAACACTTTTTACAAAACGAAAATGTGATGATATCTTAATTGTACAAATATATGTTGATGATATAGTTTTTGGTGCTACTAACGAAACTTTGTGCAAAGAATTTTCTGAGATAATGCAGGGGGAGTTTGAGATGTCAATGATGGGAGAATTAAATTTCTTTCTTGGTTTGAAAATCAAACAAAGAAAGAATGGAATCTTCATATCTCAAAGAAAATATTTGAAAGAGCTATTGAAGAAGTATGGATTGGATGAAGCAAATGGAACGGACACACCCATGAGCTCAACCACATTGCTTGATGTGGATGTCAAGGGAAAAGATTACAATATCACAAAATATAGGGGAATGATTGGATCATTACTCTATCTCACTGCAAGAAGACCTGACATTCAATTCAGTGTGGGTATATGTGCAAGATATCAATCAGCACCAAAAGAGTCACATGCTGAAACCGTCAAACGTATCTTTTGATATCTTGCTGACACACAAGAATTAGGTCTACTGTATCCCAAAGGAAGAAGTGAATATCTAGTTGCTTACTCAGACTCTAATCATAGAGGATACAAGACGGACAGAAAGAGCACAAGTGGACAAGGCCAGTTTCTTGGAGGCTCACTTGTATCTTGGTTTAGCAAGAAACAAACTACAGTGTCTCTTTCGTCAACTGAAGCTGAGTATGTTGCAGTATCAAGTTGTTGTGCACAAGTAATTTGGCTAAAGCAACAACTCCAGGATCTTGGTATTTATCTGAAAGAAACACCAATATACTATGACAACACTAGCACAATAAGCTTGGCCAAGAATCCTGTTCAATATTCTAGAACCAAGCATATTGATGTTAGACATCACTTCATCAGAGATCATGTCCAAAAGAAAGATGTCAAAGTGATATTCATTCCAAATCATCTTCAACTAGCTGACATCTTCACAAAACCTCTTGCTAAAAATCAATTTTTATATATTAGACGAGAATTGGAAATGGTAAATCCCAATGAGTTGTAAGTTATTTAGTGCTCACAAAATGTTAGATGATATTATTTATTGATGTTTTGATGATTACTAACTTAAGCATAAAAGATTCTAGCAATTTGTTTTTGCAGGATTATAATATTTTGTTTTGGGGTATGAAAAACAGAGGTTAACAGAGGACAACATTACTGGAGTGTCAACTTCAAGTAATGAGCATCACTGGAGTGTCAACTTCAAGTAATGAGCATCACTGGAGTGACAACTTCAAGTAATAAATGTATCACTGGAGTGACAACTTGAAGTAATGAACTGGGAAATGTGCCAGTGAAGTATTAATTTCAAATAATACAGCACAACAGTTGAAAATAAACAGTTAGAAGGTGAAGAGACAGCTTGCCCGAGGGAGACCTCAAGTGATGTTCAATCTTACTTGAGTAAGGCCTCGAGTGAACCTGGGAGAAAATTTCAAATCAATAGAATTTCAACTCAAATCTATTCTAAAGAAATACCAAATGATCGAGGGAATATACATGGATAATTACAATATTATTCATGCCAGGTACGCATTCACAATTACTGTATTTTAAAATTTTTCATATGATCACTCGAGTAGCTACCCGAGTGATGATGATCACTTGAGTAAGCCCTCGAGTGATGTCGGGTCCTAGGTCTTTATCAGTCGCAACTCGGTCATTTCTCACAAAATCACCTCGAGTGAATGACCAAGTGCTCTCACAAAAATTTCTCTCAATCTTTTCCTTGTTCCATTTCTATCAAAACCCAGCAATTTATTGCTCCAAAAACCTCCTATATTTTTCAGATTCTCCTGCCCTATACCTTCGACAATCACTTTCTTCTTTTCTGAAAATCTCAGTTTTTCCAAATCATAATGGTTAGAACCAAAAAACTCACCCCTTTTAAGTCTTCTGAACCTAAACAATCATCTGACCCATTCTCTTCTAAGCCACCCACCAAGAAACGCAAGCTTACTGTGAAATCCAAAGTCAAATCTCAGTCTAAGCCTCTGTCTAAGCTGAAAGAGAAAGGGGTTGTGTTCAAAGAGCCCATTGTCACAAGAGCTCAATACAAGAAGAGTGTCTCAGCTGAAAGAGGCAAAGGCACAGAAGTATCATCTCCTCCTCTCTCTGATTCAACCGATACTCCAACCTTTTCTCAAAAACCTTTGAAAAAGCCAAAGATTGATGAGAGGCTTACCAATGTCATGATAGGCATGATTAATCAAGCTTTTCAATCTAAGGGAGCAAAGAAAGGGGAATCCTCTAAGAAGCCGGAAGTGGCAGTAGAGGAAATTACTCTCCCTTCTAAATGCTTCAATGTTAACAAGTTGGAGGAGTCTCAGAAGTTCCTGACTCACTTCTCTAGGAGGAAGGTGTGCAAGACTCACTACATTGATCTCCAAGTTCTTCGGGAGGTATTGAAGCACGACCTTAGTCCCTACCTTGAACCCTTTATGCCTTGGTTATCAATTAAATTACCTTTTTGCACCAAGGTAGTTGGTCATTTCTACTATAATCTTGAAATTATAAATGACCCTGTTAGAAGATCGGAAGAGGAAGAAATGACCACAAATGTTAGAGGTCAGAGAATCCTTATCTCACCCTCTAGGATTAATCTTTGGTTAGGAATAGAAAATCCCCCTGATGATATCTATTCTAAACTTGAGCCTAACCAGATCTTCTCTGTTCTTAGACCTAGTGAGTTAGTGGGACCCCTAAACTTCAATCTGAGTGATATGTGTGACCACCACCACAGGGTTCTATGGTACATCTACTCTAGAGCCTTAGTAAACAAATCCAACAACTACACACATTTCACTGAAAGGGACTATAGGTTGTTTGCTCCCTTCATTCTCCAAGAGCAAAAAGACTTGGGAGAATATATTTTTACGGAGATGCAAAAATACAAGACTGAAGGGAAGCCATCCACTCCTATGCCATATCCTCAGCTTATATCTTTGATTCTGAAGAAAAACAAGATTTGGTATCTGGAGAGTAAGGAACCAATTGAGAGGATAACTCCTGTTAGGAGGAACCAAATTGGAAAACTAAACATTGAAATACCTCTCAAAGGTCCTCTAGAGTCAGGCCCCAAGAAGAAGAAGAAGACAGAGACTGAAATGTGTAAAATGGATGATACATAGTCTTCTGCTCCAGCTGGTACAACATCCTCACCTTCATTCCTCAATGCCACACTTCAACATTTCATGGAAAATATGCTAAAGGGTTTTCATATCGACGTTGCAAATACCAATGCCGAGTTGATAACTCACATGAATGACAAGATGGGTCAACTGGTGGAAAGGATGGATAAGAGGCACGAAGAGTTGTTAGCAGAACAACGTGCCCAGGGTGAGCTTCTGAAGTCGATTGTAGCCAGACTTGATGCTATGGCATCTACCTCTAAACCTTCTGAGCCAGAGTCACCTCCTGAACCTAGACCATTTGAGGCACCACATTCTGAGTTGAGACCCCCTGTGCTTGTCTCAACTACTTAGCCTGAACCCTCTCAGCCAATATCCTTTGAGCCTAAACTTTTTGAGGCCGGTCCTTCTTCTATTCCTCCTCCTACATTACCTATCACTATCTCCAGGAATCTTTTGTTTTCCTTGCCTGACCCAGAAACACTTCAGTTGGTTCATGTCACCCTTGATGATCCAGCTCAGCCTGTCCAACCTGACTTAGTGTCTACTCCAGTTGCCTCACCTACTGGCATTGAGGAGGTTCAATTTACTTCACCTATTGGTACAGACGAAGTAGAAATTACTTCTTTACATCCAATAAATCCTCCAGAAGATCTTCAAACACCTCCGATGCACCTACCTGACCCTGAACCATCATCCTCACACTCTTCTAGTTCAGACAGTTCGTATGAGTCATTGGTTTTTCCTGTCAATCCTATCTCAGCCACCAAGCCATCTACTCCTCCTCATGATTGATTCCACCTTTCTGATAAAGACAAAAAGGGGGAGAAGAACTTGAAGTAATTTTGTAAAGAATGGCTGAGTTTATAGATTGGGATTTGGGTGTATGGGGTTTTAGGGTGCTTTGTTTCTTTTTGTTCTTGAAAAATTTTAAGTTTAAAGGTTGATTATGTATTTGAATTCCTCATTATGCAATGTGTTCCTTTATGACATTTCATTGAAATTGTATTGCATTTTGGGACTAATAAGTTTTTGATTATGTATGCAAGGTAATCATAAGAACAAAGCTATGAAAAGATCTTCAATAAGTTATTTCAAAGAGTTTTCAAGTTTAACTTAAACAAATGATTTCATATGAAAAAGAATTTTTGAGAAGCGCATATTTGGAAATTCAACTTCAAAGACTTTGTTCAAAATCACCAAGTTTTGTCATCATCAAAAAGGGGGAGAATGTTAGATCCCATATATTTTGATGATAACAAAGATTGGATTAATAATATGAAAGGATTTTATAACAAATAAATGGATTTGAACAAAGTAGCATAGCATCACTTGGAGTCAGCACTGGAAGTAATCAACATCACTTGGAGTCAGCACTGGAAGTGATAAACTATTATTAAGTCAGCTTACTCGAGTAGTCACTCAGGTAATAAAAGCCATGACTCGAGTAGCCACTCGAGTAAGCAAGCAAAATTTCATCGAGTGAGGCACTGCCAAATTTTGAATGACATTACTCGAAGGACCACTCGGGTAATCTGCAAAGTTATATAGACCATTACTCGAGTAGCCACTCGAGTAACCAGATTTTCACAGGCATCACTCGAGTAGGCACTCGAGTAACTAGTCCAAAATCTTCCAGTGACTCTCGGCTAAGAAATGCAGTCCATCACTCGAGTAGCCACTCGAGTAACCAATGAGAAAAACAACATTACTCAAGGGACAACATGAGTAATCTGCAGAGTTATATGAAGTGCCACTCGAGTAGCCACTCGAGTAACCAGATAGTAAACTCTCTGCCAAGAATTTGATGTCATTACTCAAGGTGTACACTACGGTGATATTTCTCCTTGCTCTTAACTATTTTTAATATTCCGACAATTTCCTTATACGCGACAAAATTTCTGGTATCACCCAATTCACCCCCCCTTTTGGGTGAAACGCTTGCACTAACAAAGGTGTCCTTGGTGCAAAGAAATTATGATCAATGCTATTTGTCTCAGTATTCTCCAAAGGCTTGATTCTCAAATTCTTTGCCATGATCTATCCTGATACCTTCCCTTTTTGTGCTGAGTTTCACTTTAAGATTTTTCTTTTCTTTTTATAGATCCTTCTTACTTACAATCAGACATTCCTCTGAGTGAAATATCACCTAGTTATCTTTATCTGTACTTTGACTCACGCTCAACAGATTGTTGCACAAGCCTTCAATGTAATATACATCTTTGACTTGTATACTATTATCACTTTTGATTTTTCCTATTGCTACTATCTTTTTAGATTGATTTCCTCCAAATTTGACCTTTCCACCTTCCTTGGGTTGTAACGTGGTAAAACTTTTAGAATTACCGATCATATGTTGAGAGCATTCACTATCTATATACCAATTGTTGCCTTTGGATGCTTTGAGACATATCTGCAATCAAATACAATTAAGTTTAAGGTACCCATATCTTTTTGGGTCCTTTTAGGTTAGTATAGATTATTTTCCAAACATATGAACCTTTAGGCATCCATTTATAGGTTCCTATTTTTCCTGTTCTCTTATAAAGGAAAGAGGACGTGTAGTGACCTTTCCTATTGAAGAAATTACAATGTGCAAAAGGATTTGATAAATGTACTGAATGCTAAAAATAATTCAAGTATGTTGTTTACCTCATGTTTTCTTTCTTCCTTTCCTTTTATCAACATATCCAATACTAGATTGATTATTTATAAAACATTGAGCTTTCAAAATGACATTTAATGTCTCACTTCCTTTTGTTAAACTTCTCAAGAGTTTTAATGAGATCAGCTGTTTTCTTTTTCAATGAAAAACAGTTTTCACAATCTTTTTCAGGTAACTCTTTGAGTTTGTCTTCAAGAAGTTTATTCTGTTTTTTTTGAAAACAACTAATTCTTTAACTACTTTGATGAATTTAGAATGTAAAGCATTATATTTAGAAAGTAATTCATCATAGTTAGGATTAGAGTCAGTTACCTTATCTTCTTCCATTTCTTCTTATGTGACCAGACAGATATTGGCAACTTCTTCATCACTATCTGTTAGTGCAAGCGTTTCACCTAAGAGGAAGAGGTGAATTAGGTGATTCCAGAAATTTCGTTGCGTATAAAGAAATTGGCGGAATATTAAAAGCAGTTAAGATCAAGGAGAAATATCACCATAGTGTACACCGGGAGTTATACTGGTTCGGCCACAACCACTTTGACCTACATCCAGTCCTCAGAGCGTCTCTGAGAGTTTAACTTTATTCTCCAAGATTTAGTGGGTTCTTGGTACCTCAGTACATAGCAAGTTCCTTCTCCTGGACACTCGCTCCCCCTTACACGTTGTAATCAAATCCCCAACTCAAGGTTTCACTACCTTAAGTTGTCTCAATAACAAATATTGAGTTTGTAATGAAAAACTCTCTCACAAAGAAAATATATAATCTCTGAAGTACAAATAAATGACTATATGAAAACAAAGCACTAAGAGTGTGTTGATCAAAGTAATCTCAGTTTGTGACTTATGTTTTCTTCTCTTTGAATGTTCCATATATATAGATGATTTGTAGTGTCCATTGGAAGCAATTCAAACTTGTCTGTTAGAGTCGCGCAGCAACGGTTGACTATTCTTTGTATTTGAAAACTATCTGTTGGCGGTAGGTAGCGGTAGGTGAACGTTCAGACTTTTATTTAACTTCTTAAATCTGTCCTACTCTTTCATTGTTTCTCTGCAAATGTACTTAGAATACTAATACAATGAAGAGTTAATCATATAGATAACAAATCAAGAGATATTTGATGAAAATATAATTTCAGGACTGCCTTACTCGAGTGATCAAGTTTGTTACTCGAGTGGTCCCTTGAGTAAACCTGTCAAAAATATGGCAGTGAGCAAATCAACATTTTGCATCAGATATCACTCGGGTAAGACATGGAGTGATATATTACAAACCTTGAGAATACCTAATTACTCGAGTGGCCATGTCTCTATTTTCATAGATTACTCGGGTGATCACTGTGGTAAACTGCTTACTCGAGTAGCTACTTGAGTGACCTTCATTTTTCTTCACACCTTACTCGAGTGGTTACTCGAGTGGCTTTCAAATAACCCGGCAGATTACTCGATTACACCCTCTAGTAATGGGATCAAATTCTTGGCCGAGAGTTTGTTTTTTGGTTACTCGAGTGACTACTCGAGTGGTACTTCAAATAACTCTACATATTACTCTGGTAGTCCCTCGAGTAATGCTATTTTCTCACTGGTTACTCGAGTGGCTTCTCAAGTGATATGCTGTATTTCTTAGCCGAGAGTCACTAGAAGATTTTGGACCTGTCGAGTGGCTACTCGAGTAATGTCTATGAAAATCTTGTTACTCGAGTGGCTACTATATAACTTTACAGATTACTCGAGTGGTCCCTCGAGTAACTTTATTCAAAATTTGGCAGTGCTTAACTGGATGAAATTTTCTTTGCTTACTCGAGTGGCTACTCGAGTAATGGCTTCTCTTACCTGAGTGGCTAGTCGAGTAAGCCTTCAAAGGATTTGTTGATTACTTCCAGTGCTTACTCCAAGTGATGCTTTGCCACTTTGTTCAAATCCATTTGTTTGTTATCAAATCCTTCCATATTATTGATCCAATCTTTGAACTTTAGCTTGCTTTCATACTCTGAGAGGCTTCCGAACAGAGAAGCTATGGATCACATTGATTCACCTTTTTGCTCCTCGATTGCTGTAACTTTGGCCTACCATTCTTTAGAGAGTATGTTCAATATCTTTTTTACTTTGGTATTTTGATAATAGAATTTCCCAAGTGCTGCAAGTTGATTCACAAGATGAGTGTATCTGAGTTCAAATTTAGCTATTGGCTCACCTGCTTTCATTTAAAGCAGATCAAACTTGGTGACAAGCGTGTTGATCTAGTTTTCTTTTATTCCTGAAGTTCTTTCGTGAGCTATTTCAAGAGCCTGCCACATTTCCTTAGCTATTGGAATGCAAATCTTGAAATACTCTATTTGACTTAAGGCACTTTGAATCATCTGGATTGCCTTGTTGTTGAGACCGACAAGCTTTTTGTCGTTGTTATTGTATTCTGCTAGTGGCTTAGGAACTTTTTGTGAATCTTCAATCTTCATAGGTATGTAGTTCCTATTCTTAATAACCTCCCATAATCCATATTTTGTGGCCATCACAAACACTCTAAACTTCGATTTCCAAAATGAGAAGTGTTCACCATTGAAACCTGGTGGTCTAGTGATAAAAGCTTTATCGAGAAGTATTCCTTCACCCATGCTTGCCATTGGATTCTTCTTAGGTTGTTAAACTTGAACAAGAAGACCTATGCTCTGATACCAAATGTTAGTGTAAGCATTTCACCTAAGAGGGGGATGAATTGGGTGATCACAGATATTTATAAACCATAGCTATAATTGAATAAATTAAAACAGAGTTAAGAGCATCCTGAAGTGTATACTAGGAGTTATACTGGTTCGGCCACAACCATCATGACCTACGTCTAGTCCTTAGAGTTTCTCAGAGTTTTACTATATCTTCTAAGATTTAGTAGGTTCTTAGCACCTCAGTACAAAGCAAGTTCCTCACCCAAACACTCACTCCCCCTTACACAAGGTAATCTCAAGTCCCAACCTAAGGTTCCATAACCTTAAGTTATCTCAATAAGAAATATTGAGTTAATAAGTAAATCTCTCTCACAAAGTAAATATATGAACACTGAAGTATAAATAATGAATAAGAGAAATAGAGCGCTATGGATGTATTGATCGATGTATGTTCGTGTATTGTATATATCTCTTTTCTTTGTTGAATGTTCCCATATTGATAGTTGAGTTGTGATAGCCGTTGGTAGTATTTCAACGTGTTTGTTTGAGTAGTGTAGCTTCTTTTGACCGTTCTCCATATTTGAAAAATAGTCATTGCCGTAGGTGAGCTTTATAGACGTTATGTTCTTCGTAAATTGGTTATTCTTTTTTTTTTTGCCATAAAATTGGTTATTCTCTCTTTAGTATGATCTCTTCATTATTTTCCTTTAAAAATACTTCAAATATAAATAAAATGAAATGTCAGTCATAAAATATTAAATCAAGGATTAATAGCTGACTATTATGTATTCCAGGAACCATTACTTGAGTGATCACTTCCAGAACTTGACAGAGTTTGATCAGTGTTTCAGACTTCATCACTCGAGTGATTCAAGAACATCACTTGAGTGATCCCTTACAAATCTTGGCAGAGTCACAAACTTTATTTCCTGCCTCATCACTTGAGTAGTCACTCGAGTGATCTTTGGTCATCACTTGAGTGATACTTCTCAAAATCTAGCGAACTTTTGTGAGCGTTTTATGGGCATTTTCCAACTCTATCACTTGAGTAGTCACTAGAGTAATGAAGAGTCATCACTTGAGTGATCCATTCTAAACTTTGCCAGAAACATCTGCTCTTACATTGTGACTTCTTCTCTTTCTTTATTACTTGAGTGATAGTTCTGCATGCTTCAGAACATTGTTTCTTTGTTCAAAAACCTTTGTTTAATTAAATCATTTGTGACACCATTTGTTATCATCAAAACATAGGATCTAACATGTGCCTAGTGCATAATGAATGCTCTAGAGATTTTTTCACGATCTCATAGTAGCGGCCATACTTCACATTCACAAAGGTGATTTCATGTAAGTGTACTTGCACTATACACACTGTCTTGTTGAAATATGAAATCATTAAGAGCTTTGCTCAACCTACAATAATACAGTTTAGCACATTCATAGTGTCACAAAAAGGAATGTAAAATATATGTGTGCTAGTCAGAATTGATGAACGAGTGGTTCTTACCTATTGAACCTTCTTCATGGGATCACCAATCACAAAGGTTAGGTTGTCATCATTGTCAATTAGTAGTTGTCTTTAGTCCCATTCCTCTTGACATTTCAATAATCATTTTCCTCCCAGGGGTTTTGTTAATAGACCCGATAGGTCTATTATTGACCTCACCAAATCGATTGAGATAACTCTATCATAATTCTTAAGCATGCTTGTTCATATAATATCTCAAATGATTTTCCAGTTACATCATTGTTCTTTCTACAATGGTTATCACCATATTTAGTAAGCACATATCATCGAAACTTAGTATCGGTTTCATACCAAAATATTTGTCAAGAGATTTTCAACATTCTTAGCAGTCTATCCATTTCCAGAATAATCAACTCTAACTCACATAATATTTAATTTTTGTCACCACCAAAGGTCAATGATAACTAGTGGATTTTCAAACATATATTGAATTTTAGTTAACATCCGTGTACATACATCAATACAATGAGAATCTACTACATGATGCCAATATTTATGGCATTATCCCTTAACTATTTCTTTCACCATGAGAGTTTACATATGCTCAATCTCTACACATCATTTGCTATGTCATGAGATTAACATTTATCAGTACTACAAATTCTTGACAATTTGTGCATACATTAATTGAGCTTTAAAATCACTTCAAGTTTCATAAGGAACATTCATATAATGGTCCTCAAAACCAATTTCCAGCAACAATTCTCATATATTATCACTACTACTTTATGATCTTAACACACAAAATCACATTTGATTCTTTCATGACTTCAAGGCAATAATATGATATATTTGACCATGCAAGTCATTCACATTAAAATTCAATATATGTTCATAGTAATCATGCATGCATATACCAAGATAAATATATATCCACAAATCATGAAAATTCAAAACACCTTTATCTAAACACTAGATAAATAATTAAATTTCCATATCACTACTGTAATGCTTATTTAAAGCTATAGGCAAATTTTAATAATTCACACCAAGATTTGCTCTTCACACCAAAATAACAAAGCCTTCATTAAATGAATTTTAATCGTAACACACGTCATATATGGCAATTTTATAATTTTTCAATATATCAATGTATATATTTTAAGGTGCCCCACAAGATACTCTATATCTTATGCACCCCCACACTTTTGAATATTTCAATAAAAATTTAATTCTAAGTAGATTAGAATCTCATGATATCATTTCTTTTAGCGATAGTTAAACTAGAATTTCTCAAATATTTCATTCTAATTTCACATATAATTGAATTTAAATTCAAAACTTGTTTTCAAGAAAATCACATAAATATGATTTCATATGTCAAATATATTATCTAAATAATAGCATGCACCAATTGTTTTTTTTTCAAATATTGCAATTACACCTTACATAATAGAATTGTTGCAGATAAGTTCATGTCAACAACTAATATTGCCCACTACACTCTTTCATACACGCACACACATAATTTAAAGCTATAGGCAAATTTTTAAAAACATCTGAATATTTAATTATTTTAAATACCAATATTTAATAACATTCACATGTTTTTAAACATGTGAAACCAATGCCACATGTACTTCAAATGGTTAGATTATAAAAATCACTGAAATATAAACATAATTTGTAGCATTAAAAATCTATGATTTTCAAGATTCAAACTAAATGATATGGTATATAAAAATAAATCACACATAATGCAATTAATTATTTCTATTCATTGATCATGGTAAAATGTCATTCTGATAAATTAAATAGTGGCTAAAATATTCACAAATACCCTAGATTTATTAAAACAAAATTTGGTTTCAACTTCCAACTATTATCACGTTAAACACAACAAATCCCAAAATTTATTCATCCACAAAGAATAGGAGATTCGCAAAATTTTGGAAAGATAATAGGATATTAGCAACTTATTAAAATCAAATTAATATATTCATTATTTTTGTCGGAATATATGAACATGTGATGGTTGGATGACACATGGCAAACTAGGGCTCTAACCTTGTGACACTTGACACAACAAGAATAGATCATTTTTCAATATTAAATCCCAACCATTCCCTCCCTTTTTAAGTGATAATTTCGGCCAAGCATGGGAAGAGAAGGGAAAATATGATTTTAATTCCAGAAAATTGTTAGAGGAGAGAGGAGGTGTGAATATTAACATTTCCTGAGTAGAGGAGCCGATTCCGACCCTGAATCACCGTTATCGTTCGGTAAGTCCTTAAGCAAACTTCGCATACTCACTGTAAGCTTCAATTCTATGGTAACAGATTTCTCATCTGAGGTGTTTTGTGACAATTAGCCAGCTAGAGGGCCACCGGAATACCGAACCACTTGTAGAATCACAAAGAGGTAAGCCTCGGTTTCATTTTGAACCGATTACTTCATGTTTTTGTTGAGTATTTCTTGACTCTTGTGCCACCCTTGATTTTTGGCCAAGAGGATTTTTGAAGCAAGATGATTTTTTAATCATGTTTAAGTTGATATATGATGCTTGTTGAAGTATTAGGCTTGTTGGTAGTTAAAATCACAAAACTTGATTTTTGTTGTTTTGGGAGGCAAATTTTGGTTTAGGGAAAATGGGAGAAAGAATTTCATTTGGGTATTTTTGAGTTTTCCATTCGATTCTACATGAAAAATTGTGTAGGAATAAGCTCTGATTATAATTTTTGGAAGACAGGTTAAAAAGATCAAATACTAGAAATTTAGTTTACTAAGTTTCTAGTGTGCATTTTTCTGGCAGTTTTTTTGTGGTGAAAAATTCACTATCTAAACTTCATCTGGTGATGATGATATTTTCCAAAATCAAAGTACACTTAAAGACCTTTAATTTGATAGGCATTATGAAGGATTTGGATAAGTACACTGAGTTATGAGTGTTTGAAGTTAGACCATTAAAACTAGTCAGATTTTCTGGTAGCATGGGGAAAAAGGGAAACTGGGAATTGTGTGTGGTCAGGTGGCTGCTGGAAGTATTTTTTCATTAAAGTATAGTTAATGATGGTCACATGGAAATTTGAATCACTAGAGTTGAATTTTTCTTGGATTAGATATGATTTTTCAAAGTTAAGGAAAAATCTACCAACTTGCTGAAATATTGCTAAAATAAGAAAGTAAGGGTAATTGGAAATTAATTTGAACTTCAGTGGTTAAGTAAAGCCCATAAAGTTAGTGTGGGCCCATTAAATACCCATTGGGCCTAATGTGTTAACTTTAAAGTTAACTCACCAAGGTGTCTTGGGTTATTACAATTTGGGACAAGTATGGGCCTAAAGAATAAAGACAAGTTCTAGAGGCTAAAGCAGCCAATTGGACATTTATTTGTCATGACTCTAATAATATAGCCATTTATCTAGGGCCATGAGATGACAAAGAAAGATCAATGGATGCAACTTCATTGGTTGGAAGAGAAGGTATAAAAAAGGGACTCAAAGACAAAAGATAGTGAACTTACCCTACTTGCATGTATTGATATGTATGCTTGTGTGATGATATGCATGATTGCTTTTCTTGTCTATGTGTAACATAGTTGAATAATTGAAGGTCTGTTTTCTATTGATGCTATGGCTATATGTAAGAAATGTGAAGCATTGAGCATGCATATATGTCATTATGTTAACATGAGCCTACATAAGGCAAGTATATCATGCGCTAGCATCTATCTTCCATGCATTGTTGGTATTGTTTGCTACTGAGATTCCCTTGAATCTCACCCTCCCCCAACCAACCATTTAGGCAGGTAAGCATAGGAGAGGAGTGTAGGACAATGTATCGGGAGAAGAAGTTGCGAATGAAGAGTTGCAAAATTGTTACGTGCTATTCTGTTATGTATTAACATTTTATGTGGTTAACTGTATAACCTGCATGATAGATGAATTGGATTCTCTAAGCACGATAAATAAACTTGGAATGGGTAATTGCACAATACGGGCCCATTAGTTAAGAATATCTTGTAAGAATAATGGCTCAACAGCTAGAAATGAATAATAATCCCCAATAAGAATTGTATAGAAACGCTTCCGTGTACATAATCAAGAGAATTAAGGAAAGATGAGTCACAATGAGTGGGGAACCATAGTGAACAAACTTTGAAAAGTTTTAAGTTATTCAAAAAACCCCCTTTAAGTGCAGATTTGAATGCTGCATTGGTGTTGGGATATAAAATTTCTTACTAAGAAATATCACTTAGTTGTTCTAATTCACTATGAAAGACTCATCAGAACAATAATGTAACTAGGGTGTTACATGGGGTGTATACATATACTCATTTTTTTCCTTTAAAACCCCATCTCCCATCCTTACACTAATTGCATGAGAGTGTGTGTATATATTTTATACCTTTCAACCTCTTTAGCTTTTTTGTGTATGTATGCTATATATGTTTGGATTCTTCAAGAACATACCCACTATTGAACCCTTTTGTACTTTTTATTTTATTTTATTTTATTTATTTATTATTATTATTAGCAGTAGCAGTAATGGTATTAACTTTTAATTTTAGTAGTCTCTCTCCCTTAGAGAAGTATGTTAGTTTCTCTGAATGTCTTTGGATCAATCGCTCTGATCTATGCACTTTTACTCCATCTTTCAATCTTTTCACCTTATCAACTTCTTCCTTGTCGCATTAAACCTAGTTTGCTTCTTTATTGTTCTATTGTCAATTGTAAAGTTGTGGAAAAAAGTGTTATTTTGGGTTGCAAAGTTAGTTCATAGATTTCACCATGATAGGGAATATAGTTTGAATGAAAGCAATGAATTGTTGAGGGAAAGTTACTCCAGTGGTTTCCAACTACCCTAGAAGAGGTCTTCATGGTTTTCATCTACCAAGACAAAGTCTAGCAGTGGGGTTGGAAGTACATCATACAGTGAATGGAAGACAAATTCTTCAGAAGTGTGTGTTTTGCTTTTATGATATATAGTAAAACTTGGTTCAAGATGGAACTGCAATGATAACTAGATCATGCATGACATCTCCAAGGTCGAGTTTGTGTTTGAGGGAAGTGTAAATTTGAATACTAAGCGATATTCGTTTTGCAAAAATCTTTCAATTCCTAACCTTAAGACATGATTCGAACATGTGGTTGAGTGGGTTTTCTAAAAATCTTAAAATATTTCAGAAGGGTCCCTCAGTTGTGTGCAACTTCATTATTACTCATCGATTCTTATACCTCTTTATTCAGCATCAGAAGCATCACAGCTCAATGGAAATAGTAGTCAAAGCCACAAGGCAAAAATTGGCTTATTAAGTTTTCTTTCAAAAGGGTTACCATTTATTAATCACCATCAGAGTGGTTTGCTACTCATTTAATTAGCTAGATTATTCCTCTACTCATTCTTAGTTCATTATCATGCTTGGGAAATTATCCATTTAGATGTATATGCATGATTTTACAATCATTCTTAAAGCACAATAATTAATACATAACAAGAAAGAATGATAATTAATACATAACAAGACATCAAGTAAAATTCTTCAGCTTTCCATCACATCTTCTGCTGCGCGACTCTAGTATATTCCACTTCTATGTGGTTCATGAGGGAGAAGTAAGATTTGTGCGAATCTCAGCAGTAAATAATGCTAACTATGCATGCCAGATAATGCTTAGTGTATAACATGCTTGCTTACATAAATTTATACCAACATAATGACATATACATGCTCAATGTTTTTCACATTGTACCTATGGCCATAGTATAAGTAAAAACAGAGCTTCAATTAATTATGTATATTCCACACAATTCATCAAAGCAATAACAAACACCAATACATAAGCATACACATATCAAATACATGCGAGTCAGGAAAGCTTAACAACCTTTTGTCTTAAAGTCCTTCTTTCATTCCCTTTTCTTCTAACCATCTGGGTTGCTTCCATTGCCTCTTCATTGTCACCTCATGGCCATAAACACATAACCATATGACTTGTTAGAGCCATGAAAGTAAGCCATCTCTTTAATTCTCACAATTCCTTTCAAAAGCTACAAATTCGCTGCTCAACCCTAATCTACCAGCTTTCTTTGACCAACTTTGGAAATTCATAACTTTGTCTAGGAATCTCCAATTGGGTTGGTTCAAAGTCCTATGTGACCCAATTTTACTCTACTTTAATCTAAAAATGCCTCCCACTACCAGCTGTGTGCTTACAGTTCCAGAATTCCCAATTAACCATTACTGCCATAGAATCATTCCGGTTTTAAATGTTTAACTTCAATAAATTATAACTCGTAATGTACAAATCCAAATGGCACAAATGAAATATCAAATTAAAGCTTGAAATGTTTTCTTTTATTATAGAAAATATTATATTCATTGGACAACATTTGATTATTAAAAAAGGAACCACATTCCAATTGTCTCGCATAAACCCTAAACTGGCAGCACAGTGTTAACTTCCAATTTTTAGTGTTTTATTTCAGTGATTTAGAATTTATAGCTAGAGGCTATTCCCACACAAATTTTTTGTGTAGAATCTAGTGGTGACATAAAATTTTTGAAATTCCTACTCCTTCTACATGCCGTGTTCTGACCATAAATGGCAACACAGTCCAAGAATCATCAAGTTTCCAATTTAGTTATCAAACAAGTTTCATATGCTCTTTAAACATCATATGACATCATGTATATGCTCAAAACCCTAAGATAGCCAAAATTAGGGCAGCAATACAAGTTCCAAAATTCTCAACCAATCAACACAATATATTGCTCAAATTGAACCTCTAACTCATCTCTATCACTTTCACAAGCTAGTTCTTTGGTTATCCAACTTTGGCTTGTCTTTGACTACTCAAAACACTTCCTATTGAAAAATAAAAACCATAGGATTGAAGCTCTTAGAGAGGAGGACAATGGTAAAGAAGAGAATTTGAGCTAGAAAGATGATTATCAAGGTGAAAATCAAGCTAGAGCCTCTTACCTTGCTTTTTGATCCCCTTTCCCTTTCCTTTTTCTTTTTCACTCCTTTTTCTCTATTTTTTTGTTTAGGTTGACTTTTAGGACATTTAAGAGAGTGTGTGATGTTTTAAATATCCATCATGCCTTGTGTCATCAATTTATGGCTTGTTGAAAAAGGAAGAAAGAAGATGCCATGTGTCATCAATTTATGGGTTCTAGAAAAATCATGCTAGTTAATTAACTAGAGTGAGTTGGGTTAATTGTGAAGATCTCTCTTTCCTTGAATCCCTTTAACTTAGCCAAAAATCACAATGAGAGAGGAAGAGAATTTGTTGACCAATTCCTTTTTGAAATATTGCTTTTTAGTTAAACTTTCAACTGGACCAAAATGAAGACCATTTGACTTTTCCTCCCTTCTTTCCTTTCTTTTTGGCCTTTTGGACGTTTTTTAACCTTGTGTGAGGAGGTTTAAATTTTCTTTTTACCCTCATGATTACTCTTGCTTTTCAAGAGCAAATTCTAGCCCTTCATTTTGGTTTACAGTTCTATCCTCAAGATTAAATGGTAAATGTCTCTTTTGCCCTTGATTATGGAAACATTAACTAAGTTGCCATTAGTTCTTTCTTTTGTTTTCTTCTTATTCTTCCAAGACACCATTCCCTCTTTTTTGGGAACCAAATTAGGTTTTAGATTCGATTTGATTTTTGATAAAGGAATTGGGTATTTCCTTTGACTAATTGGAACTAATCCTATACTTAATTCCAAATTCGTCTCTAAAAGTCATTATGGCTCTTGGACATTCTTAATATTCTTGTCAAGCCCGGGTCTAGTAGCCTGCTTGACTCAGGCTTATTCTCAAGACTTTGGCTCAAAATTTGGGATATTACAACACGGGCACTAAGCCGAGTAGACTCCACATAAAGTAACTTTAATAAAGTAGCTTTATTAAAGCCACTTTTGACTTTTATTCTTTATTGACCAATCATGAAGCATCACCTAGTCCTACTTAGCTCATGTGTGCCATATGTTCAAGAAATTGGGACAACTCATCGGTCTCTGGTCCAGCCACATATCCGACTTTCCAGAACACCGAACATGAAATTCGAAGGAAATCATTGGATCTCCTCTTCCTTAGATGCTAAAGTTGGCTAAGTCATGTGAGATAGAGGGGAGACAGGTTTAAAAAGGAGCACTAGGCACTCTGAGCAAGCAGAGCGTCTGGCACCCTGGATTTCAAGAAAGAGCGCTTGGCACCCTGGGATTTTTAACACTTGACACGTGTCACCACAAGAATATCGAGCACCCTCTAACTTTTATTAAATTTTGGCCATCCTTAGAAAATTGAGGGAAAAAAAGGAGAAAATCATAAGAAAAAGAAAGAAGAGAGAAAAAAGTCTATTCTTGGTGTTCTTGTCAAATTTTGAATCCAAACTTGCATTTTTAGGTGATCAAGACTTTACAAATCTTGTTCTACTTATCAAGAGCTACATTTCTATGCTTCCAGATTCTTAATTAGAGGAGTTTCATGCTACCTTGATGGTGGAGGTGCTGCCAGAATCAAGAACCGATCGTAGTATCCAGTAGAGGTAAGCCTAAGCTTTGATTTGAGTATATATCTTGAGGTTTTGTTGAGTTTATTGAGGTTATGTTGCTGCCTTAAGGTTTTGGCCAAGGAGTTAAAATTAGGGTTTAATTATGATAGAAACGGAATTTGATAAGTCCTGGACCTTAAAATTAAAAAATCATGTGTGGATGCCTAGGGTTTTGTTTGGCCAGCCCTGAATCATAGGGAGAGAATATGATTTTAGTGTTTTTTATGTTTCTAATGTGTTTAGTATGAAAAACTATATGAGATTAAGGTGAGGAAGTGATTTTGAAAGCGACAAAATAGAAAACAGAATTTTGGCCCGAGAAACCATAAGTTTTGGCCTTAGTGAATTTATAAGGAAAGAACTAGATTTTGAAGAAATTGAGGCTTGAAATGGATTTAGAAAAATTATATGGAAATAAGTTCTTGTGATTCCTAGATGTTTGGATAGAAAATCTTAATTTTAGGACTTAAGGTTGTTAAGGTTTGATGTTGCTAGATTTGATTCAGGCTGCTTGTGGGTTGTTTTTTATTGATCAAACCTTACCTGATGAATGTGATATTCTGTTAAGGTGTTAGTAGACATCCTATGATTTAAAATGAGGTTTAATATGCATTATTTGGGTTAGTAGATTGTAGGTTATGATTTGTCAAAGTTTAGCCATTGAATCTGGAATGTAATTTGTGGCAATGAGGTTGGTCGAGGATCCTTGGAGTTTTACCCCATTAATTGGCACTAAATTGTATTTTTCCTTTATAGAGGACTTAAGGAGCTTTACACAGGAACTTGAACCATCCTATTAGAAGTTCCCTATATTAAGTTTTGAATTTTCAAATTTGATTGATAAATCTGGTAGTTTAGGGTTGACCTGCAGATTTGTGGCATTTGAAGGAAGTTGTGATAAGTGAGATAAGAAGGAATAGGGCTATGTCTTAGAACCTAATGTAACCATATTAGAGATCTAAATCACAAGAGAATAAGACATATAATGTGTCAAACATAGAGTAAGGAAAGTGCTAAAGACAACCAACAAAAGTCAAGTAAAGGACAAGAAGAGGGATGGGTCAAAGAATAACATAACTTTGATTATGTCAATAATATTGGGACATGTAATGAATATCTATTTGTGCACTTGAAATTATAGGATTCAAACTTTGCCTTAGTTGACCAAGAGAATTGGCAGATCAAGATAAGTCATTGGAAAGGTTAATAGGTAGTAACTCTCTCTCTTATATACTATGTAATACTCTACATGTATGTTGTTACCATCATGTTTAGTTATTTCATGAGCATTCAAAATATATTGGGTGGATTGCTCAGCCTACTGAGAATATGACTAGCAGACACCCGAGGCCTTAAGACTTGTTTTACCAAGTGCTGTGGTAATGTGTTCTATGTATGTTGTGTTGTATGCTAGTAGAATATCTTTTGTGATATGATGGTTTGTGTTGCAAGCTTTATAGATTTGCATTTTATATGATTGAATGAGTATTATTACTGAGATTCTTTCAAATCTCACCCTTTCCAAAACTTTAATTATATAGTAATGGCGAGTGACTTGTAGGGCAAAGAGGTAAGTGCCGATATGTGAATCGACAGAGACGAAGGAACTAAATTTTTTTGGTTGTCTTTATACTAATATTATGATTTAGAATGCTCTAAGTAGCCGTAGTACTTTGTATTTTGTACCTAGATGTAAAGATATAACTGTATTATATACTAGGTGTGTATATGAATATACATGAGCACGATAATGGTATCAAAACACTTACGAATTTAGGGATACTAGTGCACATGGTAGTGGTATCAATACCTGTAGTAATCATATCAATGCACTTGGTAATGGTATCAGTGTACAAGTGGTGGTATCGGTGGTACCAGGAGTACTGGTATTAGAGTTATCCGGCGGTATTGGTATCACATGTATAATTGTGGTATCAGTTTGCTAAGGTCATATTAGTTAGTAAGCAACGTTCAAATTTATAAGCAGAGATACTAATCTGATACTGAGTATAAATTAAATTAAGGACTAATGACCCACGATTAAGTTACTAATCTAATTTGAAAAGTTTTTTGAAAAATTTTAGAAAAGGCTTATTAATCAAAGGTATAATTGACATCAGACTTAGTGGTCCATATACATTTTATATAAAAAAGTCATCAGAATATGTTAAGAGTAAGGGGTCACAGATCCTGTCTTGTCATTGATAATGGCCTGCCATATTCACTTGGAAAGTGCAATAAAGCCAAAATGTGTGTAATTCAAATAAGAAAGATTATTGAAAATTTGTTATGCATGTGGAAGAGTTGGGCATGTGGAGCAACAATATGATTAGGATAACCAACTAGTTTCTTTTAGAATGACAGTTCATAGTGTGTGGCTCATTTTAAGATTTGGATCAAATTTCATCAAAGATGATAAGCCAATGGTATCCTGGGAGAACATTGCTGTAACCCCCTACCTTATTATTCATAATTATAATTTAAAAATGCATAATTAAGATAGAGTAGAGATCAATGTTTAATTTAAAACTTATTTATAATCCTATCCTTGAAATAGGGTTTTCAAAATTTCTTTCAAAATCTGTTTAACCTGGTCTATTCACTTTTTGAATATAATTATCCTGTGCAGTTCAGTTGTATTCATACATATCAAAGTGTAAACCTAATTTCCGGCAACCCCTAGGTTTTCGTATAATAACTAAAGTGTTTATGGGGTATATTCGCCTCTTACAGTTTCCTTCTCAGGGGATTACATATCCTCGTCCAAAATAACATTTACAAAATTTACAGTAATCCCAATCAAAATATGGCAACCATCCATCAAATTAAAGAAAACTAGCCACCCTTGGTTAGTTATTTCTCCTTCTATCCGCTTGCCCTAGCTGTAGGTTAGTCAATGGAAAGAATGAGATTCAAGAGAATCTCAGTAGTAACAAATCATTCATACAACATATAATCACATAGCATGCAAGTAAATTACCAAAGCAGCAGCATACACATAATCTTCACAACATACATATAGCCTTTATGGCTTACACATTTACAACGGTAGGGGTAGGTGTGACCTGCGTCACGTCCACGACTGCTCACGCTGTAATACATATTACCTTTATGACTTACACAATGCTTTTGTAGCATACACATTGCCTTCACGGCATCCATATAGCCATCACGGCTTACACATAGCCTTCACGACTTTTATATAGTTTTCACAGTAGCAAAATTCACAACATTCCTAATACACAATTTAATGATAAAACAAATATACAATGCATTACACATAGTATAAGAGAAAGTGTCACTACCTTGTTCTTTCCGCTTATGCTCTAGCATCGGTTTATCATGCGCATGGCAAATGTCGAATCCTATCAATCATAATCAAGGACGACGAGTTATTACCTATTCCAATTCTTTAATAATTCTTAATACTTGGGTTGGTTATCACTATAGTCATTTAATCAAGTCAAATAAGGAGCTAAAGTGGTCAATTAACCTAAAAGATAAATTTCTAACCTCAGAGTTCAACAATATTACATTATGCCATAACATCTTCAATTTTCGGATAAGTGACCAAATTTGCCAAACTTTTTCATCAACTTTGCAAAATCATAACTAACTCTATAAAAATTGAAATAAGGTGATTCCAAAGGCTATGTGACCCTTAATTAGTCTAGTTTCAAGGAAAAATATCATCCACAGCTAGTTGCATACACTACATTCCCAGAATTTTCATCTATTGCACACTGTCAGAATTCAACCAAGTTTTCATGATCTGACTTCAAAAATTCATAACTCCCAGTGTACAAATCAAAATGATGAAAATGACCTATCAAATTAAATCTTGATATGTCTACTATTTAACTGGAAAGTTTCAGAATTTTTAGAGATCATTTGGTTATCCAAAAACACTATACCATTAAGGTACCTCGCTGGAATTCTGTTCTGGCAAAAATCTAGTTTTGCATTTTGAGTTTTAATTACCTCAAATTCATAATCCCGAGCTATTCCTACACAATTTTTCATGTAAAACACAATGATAACATCAAACTGAATAAATTCCCACTCATTCTCCATGTCCTATTTTGGCAGAAAATTCAAAATAAATTCCAACAATTACCAACTTCCAATTTCAGCATCAAACTTATGTCAAATGGTTTCCAATCATCATAAAACCACCAATAATGTAATGCCCCAAATTTTGATTAAGGGCTAATTATAATTATTGAGAATAATTTGTGAATTAAAGATTGAATTATTATGTGTTTTGTGGCAATTTCAGTAAATGTGCCAAAATTAGTGGAAAATTAGAAAGAATGGAAAATTATCAGTTAATTGGTCTGTGATTAATGAAGAAATTAATTACTAACTAAGAAGAAATAAGAGGTGTGACTAAATGGCTAATGGAGTGATTAGAGTAACTAATTAGTTACTTCCTTATGAAAACAATAAGGTGGAGACATTTGGCAAGTTTATAGGATGAGAGAGTATAGAGAAAAGTCAAATCTTATTTGTTTAATCATTTCCTCACTCTTCCCTCCCTCATTTTCACTAAAGCAAGGCATGGGAGAGTGAGAAATCATCATTTCATCTTCTTCCTCGTTCTTCCCTCTCATTGCTCTCTCTCTTGTTTGGTAGCCATGGAAGCTTAGGATAGAGAAAGGAAAAGCTTGAGTTTAAGGTAAGCTAATGACCTCAAAGGCTAAAACTCACTTTATTAATCTTGTCCCTTGCATGAGGTCTTCATTTTGATGGTCTTAGATTGCTCATTGGTGGTATTTTGAGCACACAAGGAAATCTAAGGATTGGTGAATCAAGAAACCTCTTTGAGAAAGTTGTTGAGGTAAGTGAAATGAACCTTTCTATCTATGTTTTGTGCCAAATGATTAAGCTTTGAATTTCTAGGAATTTTGGCCTTATTTTTAGAAATTAGGATCATAGAGAGTTTGGCATGATGTGATCAAGGAAATAGTGCTTTGCATTGTGTTTGGAATAGATAGAATTGGTTTGAGGTTGAAATGTTGAGTTTGGAAAATTTTGGGATTTTATGTGAATTTTTCCTAAAACCAAAGCATGATAATGGAATAGGAATTTGGTAGTTTTGATGGTTCCATTGGATTCCTTGTGCAATTTTATATCGGAGTAGCCTTGGTTTAGAATTTGGGATCATTAGAAACACTTGGGTAAAATTTGGAAAGTGCTGTCAACTTTGCTACATTTTTGGCTTCTGATATGCATCACTCGAGTGATCAAGGATCTCACTCGAGTGAAGTCATGCATATTCTCTTTTCCCTTTGAGTTTTTGGGTGCACTTCAGTACAAAAAGCCAAGAGTATTGTCTCACTTACAGGTGCTACGGGTTATCACTGGAGTGAACCTTGTCTCACTAGAGTATGTGTGTATCTGACACTGTGAGCTCGTGTCTCAAATTGTCACTCGCGATCAATTTTCAAGAGTGTATCTTAACACTCGAGAATGTTAAGCCATCACTCAAGTGCCAAGGTCCCTACTTGAGTGATATTCCCTCTTGAAAGTTTCTTGTGCTCTCAGGTAAGCACTTCCTGAACCTTACTTTAGGGGACTCAGGTGAGCATGAGTCTATCACTCGAGTCTCAAGTACAGTGATCAATTCTTATTTATATCATTTCTTTCTGCTCTCAGGTGATCACTTTTGGTACCTCACTTCGTAGGACTCGAGTGGGCATTTGGCTATCACTCGAGTGTTGCTTTCAGGATTTGAGTGCAAGTCCATCATCACTCGAGTGAGGTCTTCTTCACTCAAGTGCAACAGTAGAAAATCAGTACTTGTGCTTCTAAAAGGGCATCTTTAGGATATTTCTTCCAAAGCTTTAGGGCTTTTGTTATAGGCATTTGTAGCTTCTTGAAGGACATTAATGATAACCAAGTTAAGTGATATAAAGTCATTTAAGTATTGGAATAGATAATAACACTTTGTCCCTAATTATGAATTATAGAATTCGACATTTGCCCTATTTGGGAGAGGCCAGTGCCAGAGCACGCACGGAAGGACTAAGGTAATGACTTTTCTCTCATGTAGTGTATGATGCTTGGTATGCATGACTTATCATTGTGTTGTATGTGTTCTCAGTTGTAGGGGGTGATGGCTATTACACCTACCCCTGCCGTTGTATCTACCATTTTAATTGTCGAGGCTGCATTATGGAATCATGCATTCTTTTTTGAGTATCCGGCCAGTGTGGCTATGTGTTGTAAAATGCTTTATATGAAACCCAACTATGGTGAATTATATTGTTATGAATCATGTTATTATGCAATACAGCTTGAGCAAACGTAAGGGTGACACATGTCATACATGCGCTTGCCGCTGTAAATGTCATTATAGTTGCTATGTGTTGTGTGATGATTTGTTTTCATGCTTTATGGTTGTGCATACTATGAGTGATTTGACACTACATGTTAGATATGATTAGTTTTGGTGATGTCAAATATAGATATGAAATGATAAGAGCAAAAAGTTTATATAATGTATTTCTTTGACTAATTATTGTGTTTAATGTGAAATATCTTGTAGATTAACTAAGTTGAATTATGGAGAAAGAATGAGAAGACTAAATTATCAAATAACAAAGAAGTGATTGAATTGATGAGAATAAACAAAAGGAAGAAGAAGAAAGAAACTGAAGATAGTTAAGAAGCCGCCGACTCGAATTATGGAGAATTATTATCAAGAGAAAAATCAAGAAGAAAGATATTGAAGAAAGAAGAACTTGCAAGATCTAATGGGGATATCAAGATTCAAGTTCTCTGAGATTTCTATAGTCAGAAGGAAATTAGACGGCATTGTTTGGCACTGTAGCAGTCGTACTGTAGCAATCGAGCACTGTTTGGCACTATAGCATGCAAGTGCTATAGCATGCAAAATCACTGTAGCAAGTATGGCACTGTAGCACTCGAGTGAAGGAAGAACACACTCGAGTGTCAGGCTGCTCTGTTCAGCTCTGTTTTACGTTCAGCCTGACAGAGGTCCAGTGTTTTGGCCATATCTCTCAACCCACACATCGGATTGACCTGAAACTGGTGGCATATGAAAGAATACTCAGAACACAAAAAATTTAGATCAATATCACATTGAAAGAAGCTCAGATGAAGGAGATATGATCTGTGGAAGTTGACACTGAAATCACCATCACTTTTCAAGACAGGTTTGGTATTTTAAGCATAACTCAACAATGATATATTGGATTGAGATGACACTAGTGCCATATGAAACGAGACTCAAAGGGCTCTCCATGGATAGTTAATTTTCCTAATTTGAACTTATAATCTAGGAGCTATGCCTTTTGGAAGTTGACACTTGTGCAATCTAGTGCGATAGACACTCTTTCAATCATAACTTGCAGAATACAAGGATTTTGGAGCTGATTCTTTTTGCATTCGAATGCATATGACAAGAGCTTTCTTCTAATGCATCATTTTCTATATTTAGAATCAAATAAATAAATTGAGTCTGACATGGCTCCACATCACTCACGAGTGCAAAAACGTACTCAAGTAAGGATCAGAATTGCACTCGAGTCATGCAAGTGTTGACATGAAAGTGTTAACCAGAGAAGAAGCATGTACGTGAAAACAAGAAGTGCACTCAATTGAGAGATGTTGCACTCGAGTGATGTCCAGAATTGCACTCGAGTCTTGCGAGTGAAGAGCAGCAAGTGTTTTCCCGAGAGGAAGTTTGAACGTGAAAATATGAAATGCACTCGAGTGAGCCATACTAAACTCGAGTGATGTCCTGACAGAACCAAAACATAGAAAGTTTAGACTCTCATAGCCATCAATCCAAACATGGTTAAATGTTATACATTCATTATGTTTTCACTTGTTATTGTTCCTAAATGGTAACTAACATATATTTCAAGTGTAAAACAGGAGATTAAACATTTAGATTGCATCTTCAAGAATGGAGGTTATTTATGTCAAATATTGTCGCTCAACGTGATGAGTCCCAGAAGCCAGAAATTTAGCTTTTGATTAATGATCCAATATACCCACGACTAACACTTCATCTTATTAGTGATTAAGCATTTTACAATGTGAAACAGGAAATTTAACGTTGAGATTACATATTCAAATGAAAGAGTCAATTATGGTGGGCAGCATCATTACATACCAAGTATCGGCTACCTACCACGATAAAAGATTGACCCACCATGAATGAATGTCTAAAACACAAACACTCCACAATTTGACGTACAGCTCATAATGAAACATCCTGCCTATAATGGGACACTCCAATCTGCAACGAATATTTCATAGTGGGTAGATATTTAAATGCGCTCAACGGTCAAAATGAAGTAATGGGACTCCAACAGATGAATGCTCACAACGGTCATCATCTTCATCAACTATAAATAAGAGAGCATTCAAAGTCAATCGAAAAATGAGACAGTGAGCAACTATGAGAAAAATGATGGAAACATGAATCCTCTACTTCTACCCAAACACTCTCTGTTCTGCAGCTTCTATATTACTTATCATTAAGAGAGTGATTATTTGTATTATACTTCAGTGAGCATTATATCCACTCTGTGAGAGAGTCTATAAACACTTTCATCTGTATTTCTGAATTGATCTCAAGGTAGAGGGACCTTGAGAGGGTTGATTCCCTTACGGGGGAAGCTGTAGAGAGAACTGCCAGTAAGACATTCTGCTCGTAAGACTTACAAGGTGCAAGCAGTAGAGAACGTTGCTGCTTATAAGACTTATAGGGGTGTAAGCAGGAGAGAACGCTGTTGCTCGTAAGACTTGCATGAGTAAGCAGGAGAGGAAGATCTTCGGGATTGCTCTGCTCGTAAGACTTGCCGTAAGGGGGAGTATTTCAATAAGAGATTTGTAAAAGGTTTCACAAGTACCCGGCTAAACTTGTGGGATTGTAAAGGCTTTTCTTGTGCCCGGATTAAAAAAGATAGTGGATTTGAAAATCTCAGGAGGAGACTGGGGACTGGACGTAGGCCATCACAGATTGGACCGAACCAAGATAAATCACAGTTTGCATATTCTCTTCCCTAAGCTCTTATATTTCCAGCATATATTATTTAATTTAACTGTTGATTTATGATTCATTACCTTCATACTTATTGCTTTTACTAAGATGCGAAAATACTTTTAAAGTTCTTAAGTTTTTATCTTATACCCAATTCCCCCCTCTTGGGTGTCAGCCGGTTCTAACACTACAGGGATTCCTTAGAATCTCACACTCCTAAAACAAATTTCAGATAGGGCTAGTGGATCTAAAGAGAAGCAGGTGATAAAAGGTGGTTAGAGTTCCAGGCTTAGAGTTTACTTTCGATTTTGGTTATCGTTTTGGATAATTGTATATGATATTTTGGATTATAGAATAGTAATTATGTAATCCCCTAGATTAGGAAACTCATTATGGGTGTTTGTGCCCTGTAAACTCTTTATTGGTTAATAGAACCCAAGTGTGTCTAGAATTTACATTGTACTCTGATATTTATGAATGAAATCATACTGTATATGCCATTTGTGTAATTGAAATATGAATATGAGACTATTGTTGAATAAGTTTAGAAAAGTTTTTAAAATCCCTGATTTTGGGAAATTTACTTGTCTTAAGTCTTAAATCATCTTATGGTCTCTAATTTTACATAATCACGTATTTATGAACTTAATCTCGGCCTTTGATTTGAAATTGTGTTACATTTGTGGTATCAGAGCTGTAGTTCCTGGCAAGGGTAGGAATTGCTAAGATAGTTGCCATAGTTATTGCCTTAGTCATAAATGATGACTTAGGATTGTTTGTTGTATACACATGAGTAATTTCGCTATTTGTGTATACATTTGCTATGGTACTGACGTGGTGAATCATTTGTAGAGTCAAAGGAAAAAATGATTAGCCTTAAACCTAGACCAGGGGATCCAGAAGTAGAGGAATTAAATGACAATCTACCTGAACTAATGCGAAAAATGATGAGCTTGATCAAAGAGCAAAGAGACATGATTGCTGAGCTAAGAGAAGAGCTCAGGGAATAAAGGGCCAAGTATAATAAGGAAAAGGTCTAGTCTACACGTCAGGAGACCTAAGAGGAAACCCAAGAAAGGATTCATTATGAGGAGACAACTGAGGGGTCCAATTGGTCTTGAGAGACCCCATCTCGCATGGTACCCAATTAAGAGTCATAAGGGGTACCAATCTGAGGGTGTAGAGATCTACAATTTTGGATCTCAAAGTTTTGCAAGCATCTACCTCTAGCGTTTAGAGGGAGATTTGAACCTCAAGCTACTGAGGACTGGTTGAACCGATTAGAGAAGATCTTTAAAGACCTCGAGTGTCCAACAGAGGTGAAAGTGAAGCTAGAGTGTATAAACTAAAGGGGCATATAGACCGGTGGTGGCAAAATATCACCATAGTATTAACAAATCAGAATAAAACACTAACTTGGGGGGGTGTTTCAAGAGCAGTTCAATGAGAAGTACTTCCCCAAGTTGGTGAGGATTGAAAAAGAGTCTGAATTCCTAGACATCAGGTAGGGTGATGCAGAGAGCTTTAATTATTATCTTTCTCATTTTGTGCAGCTATCTCGATACTCTTCCTACCTCCAGCAAGACCAATATGTAATCAGTGTAGAAAGTATCATCTGGGTAGAACCTGAACGGGGGAAGTGATTTACTTTAATTGTAAATAGGCGGGTCACATCTCTACCAAGTGCCCATGACTGCAAATGGAACAAAGTCCCAGGAATCAGGTCAAGTGTTCGCGATGACACATGAGGAGGCCTAGAAATCTCCTAAACTGATTCAAGGTAAAATCCTTCTTAGTGGTAATAAGTTACAAGATTTATTTGATTCGGGTGTAAGTCATTCTTTTATTGCCTATGACTGTGTAAAGCGCCTAGGATTACATATTCATAAATTGCCATTTGACTTGGTTGTGTCAACGCCAATAGGTATCAAGACTGTGAAGGCCGAAGCTTGTCTTAATTGTGTGATAGTTGTTGAGGGACTTGAGTCTGTGGTTGATTCGGTTTGTTTACCGCTTCAACAACTAGAAGTTATTCTGGGTTTTGACAGGTTGAGAGCAAATGATGTGTTGCTTGACTGTGGTAATAAGAAGATAGCTTAACGTCCTCTACAGAGGGATGTTAATGTGAATACTAGTTTTAACTTTCTTTCAACCGCTAAAGACAAGAAATATCTTGAAAGGATGCATGGGTATATGGTGTTCTTTTCTGTGCAAGGAAAGATAGGAGAAACTCTAGAGAGTATACTCATGGTAAGAGAGTTCCCCAAGGTATTTCTGGATGATCTTGGCGGATTGCCTCCAAAAAGGGAAGTGCAGTTCCCAATTGAGATTGTGCTTGGAGCTGGTTTGGCTACTTGTGCTCTCTATTAGTCTTGTCTCCTCCATGGTTTGAATCATAGTAGGCTATCAAGTATTCATTGCCACCTTTTGGATACTAAATTCCAAGTTCAGTCATGTTAGCCAAGTATCTGAATATCCTCTTCACTGTTTCAGTATGTGATTCATTAAGTACTAATCGATATCTTGTGCATATGCCAATACTGAATTGAATATCTGGCCTACTTGCTATCAAATAAAGTAGGGAGCCTATCATCCCTCTATACTTGGTGATATTGAAATCAACAACTTTGACATCAGCATCTAGTAGTGTTGTTAAGCTTATTGATGTATCAACTCCTTTAGCTTGATCCAATTCCAAATTTCTTTAAGAGCTCTTTGAGATATTTGGTTTGGGAGATAAAGATGCCATTTTCCTTTGCATGATTTGTAATCCAAGGAAGAAGTTTAGTTCTTCTATCATTAACATTTAAAATTCTCCCTACTTAATCTTAAAAAATTCTTAACAGAGAGATTCATTAGTAGTATCAAATATAATGTCATTAATATAAATGTGCACAATCAATATATCATTCTTATTATATTTGATGAACAATGTTGTGTTTACTTTTCCTCTAACAAAACCTTGATCAAGGAGGAATTACTGAGATATTCATACCAAGCTCTTAGAGCTTGTTTGAGACCATAAAGTGCTTTCTTAAGTCTAAAAATATGATTAGGCTTGTTTACATGTTCAAAACCAGGAGGTTGTTCAACATATACTTCTTCCATATGTAACCATTTAGAAAAGGTCCTTTTGACATCCATTTGATAAAGTTTGAATTTCTTGATGCATGCAACGGCTAAGAATACTTATGGCCTCTAATCTTGCTATTGAAACATATGTTTTCTCATAATCAATTCATTCTACTTGGTTATTGTAACAGCCTCCATATTTACCGTATAATTAACTATTTCCAATAATTTATTAAAACATTAAGCACTACTATGGTAGACAAGAGGAAAACAATTACAAAGGACTACCATAGTATAAAGGATTTGATCAAAACATTTAAGGATAACGATGGAAGAAAAAGAAAGACATTAGTTTATCATAATTAAAGTATTGAATATCTAGTTCAAAATCACATATTAGTTGATTCCATGATAATTGGGCCTTGGGCAAATGAAGCCCGTTAACACAGTTTACCGATAGGTCCAATATCATCTCACAAATATGATCTTAATAATCTCATTTCATAACTTTCCTATAATACCATGCCATATAGAACCATAATACTCTCAAAAGTTCACAAAAAGTGGATCCACAATAAGAATCATAGTTTAATATCCATAGTTGCAAACCTCTTAGGCCTGCATCAATACTTTGCCAAAGTATAGAAAAGTAAACCAATCATGCAAGTTTGAAAACTGTTTTATAGCTCACATCAGAGTATGAATGAGCCCTAGGTGGCAATATATAATATTAACACATAATTAATGAATAGAGGAGGATTTTCAAGGCACAATTGCCAACCTAAACCTCAAGTAACTTCCCTGAATGTATCCCATAATGAACTTTGCCTGAAAAATAATAATCAACTACAAGGTAAGTCATATAGACCCAGTAACCATAATTCCAATTTAATAAGTATGTAGGGAATGATTACAAGATAGTTAAGAGAGAAAGATATACATCCATATAACAAAGTCTATATGGTTTTCAAAAAATATTAGTAGTTCAAGAGAATCATTCAAAATGCATAAAACTCCCTCAACCATTCTTATAACCTCTTATAACTGCTGACAGAACCCATAAGCTACAACACATAATAGGATTAGTCTCTTTGACAAGATTTCACTAAGCTCTCCAATAATGAGGCGTAGCCTGGCCAAAGGCTACAAAACTCACATCAAACCATAGGTTCCCATTCTGTCAAATATGGAAAGGTGACACATGTCTCTTGAGTTGACCCTTAACCCAATGAAAGGAAAGGGAGACACCAAGGGGCCGGATAATGTCAAAGACAACCACTGAGTGCCAAATGGTGGCTATACGATGTAGTATAATAGCATCAAACCTCCTAATACCACAACTCCATACAATCAAACACAACTCAATATGCAATCCAACATCATAGATCCAAAATCATCATATTTTTCTCATAATCAATACTCAATGCTAAGCATTATTAATCATTCAAATAAATTGTTCAAGCCCACTTAACTGACAAGTTTACCAAAAACATAATTCAATGTCACTATACATTTTTCATATATAAAATACTATAACATGTATGTAGCAATTAAAAATAACAACATACACTTATAATCACATCAAGCATATAAGATAAATTGGAAAGTTGTTACCTCAAGTTCTTCATACAAGAACTGAACTTGAGAGAATTCAAGTTCAACAAGCCAAATTCAAGTTCACTATACAATAAATATATATTTCCAATAGTAAGTAATAGTAAATGAACCCCCATGATTGGCTCACATTAATTTCCTTAGAAAAATGTCAATGATTTATCCACTCCTCAAATCATCCTTCCAAATCACAAATTCTAAAATTTCTTACCTCTATCTCACTTGATAAAATTTTTCTAACAACAATAATTTCCTCTAATCGCCTTAAAATCCTCAAAATTGCTCACTTTAATCACTCAATTTCCAATATACCCATAGTCATAAAATAATCAACATCAACATCCTAGATCAATTAAATCTCCTTTCTAACTTATAAGAGTTTAACCCAATTATTAAACAAGTCTTCAAACCTCCACATAATCAAAATCATTTAAAACTCTAACTCAAATATCAAATCATAACTTATAAATTTCATATAGCTCAAAATCTAACAAACTAAATTGATTAAAATGTCAATAATACCTCCAATAACCCAAATAAATTATTTAAACCAAATTTAATGGGCAAAAACACCCTATAGAACTAATTTATGATATATTTATAAAAGAATTTAATTATAAAATCATAAAAAAACCAATCAATAAATCTAAACAAATTAAAATTAGCTATTAATTGTTCTATACATATCTATAGTCATCTATTGTCAAACTAAAAACTGTCCCAAAACTCTAACCCCAAAATTCTCACTAATCAGTACAATATTACCACCAATAGAATGATAAAAATATATAGCACAACTTTTATGAAAGAAGTATGATAAGAAGAAGTGATTTTAAGTACCAAAATTATTTAAAAAGCTTGAAACCTTACTTAAAATGAGATGGAATCACACCTTGTAATATCTATTATATGTGTAAATGGTCTATTAGAAAGTGCAAGTGTATACTATCATAAACAAGTAATACAGAAGTGAGTAGAGTATCATTCCCATGAGGATTGATTACTAAATACCAAAATTGATAATTTTAATTCTATTTAGTCGATCGATTAGTTGGTGATTAAGAGTACCAAATAAAAATGCTTAGAAATGAATGCAATTGATATGAAAACAACTTTGAGAAAAATCCCTAGGGGTCAGATTTCACTTAACAACTTTTAGATTGAATCCCTTATCTATTCTAGCCCAATTTATTCCATATGATTGATAGTCATGTTTCCCTAATTTAATTACTAGCCTCTTCCAAGGTCAAGCAATTCTATAATTAATTGCTAATCCAATATATTCCTATATGAATTTAAGCAATTAATTATGCATTAAGATTTATGAAACTCAATAAGACTACACAACTCATATGAATATATTCTTTTTTTATATGCAAGTCATGGTTTTAATTATAAGAACTATAGACATGCATCTCCTTCCGGTCTCAACATACATATCTAAATCATTTAAAAGATGGCCGATCAATTGAAAGCATTAAGAATAATAATTAAAACTCAATCATGAAGAAAAAAATTAAAACTAGATTTAATAAGTTAAGATTCAATCCCTCATTAGTAAGCAACATCAATACCCTAGGAAAATAAAAATTTACCTCATAATGAAATTAAAAAAACCAAAATAAATTGAAAACTTCATAAAAATTGCTTAAAATTTGATTATTAAATTCTAAAACATAAAAATAAAACCACTAGAAAACAGAGCACAGAGTATATTGATCGATGTGTGATTGCTTGTTCTCAGTTCTTGTTCTCTGTTCTTTGAATGCTCCATATATATAGATGATTTATAGTGTCCGTTGGAAGTAATTCAAACATGTACGTTAGAGTCACGCAGCAATGGTTGACTATTCTTCTAATTTTAAAACTATCTGTTTGCGGTAGGTTGCAGTAAGTGAGATCTCGGACATTTTATTTGACTTTTCTCTTATGTCATGATTTCTTCATTGTTTCTCTGTAAACATACTAAGAATACTAGTGCAATGAAGAGTTAATCACATAGATAACAAATCAATAAACATTCAATTAAAAACATGATTTCTTGACTACCTTACTCGAGTAGCTACTCGAGTGATCATGCTTACTACTCGAGTAGTCCCTCGAGTAAACCTATAAAAAACATGACAGAGAGTAATTCAACATTTTTCATAAAATATTACTCGAGTAAGATATGGAGCAAGATACATCACAAACCTTGGAAATACCAGATTACTCGAGTGGATACTCAAGTGAGCATGTTTTTTCTTCACATGTTACTCAAGTGAGCCCTCGAGTAAATTTCAAATAAGTTTGCAGATTACTCGATTACTCCCTTGAGTAATAGCATCAAATTCTTGGCCTAGAGTACCTATTTTTTACTTACCAGATTACTCGAGTGACCCCTCAAGTAATGCTTTAAATAACTCTGCAGATTACTCGGGTTCTCCCTCGAGTAATGCCTTTTTCTCACCTGGTTACTCGAGTGGCTACTCAAGTAAATTGTTGCATTTCTTGGCTGAGAGCTACTGGAAGATATTTGCCCTGGTTACTTGAGTGGCTACTCGAGTAATGCCTTATGCTCATGTTACTCGGTTGGCTACTCAAGTAATGGTTAATATAACTTTACAGATTACTCGAGTGACCCCTCAAATAACTTCTTCCAAATTTTGGCAGTGCTTCTCTGGATGATATTCTTCATGATTACTTGAGTACTCACTAGAGTAATAGCTTCCCTTACTCGAGTAGTCACTCGAGTAAGCCATGACAAAATCTGCTACTGCTGTTTTTCCTGTACTGTTTCTCATTACTCTAGTGCTTACTTCAAGTAATGCTTTGTCTGCCATTTATTTACTTTGCTCAAATTCATTTGTTTGTTATCATATCCTCTTTTATCATTAGTCCAATCTTTGTTATCATTAAAACATATGGGATCTAACATTCTCCACCTTTTTGATGATGACAAAATTTGGTGATTTTGAACAAAGTTTTTGAAATTGAGTTTTCAAACATATGCTTCTAAATACTTTTTATATGAAAAATTTTATTCAATTTAAACTTGGAAACTCTTTTGAAATATCTTAGTAAAGATCTTTTCAAAATTTTTATTCTTATTTACTTGTTCACCTTGCATACACAATCAAAAAATCATTAGTCCCACAATGCAATATAACTTTAATGAAATTTAACTTTAATGGCATAAAGAAACAAATTGCTCAAAGAAGAATTCATTACATAATCAAAGTTAAAATTCATAGTTAAAAGCTCCCTAAAGCCTAGTACACCTATATCCCCAATACATTAACTCAACCATTGATCACAAAATCACTCAGGCTCTTCTCCCCCTTTTTGTCTTCATCACAAAGGTTGAATCAATCATGAGGACGAGTAGATAGCTTGGTTACTGAGATAGGAGTGACAGGAAATGCCAAAGATTCATGTGAACCATTTGAACTGGAAGGATCTGAAGATGATGGTTCAGGGTCAGGAAGGTTCACTGGAGGTGTCTGAAGATCCTCTGGAGGATTCACTGGAGGTGATGAGTAAGGAATTAGAGAAGTAATTTCTACTTCCTCTAAAGCAACAAGTGAAGACACAAGCACCTCCTCAGTGCGTGCAGGTGAGGCAATAGGAGTAGATATGGGCTCTGGCTGAACAGGCTGAGCTAGATAATCAGTGGTGATGTAGATTGGCTTGGATATGTCAGGGTTAAGCATAGAGAATAAGAGATTACTGGGTCTAATCTCAGAGGGTCTATGCTTAGTAGGTATAGTATTAGAGGGACTAGGCTTAGAAGAGCCAGGTTCAGAGACAGGTACTGGCTCAAGAATAACAAAAGCACCAGGAATAGAGGAGCCAGATGCCATAGCATCAAGTCTAGCAACAATAGATCTCAGAAGCTCACCCTGGGCACGTTGTTCTAGTAACATCTCTTTATGCCTCTTGTCTATTCTCTCCACAAGTTGTCTCATCTTCTCATTCATATGGGTTACCAACTTCGTATTTGTATTGGCAATGTCGATATGGAAACCCTTCAAAATGTTCTCCATGAATGTTTGCATTGCAGCACCAAAGAAAGAAGGAGAGGATGTGTTGGCTGGAGCAGAAGACTGTGTGTCATCCATTCGACTAGTTGCAGTTTCAGTCTTCTTCTTCTTCTTGGGACTTGCTTCTAGAGGAGTCTTTAAAGGAATCTCAATGTTCAATTTCCCAATTTGATTTATCCCAACTGGTGTTATCCTTTTAATTAGCTCCTTACTCTCCAAGTACCTAACCTTATTCTTCTTGAGAAATAAAGAAATAAGTTGAGGGTAAGTCATTGGAGTAGTAGGTTTTCCTTCATACCTATATCTCTTGATATCAGCAAAAATATATTCTCCCAAGTCCTTTTGTTCTTTGAGAATCAATGAGGCAAATTTTCTGAAATCCCTATCAATGAAATGTGTGTAGTTATTGGATTTGTTCACTATGGCTCTAGAATAGATATACCATAGGACTCGATGAAAATCACTCATATCACTCGGATTGAAATTTAGAGGTCCCACTATCTTACCAGGTCTTAAAATATAGAATGTCTGGTTTGAGTCAAGAGTAGGGTAATCATTATCAGGAAGGTCCTCTATTCCTAACCAGGTATTGATTTTGGAGGGTGAGATTAGGATTTCTTTACCTCTAACCTTAGTAATCATTTCTTCTTCTGAGGCATTTTGGAGAAGGTCATTTACAGGCTTAAGATTAAAGTAAAAATGCCTCACAACTTTGGTGTAAAATGGGAGTTTAATAGACAGCCAGGGCATATAGGAATCAAGATAGGGACTCAGATCGAATTTCAATACCTCTTGAAGAACCTTGTAGTCAATGTAGTACATCTTGCACACATTTCTTCTTGCAAAGTGACTCAGGTACTTCTAAAATTCCTCAAGTTTGCTCACATTGAATCCCTGAGGAGGGAATGTGATTTCTTCATCCCTTTCTTCTAGTTGCTTTGAAGATTGCCCTTTCTTTTCTCCCTTAGATTGAAACTCAGCAAATTTATGATCTACACCCAGGTTCACTCGAGGCCTTACTCGAGTAGCCTTTGAAGTTTACTTGAGGACTCCCTCAGGTAATATATTTCTTCAATATCTGACTGTTCATTTCCAACTGTTGTGCCATTTCTTTTAAATTCATTTTAAATTAATGCTCCACAGTCATAATTTTCATATCATTACTTGAGTGGCTACTCGAGTAATCCATTCAATTACTTCAAGGTGTCACTCTAGTAATGGTGGTTACTTGAAGTTGTCCCTCCAATAATGTTATCTTCTGTTAACCTCTGTTTTTCATACTCCAAAACAGATATCATGATCCTGCAAAACAAATTGCTAGAGACTATGATGCTTAAGTTAGAAATCATTAAAACATCAATAAATAACATTATCTAATATTTTGTAAACACTAAATAACTTACAATTCATTGGGATTTACCATTCCCAATTCTCTAATAATATATAAAAATTGATCTTTTGCAAGAGGTTTTGTGAAGATATTAGCTAGTTAAAGATGATTTAGAATGAATATCACTTTGACATCTTTCTTTTGGACATGATCTCTGATAAAGTGATGTCTAACATCAATATGCTTGGTTCTAGAATATTGAACAGGATTCTTTGCCAAGCTTATCGTGCTAGTGTTGTCACAGTATATTGGTATCTCCTTCAAATAAATACCAAGATCTTAGAGTTATTGCTTTGGCCATAATACTTGTGTATAACAACTTGATGCTACAACATACTCAGCTTCTGTTGAGGAAAGAGACACTGTAGTTTGTTTTTTGCTAAACCATGACACAAGTAAGCCTCCAAGAAACTGACTTTGTCCACTGCTACTCTTTCTGTCTGTCTTGTATCCTCCATGATCAGAGTCTGAGTATGCAACTAGATATTCACTTCTTCCTTTGGGATACCAGAGACCTAATTCTACCATGTCAGCAAGATATCGGAAGATATGTTTGACGGTTTCAGCATGAGACTCTTTTGGTGCTGATTGATATTTTGCACACACACCCATACTGAATTGAATGTCAGGCCTGCTTGCAGTGAGACAAAGTAATGATCCAATTATTCCTCTATATTTTATGATGTTGTAATCTTTTCCCTTTACATCAGTATCAAGCAACATAGTTGAGCTCATAGGAGTGTCTACTCCATTTGCTTCATCCAATCCATACTTCTTCAATAGCTCTTTCAGATACTTCATTTGAGATATGAAAATTCCATTCTTTCTTTGTTTAATTTGAGATATGATATATTGTTGGACTAATGAAGTTTATTATGTATGCAAGGTGAATATGTTATAATCTCAATCTTTTTCAAATCATTTTGAATATAAACTTAACAAGGTTTTCAAATTTTATCATTGAATTCAAGATGTGTTTATTTTAGAACTTACTTTCAAAAATCTTGTTCAAAATCACCAAGTTTTGTCATCATCAAAAAGGGGGAGAATGTTAGATCTCATGTTTTGATGATAACAAGGAATATTATGAAAAAGATTTAATTAATAAATAAGTTTGAACAAAGTAATAATAGGGAAAAGCATCACTTGAAGTAAGCATTGGAGTAATGAAGAAAGGCCAAGAGAAAAAGCTGAGAAACTTGATGAGAAGTAAGTTTTCTAAGTCATTACTCGAGTATGTACTCGAGTAATGAGACAAAACTTGAAGTTACTAGAGATACCTTCGAGTAACTTGCCAACAATACTCGAGTAATAGTGTAAAAGTTTTCAAGTTGCTCTCGGCTTGCCAATGTTACTTGAGTAGTCACTCGAGTCCCAGGTAAATACATTGGAGTTGCTCTCGGCCTGCCAACGTTACTGAGTAGCTATTCGAGTAACCAGGTAAAAGTTTTCAAGTTACTCTCGGCCTGCCAATGATACTCGAGTATGTACTCGAGTTACTCTATTTCAGAAAATGTGTTGCTCTCGGCATTTTAAACCCTGCCAACGTTACTCGAGGAGCTACTCGAGTAACTCACTGTGTTAAGCAAAAACCTGAAAGTAGTACTCGAATAACTTGATCTATTTTTATCATTCTTCACTCGAGGTACTACTCAAAGAAGCAGGTATTTAATGATTCATTTTAAGTAGATTACTCGAGTATGTACTCGAGTATCCAGAGTTATTTTTGAAGAAAAACCTCAAGTCATTACCCGAGTAAGCTATGCAGAATATTTATGTTTACTCGAGTATGTACTCGAATAACAAGTTAATCAAACTTGATGTGCTCTCGGCCTTGAAATCCTGCCAACATTACTGGAGTAAATCATCGAGTAACATAAGTTTATTTGAAGGTTTACTCGAGTTGGTACCCGAGTAACCTATGAAGAAAAGAGTGCATTACTCGAGTAGGTACCCGAGTAAACATGCATTTCCAAAGATTTGATACTTTGTTTATTCCATGCACTACCCGAGTAATCTTATAGTTGTTTGTTGACTTGCAGTTCATCAAAGTTTTTCACGATGATACTCGAGTAAGTACTCGAGTAAACTTTAATGAATACTCGAGTAGCTACTAGAGTATGCAAACCCAGAAATTCAGAAATCATTCCAACATTCATTGTTTTGTTTCCTATTTGATTAACCTTTCATTATATTAGTATTCTTAGCATTTCCACAGATAAACAATGAAGAGATCTTACCAAATAAGGAAAGTCAAATGCAACGTTCAAATGTCACCGACCGCCACCTACCACAAACATATATCTTTCAAATACTGGAAAAGTCAATAGTGGCTGCGCACGCTCCAATGGGCATGAAGAAATATGTTCCAGCAATCTTTACCTACGTATCTATATATATGGGAACATCCAAACAGAGAAGAGAATAAGAACATACACACAAACGTATCATCAAGTTCATTACTCTGTTTTATATTATACTTGTAATTCTATGCTTCAGTGATTCTTATTCACTCTGTGAGAAAGATATTTCATTCAAACTCAATATTTGTTATTGAGGTAACTTAAGGTTGTGGAACCTTGAGTTGGGATTGGATTACAACTTGTAAGGGGGAGCGAGTGTCCAGGCGAAGGAACTTGCTTGTACTGAGGTGCCAAGAACCCACTGAATCTTGGAAGTTATAGTAAAACTCTCAGAGAAGCTCTGAGGACTGGACGTAGGTTAAAGTGGTTATGGCCGAACCAGTATAACTCTCGGTGTACACTTCGGTGATATTTCTCCTTACTCCTTATTGCTTTATATTCACCGTCAAGTTTTTATTTGCAACGAAATTTTAGTATCACCCAATTCACCCCCCCTCCTTGGGTAAAACGCTTGTTCTAACATTTGGTATCAGAGAGTAGGTCTTCTTGTTAAGGTATAACAACCTAAGAAGGATCCAATGGCAAGCATGGGTGAAGGAATTCTTCCCGACGGAGCATCCATCTCTAGACCTCCAGGTTTCAGTGGCGAACACTTTTCTTTCTGGAAAGCAAAGTTCAGAGTATTCATGATCGCTACTGAATATGGGCTATGGGATGTGATTGAGAGTGGAAACTATCATCCTACAAAGATTGTAGATTCTCAAAAAATTCCCAAGACGCCAGCGGAATATGATGAGAATGACAAGAAACTTATCACTCTCAACAGCAAGGCAATTCTGATGTTACAATGTGCCTTGAGTCAAAGTGAGTATTTCAGAATTTACACACTTCCAACAGCAAAGGAAATGTGGGAATCTCTGGAAATAGCTCATGAAGGAACTTTAGGAATAAAGGAGAACCGGATCAACACCTTGGTCACTGAATTCGATCTACTTCGAATGAAATCAGGTGAATCAATATCTGAATTTGAACTTAGGTATACTCATCTTGTTAATCAACTTGCAGCACTTGAGAAAGTTTATGATCAGCATACCCAAGTACGAAAGATTTTGAATATTCTTTCTAAAGAGTCGAAGGCCAAAGTCACTGCGATAGAAGAAGCAAAAGGAGAATCAATGAGATCAGTTGCTTCTCTATTTGGTAGTCTTTCTGAATATGAAAGCAAACTAAAGTTCAAACGGGAACTAGATGACATTGGTGACAAGAAAAAGAAAGGTTTAGCACTAAAAGTAAAAGAAGAGAATCAAGATGAGGATAAGGAGTTTGACGATGATGAAATGGGCCTAATCATAAAATGATTCAGAAAGTTCTATAAGAAAGGACAAGGATTCAAACACTTTCAAAAAGGAGGAACTAGCAGCAAAGATCATATCATTTGCTACGAATGTGGAAAACTAGGACATATCAAATCAGAATGTCCAGAGTTGAACCAAAAGAGCAAAGAGAAGAGAAAAGTCAAATTTATTAACAAAAAGAAGGCCTTCGTATCTGCTATATGGGGTGATAGCTCCTCTGACGAAGAAAGTGATGAGGAAGAAGTAGCCAATATATGTCTTGTTGCTCAAGAAGAAACAGAAGAAGAGGTAAATGATTCTGAACCTACCTATGATGAATTATTTTCTGAATATAATGCCTTTCATTCTGAATTCACAAAGTAGTTAAAGAATTGGTTGTTTTCAAAAAGAAAAACAAAGTTCTTGAAATTGAACTTAAAGAAATTTCAGAAAAGAATTGTGAAAATTGTTCTTCTTTGAAAAAGAAAAACACTGATCTTACAAAAACTCTTGAAAAATTTTACTCAAGGAAGTGAGATGCTAAATGTTATTTTAAAAGCTCAACAATTTGTAAATGACCGATCTGGAATTGGATATGATCCAAAATCAAATAAGAGGAAAGGTAGAAAGAAAGCAGGAGGTAAGTTATATTTGAATTATTTCTAGCATTCTGTGCATACATCAAATCCTTTTGCATTTTGTAATTACTGTAATAGAAAAGGTCATTATACCTCTTCATGTATTCATAAGAAGAAAGGAAACATAGGAACCTACAAATGGGTACCTAAAGGCTCATATGTTAAGAAAACTATTTTTACTAACCCAAAAGGACCCAAAAAGATGTGGGTACCTAAGACTTAGTCATTTTATTGCAGATATGTCTCAAGGCATCCAAAAACAACAAATGGTACATAGACAGTGGATGCTCTAGACATATGACCGGTGATTTCAAAAATTTTACCAAATTACAACCTAAAGAAGGTGGGAAGGTAAAATTTGGAGGAAATAAAACCGAAAGGATAGCAGGAATTGGTGAAATAAAAAATGACAGGGCATACAAGTCAAAGACGTATACTATGTCGAAGGATTATGTCATAACTTGCTAAGTGTAAGTCAAAGTGCAGACAAAAACAACTGGGTAATATTTGACTCAGAGGAATGTCTAATTATCAACAAGAATGACTTACTACTTGATAAGAAGAATATCAAGGCTAAGCTCAGAGCAAAAAGGGAAGGTAATTGTTATACTCTAGATATTAGTAGAAATGAATCTGAAAACTGTTTTCTGAGTAATACCGATGAAAGTTGGCTATGGCATAAGAGATTGGCTTATGTCAATATGCATCAATTAGGTAAACTACTCAAAAAGGATTTAGTTATTGGATTACCCAGAGTAACTTTCAAAAATGACTTGATTTGTGATTCATGTCAAAAGGGTAGACAAACTAAATCATCTTTCAAATTGAAAAATGAGATTTTAACAAATAGACCATTACAATTATTGCATATGGATTTAGTTGGTCCAGCAAGAGTAAAGAGTCTTGGTGGCAATTTATATTCATTGGTCATTGTTGATGATTTCTCCAGATTTACATGGGTTATTTTTCTATCATTAAAAGATGAAACTTTTAAAAAATTTATTGTTTTTGCCAAGAAAATGCAAAATGAGAAAGGTATGTCCATTGCAGGTATTAGGACGGATCATGGTGGAGAATTTGAAAATCAAGCCTTTAAAGAATATTGTGATACTAATGGCATTGATCACAATTTCTCTGCTCCAAGAACACCTCAACAAAATGGAGTCGTGGAACGTAAGAATAAAGTACTTATTGAAATGGCAAGAGCAATGTTAAATGAGAAGAATGCGTCTCAAGTGTGCTGGCCTGATGCTATGAGTACAGCATGTTATATTTCAAATAGAGCCTATATCAGAACAAAACTTGAAAAGACACCATACGAGCTATACAAAGGAAGGAAGCCAAACATTGCTCATCTACATATCTTCAGTTGTAAGTGTTTCATTCCTAATAATGGTAAAGATAACTTAGGAAAATTTAATTCTAAAACTGATGAAGGAATTTTTCTAGGGTATTCTAACCGAAGTAAAGCATATAGAGTTTCCAATAAAAGAACATGTGTTGTTGAAGAATCAATTCATATTGTATTTGATGAATTTGAATCCTCTGATAAAACCATTGATGAAGAACAGGAAGTTGTTTTAAATCAAAAAAATGGTCAATCTATTTCTAAATCCCTTATTCCAGAAGTTGATGAAACCAAGGAAGAAGAACAAACACTAGGACAACCTAGAGCCTGGAAATACAATAAAAGCCATCCCTTAGATCAAGTCATAGGAGATGTGAATGAAGGGATCAAAACTAGAAATAGAATTTTCAATGAAGTAAGTTTTTCTAATATTGATGAAGCCCTATCAGACAATGATTGGTTTATAGCAATGCAAGAAGAATTAAATCAATTTGAAAGAAATCAATTTTGGGATTTGGTACCCCGACCCAAGGATCATCCGATCATTGGTACTAAATGGGTATTCAAGAACAAACTCGATGAATCCGCAATTATTGTCAGAAACAAGGCAAGATTGGTGGCCAAAGGCTATAATCAGGAAGAAGGGATTGATTATGAGGAAACGTATGCTCCAGTGGCTAGATTGGAAGCTATATGCGTACTCTTAGCCTTTGCATGCATCAAAGGATTCAAACTCTATCAAATGGATGTAAAGAGTGCATTTTAAATAGTTACATCATGGAAGAAGTATATGTAGAACAACCACCAGGCTTTGAAGATATTACCAAACCTGACCATGTTTTCAAACTCAAGAAAGCTTTATATGGTTTAAAACAAGCTCCTAGAGCATGGTACGAAAGGCTCAGTAAATTTCTCATTGATCAAGGTTTTGTACGGGGAAAAGTTGATACAACACTTTTTATAAAACGAAAACGTGATGATATCTTAATTGTTCAAATATATGTTGATGATATTGTTTTTGGTGCTACTAATGAATCTCTATGTAAGGAATTTTCTAAGATAATGCAGGGAGAGTTTGAGATATCAATAATGGGAGAATTGAATTTCTTTCTCGGTTTGCAAATCAAACAAAGAAAGAATGGAATCTTCATATCTCAAACAAAGTACTTAAGAGAGCCATTGAAGAAATATGGAATGGATGAAGCAAATGGAACTGACACACCTATGAGCTCAATTACGTTGCTTGATGCTAATGTCAAAGGGAAAGACTACAACATCACAAAATACAGAGGAATGATTGGATCATTACTCTATCTCACGACAAGCAGACCGGACATCCAATTCAGTGTTGGCATATGTGCAAGATATCAATCAGCACCGAAGGAATCTCATGCCGAAACGGTTAAACGAATCTTTAGATACCTTGCGGACACACCAGAATTGGGTTTGTGGTATCCCAAAGGAAGAAGTGAATATCTAGTTGCATATTCAGATTCAGATCATGGAGGATACAAAACAGACAGAAAGAGCACCAGCGGACAAGGACAATTTCTTGGAGGATCTCTTGTATCATGGTTCAGCAAGAAACAAAATACAGTGTCTCTTTCGTCAACGGAAGCCGAATATGTTGCAGTCTCAAGTTGTTGTGCACAAGTGATATGGTTAAAACAATAACTACAGGATCTTGGTATTTATCTCAAAGAAATACCAATCTATTGTGACAATACCAGTACGATAAGCTTGGCAAAAAATCCAGTTCAACATTCTAGAACCAAGCACATTGATGTCAAACATCACTTCATCAGAGATCATGTCCAAAAGAAAGATATGAAAGTGATTTTTATTCCTACTCATCTTCAACTAGCTGATATCTTCACAAAACCCCTTACAAAAGATCAATTTCTATACATTAGAAGAGAATTGGGAATGGTAAATCCCAATGAGTTGTAAGTTCTTTCAACTTCTCATAATATTAGATGAAGTCATTTAATAATGTTTTGATGATTACTAATTTAAGCATCGGAGTATATAGAAACTTGTTTTGCAGGGAGATTGAAACTCTGTTTTGAGAAACAAAAACAGAGGTTATCAGAGGACACCTTTACTGGAGTACCAAATTGAAGTAATGACTAACAGTGAAACATTACCTGAGGAACAACTTGAAGTAAAGAAGTACTTTACTCGAGTAACTACTCGAGTAATGGTCTTCCAAAACTAGAAGTAACGGATCAAGTTACCTGGAGTTTAAATCAAACGGTTTAGTTACAAAGAAATGAACAGTCAGAAGTTGAAAAGACAGGTTACCCGAGGTGAGCCTCGAGTAAACTTGAAGATTACTTGAGTAACGACTCGAGTAACTGCAAGTCCAGATCACCAAATTTGATGAAAAACGACTCAAATCTGCTTCAAATTGGTTATAAATGATCCAGGGAACATACATGGATAATTACAATATTATTCATGCCAGGTACGCAATTTAAATAAATTGTTTTAAAGATTTTGTGTATGATCACTCGAGTAATGACTCGAGTAACCTTGAAGTTTACTCGAGTAAGGCCTCGAGTAACATCGGGTTTTAGGTCTTTTTCTGTCGCAAACTCGATCATTTTCACAAAATTTCCTTGAGTAAATCTCTATACTCTCTTACAAAAACTTTTCACAATCGATTCCTTACATCATTTCCGTCAAAACCCAACAGATTTCAACCTCAAAAACCTCTTATTCTGGTCAGATTCTGTCTGCCCTAGATTCACGACTGAGACTCTATTTTTCTAAGATTTTCATTTTTTCACTGATTAAGAATGGTGAGAACTAAAAACCTTACTCCCATGGATTCCTCTGAATCCCAACAACACCCTGATCCTCTTTCTTCTCCTCCCAGAAAGAGAAGAAAACTCACTTCAAGATCCAAAGCCAAAATCCAACTTCAACCTCAACCTCAACCGAAACCAAAAGGGGTTGTGATCAAAGAGCCGATTGTTACAAGGGCTCAATCCAAAAAGAGCACCTCTACTGGGAGAGGCAAAAGTGCAAAGTCTCCCTCTCCTCCACCCTCTGATTCCTCTACTCCCTCCTTTACACCAAAGCCTTCTAAAAAGCCCAAGTATGACAAGAATGTGGCTAAGGCTATGGCAAGCATCCTAGATCAAATGGAAAAGGGGCAGTCTTCTAAGAAGTCTAAATTACTAGAAGAGGAGATCACCAACCCTCTAAAGGAATTCAATGTCAACAAACTGGAGGAGTCCCCAAAGTATCTCACTTAATTCTCCAGGAGGAAAGTGTGTAAGACACACTATGTGGACCTCAAGTTACTTCAGGAGGTATTGAAGCATGACCTTAGTTCCTATTTAGAACCTTTCATGCCTTGGCTTTCTATTAGATTACCCTTTTGCATAAAAGTGATCACATACTTTTATTGTAACCTTGAGATCCTAGATGAACCAAACAGAACCTCAGCTGAGGAAGAGATGACCACCATTGTGAGAGGCCAAAAGATTATTATTACCCTCTAGGATAAACATGTGGTTAGGGATAGAGAACCCCCCAGATGACATTTACTCCTAACTTGAACCAAACCAAATATATTTTGTCCTTAAACCTAGTGAGTTAGTTGGCCCTTTGAATTTTAAACCTAGTGATATGTGTGATCATCACAGGGTTCTATGGTACATCTACTCTAGATCCCTTGTGAACAAGGCCAACACTATACCCACTTCTCTGATAGGACTTTAGATGGTTTGCTTCACTTCTCCAGAAGGAACAGAAGGACTTGGGGGAGTATATCTTTTATGAAATGAAGAGATATAGAGTGGATGGGAAAGCTACCACACCGATACCATATCCTCAGATTGTGTCACTCATTCTGAAGGAAAATAAAATATGGTATCTGGATAGCAAGGAGCTTATTGAGAGGATGACTCCAGTTGGGAGAAATCAGATTGGCAAGCTCAATATTGACATACCTCTCAAGGGTCCTTTGGAGTCTGGGTCGAAGAAGAAGAAGAAGACTGAGACCGAGACTAGCAAGATGGATGACACTCAGTTATCGACTCCAGCTGCCACCACATCATCACCCTCCTTTCTCAATGCCACACTTCAGCATTTTATGGAGAATATACTCCGAGGATTTCATGTTGATATTGCCAACACAAACGCTGAACTGAAAACCAACATGCATCACAAGATGGCAGAGTTGGTTGAGAAAATAGATAAGAGGCACGAGGAGTTGCTAGCTGAGCAACGTGCCCAGGGTGAGACACTGAGATTGATTCTGGCACGATTGGATTCATTGGGTCCCGGACTTTCTGCCGGTCCATCCTCTTCTTCTTTAGAGTATATACCATCTTTTGCACCACCACCACCTCCAGAGCACACTCCTTCTGATATTCCTCACACTGAGGCTGAGCCTTTTATCCCTCCGGTCTCTAGTCTACCTGAGGCACAACCCAAAGATATCTTGTACTCAGTGGATAACCCTGAAATAAATGAGACCATTCATATCATTATTGATGATTCACCACCCAAACCTCAGACTGAACCCGCTCCTAAACCTATTCCATCTCCTACCCATACTGAGGAAATATCTCCCTCCTCATCCTCTAGAGGTTGAGACCACTCCAGAGGTTGAGACCACTATGGTTGTCTACCAGTCTCCTCCTATTCCTCCCAAAGATGATATCCACATCCCTCCACTTCATCTTCGTGAACCAGTTTCTTCTAGCTCTTTTGATTCTTCTAGTTCAGATGGTGGTTTGGTTCTTCCAGTGAAGCCTATTTCCATGGTCAAGCCTTCCAATCCTCCTCTTGAATGATGAAGACAAAAAGGGGGAGAAGAACTTGAGAGTGATTTTGTGGAAGTGTCTGTGTGTCTGTGCTTATTTTGGGTATTTTGGGTGTATATGGGATTTAGGGAGTTTTTGAACTTGTTAAGCTTTTCATCTTGTCATCTTGTAATGCAATTTTAAGTTTAATGCAAGTTTATTTAAGTTATGATTTCATTTCAAGTCCATTTAAGCTTTAAATTATGATACATTGTTGGACTAATGAAGTTTATTATGTATGCAAGGTGAATATGTTATAATCTCAATCTTTTTCAAATCATTTTGAATATAAACTTAACAAGGTTTTCAAATTTTATAATTGAATTCAAGATGTATTTATTTTAGAACTTACTTTCAAAAATCTTGTTCAAAATCACCAAGTTTTGTCATCATCAAAAAGGGGGAGAATGTTAGATCTCATGTTTTGATGATAACAAAGAATATTATGAAAAAGATTTAATTAATAAATAAGTTTGAACAAAGTAATAACAGGGAAAAGCATCACTTGAAGTAAGCATTGGAGTAATGAAGAAAGGCCAAGAGAAAAAGCTGAGAAACTTGATGAGAAGTAAGTTTTCTAAGGCATTACTCGAGTATGTACTCGAGTAATGAGACAAAACTTAAAGTTACCAGAGATACCTTCGAGTAACCTGCCAACAATACTCGAGTAATAGTGTAAAAGTTTTCAAGTTGCTCTCGGCCTGCCAATGTTACTCGAGTAGTCACTCAAGTAACCAGGTAAATACATTGGAGTTGCTCTCGGCCTGCCAACGTTACTCGAGTAGCTACTCGAGCAACCAGGTAAAAGTTTTCAAGTTACTCTCGGCCTGCCAATGATACTCGAGTATGTACTCAAGTTACTCTATTTCAGAAAATGTGTTGCTCTCGGCATTTTGAACCCTGCCAACGTTACTCGAGGATCTACTCGATTAACTCACTGTGTTAAGCAAAAACCTGAAAGTAGTACTCGAATAACTGGATCTATTTTTATCATTCTTCACTCGAGGTACTACTCAAGTATGTAGGTATTTAATGATTCATTTTAAGTAGATTACTCGAGTATCCAAAGTTATTTTTGAAGAAAAACCTCAAGTCATTACCCGAGTAAGCTATGCAGAATATTTATGTTTACTCGAGTATGTACTCGAGTAACAAGTTAATCAAACTTGATGTGCTCTCGGCCTTGAAATCCTGCCAACATTATTAGAGTAAAGCATCAAGTAACATAAGTTTATTTGAAGGTTTACTCGAGTTGATACCCGAGTAACCTATGAAGAAAAGAGTGCATTACTCGCGTAGGTACCCGAGTAAACATGCATTTCCAAAGGTTTGATATTTTGTTTATTCCATGCACTACCCGAGTAATCTTATAGTTGTTTGTTGACTTGCAGTTCATCAAAGTTTTTCATGATGATACTCGAGTAAGTACTCGAGTAAACTTTAATGAATACTCGAGTAGCTACTCGAGTATGCAAACCCAAAAATTCAGAAATCATTCCAACATTCATTGTTTTGTTTCCTATTTGATTAATCTTTCATTATATTAGTATTCTTAGCATTTCCACAGATAAACAATGAAGAGATCTTACCAAATAAGGAAAGTTAAATGTAACGTTCAAATGTCACCGACCGCCACCTTCCACAAACGTATATCTTTCAAATACTAGAAAAGTCAATAGTGGCTGCGCACGCTCCAATGGCCATGATAAAATATGTTCCAGTAATCTTTACCAATGTATCTATATATATGGGAACATCCAAACAGAGAAGAGAACAAGAACATACACACAAACGTATCATCAAGTTCATTACTCTGTTTTATATTATACTTGTAATTCTATGCTTCAGTGATTCTTATTCACTCTGTGAGAGAGATATTTCATTCAAACTTAATATTTGTTATTGAGGTAACTTAAGATTGTGGAACCTTGAGTTGGGATTGGATTACAACTTGTAAGGGGGAGCGAGTGTCCAGGCGAAGGAACTTGCTTGTACTGAGGTGCCAAGAACCCACTGAATCTTGGAAGTTATAGTAAAACTCTCAGAGAAGCTCAGAGGACTGGACGTAGGTCAAAGTGGTCGTGGCTGAACCAGTATAACTCTCGGTGTACACTTCGGTGATATTTCTCCTTACTCCTTATTGCTTTATATTCACCGTCAAGTTTTTATTTGCAACGAAATTTTAGTATCACCCAATTCACCCCCTCTTGGGTGAAATGCTTGTTCTAACAATACCATCCATAAAGGAGGACTACGTAAGCATTCCATGAAGGAGGCATGCAAGAAGCCAATACAATTGCATTAAACTACTTTACGATGGTGTATGTGGAGAAGAGAGGAAAGTAATGGATATAAAATTGTGTGTGTAATAAGTGAGAGGATGGCTATGTATAGTGAAGAATGGAGTTTGTGGGATGGTAGGTGAAATGGTGGGTGAAATGGTAGATGAAATGGTAGGTGACATAGAGTTGGTGGAATTTCTCATTTTGGTCTTCATAAAAATTTTAGATTTGGATCTTAGCTTAGAGACACAAGTGTAAACTCTTCATTTCAATATTGGCAACTCCAGTTATGCTTAAATTCATGGGCAAAGGTCAGACTTGGATAAATTCACGTTCTCAACTTCCAAACAAAATTCAAACCTCTTGGAGATAGAACTAGGTTTTGGCCTCAACATAAAAGTTGTAGTGCTCTTTCTTAGCTTTTTATTCATATAAAGAATGTCCCAATTTAACATCTAGACCTCCAGATATTGCCTGAAAATTGAAATAGGGTCTGATTTAGTATTTTTCAAGAAATTCTATTTAATACCGAAATCATTATTTATTTATCAATCACACCCAAATTCATTAAATCGAGCTTAAATATCATCCACAAAATCATCATATAAGGAAAAATAAATATACAAATATTTTACTTATCAATATCCCAAAATTCATATAAGGGCTAAGAATCCCAAAAGCCTATATAAATAATATTAGCGTAATCGCTTTTGGAATTTTGTGTGGAATTAATTCCGATTAATTAAGAAAAAGATTTAATTCCTCTGAAATGTGTCTAATAAGAAACAAAACATAATTTAAACCTAGAAAGAAAAGAGAAAATGGTGTATGGAAGAGAAAAGAGAATTTAATAAAATAACATTTAAGTAACATTTCCATAACCAAGGGTGAAAGAAACAATTGCTAATTGATCTTAAGGTTAAACTTGGAACCCAAGATTGAGGGCTAGGATTTGTTCTTGGAAAGAGGAGTATTTATGATACCTAAAAAGCAAATTAATTCCCTCCTAATTAATGAAAATTTAGATCAACAACAATAAGAAGGGAGAAAAGTGAATTCACCAAAGTATCCATTGGTTAATAAGCTTCCTTGTGTACAAGAAGCCATGAACCATAAGACAAAACATTTCTCTCTTTTCCCTCCCTCTAATTTCGGTTGGGATGGCAAATAGAAGGGGAAAATAATTGCTTTTAGCCAACCAAACCACATCTAGTTAAGCCAACCAAATCAAGTTGCAAGAAGATAGTACTTGTGAACACATCATCATATTTCCTTTCTTTCCTCCTCATTATTTTCGTCTAGCCCATAAAGGAGAGAGAAAACATGAATAAAAACATCTTATCACCTTCATTTGACTCATATTGGATGGCCAAACTCAAGATCTTGAGTTCAAGAAGCAAAGGTAAGCTTTTCTCTAAATTTTCACTAGTTTCCTCACATTTATAGCTCAAATGTTCTTCATGAACATTGTTCCCCTCACCCTAAGCTTTAGCTCTATGGTTGAAAAGGAGGTGTCTTGAACCATTTTCCAAGACTCAAATTTGTGGGATCAATAACCAAAGCCTAAAAGAAGCAAGAGGCGAGTTAAGACTAGCTTTGTTTTGAGCTAAGTACTGCAATGATTTGTGGAGTCTTTTGATTTCTCAAATCTGACCTAGATTTTGGTTTAATGGGTGTTTTTAGGGTTTTGATGGTTTGGTTTTGAAAATGGTTAAATATGGGCTTAAATTATGCCTATGGACAGTTTTATGGAAAAATTTGGAAGCTTATAGATTATTGCTTTTCCTTGTTATTTTTGGCCAAAACAAAACTAAGGGAAGGAGTTTGATTGTGGTAATTTTAAGGTCACCAATGGATTCCTCATGAAAAATTGTGTAGGAATATGTTGTGGCTTTGAATTTGGATTAATTGGAAACAAAGTTTGAAAATTGGAAGTTTGGTGTTGATACTGCTAGAATTTTTGTTTCTGAAGGCAGTCTGATTGTGGTATGTTTTTGAATGACTAAACTTTATCCAATGACCCTGATATTTTCTAGAACAAAAGTTGACATGTCAAGCTTTAATTTGAAATATAATCGGCTCAATTTGGGGTCAGTATATTGGGAGTTATCAATTGTTAAAGTTAAGCAATGATTCTGGAAAGATAATGGTGGCAGATTGGTTGTGATGTATTTTTGTTTATCCAAATGAAATCCAATGGCCATGAAATTTTCCAAAAATAAAGCAGACACAATAATCTTTAATTTGATGGGTAATTTATAGCAATTGGTTAATTACACAAAAAAAAATTATGGTTGATTAAAGTTGAGTATTAATTCTGGACAAAAATTGGTAGCATGGGAGAATAATTATGGAATCTGGAATTGTGTGCGTCCGAACTACAAGGATGATTATTTTTCCCTTAAAGTATACTTAAAAAGGGTCACATAGGGCTTTAAACCACTATATTTATATTTTTCTAGAATTAGTTTTAAGTTTTAAAAGTTGGTCAGCAAAACTAGCAAATTGGGTCAAACCTACAAAATTATGACAATTAAAGTAATTTGGGCCAATATGGGCCCAAATATAAGAGACATGTCCTAAAGGCCTATGTAGCCACATTGGACATTCATTTATCATAGCTCTACTGTATGGTTATATACCTAGGGTCATGAGATGATAAGGAAGAATAATGGGAGAATTTCCAAACAACTTCAATGGTTGGAAGAAAAAGGTATAAGAAGGGAACTTGAAGATAGAAGGTAGTATAATTTTCCTAAGTTGCATTCACTTAATAAGTATGCTTAAGTATTGATGTGTTTAATTGCTTTGATAAATGGTATAAAGCATGTATGAATGATTGAAACTCTATTTTTACTTATGCTATGGCCATAGGTGTAATGTGTAAAGCATAGAGCATGCAAGTATGTCATTATGCTAGTATGAATTTATGTAAGCAAGTATGTCATGCATTAAGCTTGAATCTTGTATGCCTAATTAGCAAAGTTTGCTACTGAGATTCTTTCGAATCTCACTCTCCCTCACCCAACCATATAGGTATGATGAATATAGGAGAAGAATGCATGAAGACATGCAAGGGGAAAGTATGAAAGAGAATCAAAGATTGATGTGCAATGTACTGTTTATGTATTTTGAATGGAATTTGTAATTTTTTTAAAATATGAATATATTAAGAATGAGTAGAGAAATGAGCAGTAAATCACTCCAATTGAATTAAATGAAGATAAGATTCGATGAGTGACAATGAAGTTGCGAACCACTATAAGACACTTCTACAAAATTTTGAAATATTCAGAAAAACACACTCAACTACAAGTTCAAATTCTGTCTTGAGGTTGGGAATGAAAAGAACTTTACAAAAGAAACTTGATTAGTGTTTCTAATTCGTTGTATAAAACTCATCAGATCAATTATGAAAATAAGGTGTTACATGCCTTAGGTTCTTATCGCCAATTTTGACAACTTGAATGAATAAAAAGTTAGTGGGGGTAGGTATTAATAATACCCCCATTGCCATTAAACTAATAGGCCACATGCCCTTTTTTTAACTAAATTTTTTTTCCAACAATTACCTGCTAAACCCATTTTTCATAAATAATTCACTTAATTGTAATTAAAGCCTAAAATAAAATTTAGGATATTACAATTATAGCCTTTGGCCACCAATCTTGCTTTATTTCTAACAATGTTTACGGATTCATCAAGTTTGTTCTTGAATACTTATTTGGTGCTAATGATTGGATGGTCTTTAGACTGGGGTACCAAATCCCAAAATTGATTTCTTTTAAATTTGTTTAATTCTTCCTGTATTGCTAACACCCAATCATTATTTGTTATGGCTTCCTCAATTCTTAAGGGTTTAATCTCAGAAATAAAGGCAGAGAAATTGACTTCGTTTGGAACTTTATTTGTAGTTTTAACTCCTTCCCTGACATCACCTATGACTTAGTCTATGGGGGGAACTTTATTGTACTTCCAAGCTCTAGATTGGGTTTGATTATGATCATTGTCGAAAGCATTTCCCTTTTTTCAGTTTGAGGAGTAGGAGAATTTGAAATGGTTAAATCTCATAATTTATGAACTATCTCTGAATTTTCCTTACTAGGCTTTGTTTGATACTTACTTTCAGTAAACACAACATGAATAGATTCTTCAACAACACATGTTTGTTTATTAAAAACTTTATATGCTCTACTTGCATTTACCATTGTTGCCTTGACCGTTGTTGTGGATGAAACATTTTGCACCCAAAGACATGTAGATAAGCAAGGTTTGGTTTTCTTCTCTTGAATAGCTCATATGGTGTCTTACTAAGAATTGTTTTGATGTAGACTCTATTTGAAATATAGCATGTTGTGCTCATTGCATCTGCCCAAAACAATTGTGACACTTCTTTTTCATTCAACATTGCTCTTACCATGTCAGTAATAACTTTGTTCTTCCTTTACACAATGACATTTTGACATGGAGTTCTTGGAGCTAAGAAGTTGTGATCAATTCCATTTACATCATAATATCCTGCAAAGGCTTGATTCTTAAATTCTTCTCATGATCAGTTCTGGTAGTCACAATAAGAATACCTTTCTCATTTTGGACCTTCTTGGCAAAAATAACAAATTCATCAAAGATTACCAATATGTAAAGATTCCCACAAGGGCTCTTTACTCTTGTTGGTCTAACTAAATCCATATAGAGTGGTTGGAGTAGTTTTTTTGTTGAGACTATCTTCTTTGATTTAAAAGAGGACTTTATTTGTTTCCCTTTTTAACAGAATCACAAACTACATTATCTTTAAATTGAAGTTTAGGAAGACCAAAAACTAAATTTTTTTAATTAATTTTCCTAGTTATTGACATGAGCAAGTCTCTTATACCATAACCAACTTTTAGAAGCAATAGTATTTATATCTAGAGTGTAGCAGATATCATCCCTTGAAGCTCTTATCTTGACATTGGGATATCTTTGTTGATTTAAAGATCTTTCTTGTTTACAATGAGTTACTCTTTTGAATCAAAGATGACCTAGTTTTCCTTGTCAGTACTTTGGCTTACACAGAGTAAATTGTGGCACAATCCTTCTACATAGTAGACATCTTTGACTTGTACTCTATTTTTCTTGCCTACTTCACCAATTCTAGCAATTTTCCTAGATTGATTGCCTCCAAAACTACCTTTGCCTCCTTCTTTTGATTCCAACATAGTGAACTTATTCTTGTCATCAGTCATGTGCCTAGAGCATTCATTGTTAATGTACCATTTATTTGTCTTTAATGCCTTAAGGCAGACCTACAATGAGAAGCAATCGAGTTTTACGTACCTATACTTTCTGGGTCCTATATGGTTAGTTTGAATCACTCTTGGCACATTTGATCTTTTTGTGACCCATTTATAGGTGCCAATTATAATACCCCGAATTTTGAGACTCGAGGTTAGAGAATAAGCCTGAGAGAAGTGGACTGCTAAGCCCCATTTTAGCAAGATCCTAAATTGTGATTAAGAGATAATGACTCCAAAAGTGGATGTGGTTAGTGATAAATAACCCTTTCGGAGAATATGATATGATTTGGCACTTGAATGTGATTCGTGTGTGTTGTGAGCAGCGCCAAAACCTTGTATTTGAGTTCAATTGTGGATTAACATCCAAATTGACTTAGAATAGAGGGAAGAATTGAATGTGAATTGTGTTGACATGTTGAGATTGTTGTGAAAACATGTCAATGTGATGTGAATTTGATTGATTTGGTGTTTCCAATGGATTCCTTGTAAAAATTTATGCGGGAATGATGTTTGGTATGAAAATGGAACCAATGGAAGCAAAGATGCAAAATCTGAAATTCTGTCCAGTGAAACTCTATTCTGGGCAGTCAGTTTGTGTGAATGTTTTGAATGACCAAATGCCGTCTAAAAATTCTGAACCTTTCCAGTCTTATAGTTCACATCTCAAGCTTCAAAATGGACATATAATTTGTGCCATTTCATTTTGTGAACTATGAGATATTACTGTCCAAAGTTTGGGATGGAAACTGAACTCTGTTTTGGGGCAGTGATGAGTTTTATGTAATTCTGAAATTGTGTGATGATTTTTAGTAATGGCCAATATTTTTCCTATGAAGAGGACTTAAATATATTTCATTTGGCTTTGGAATCACCTCATTTTGATTTTTCTAGAATTAGTTATGATTTTTCAAAGTTAAGGCAGAAAATCTGCCAGAAAATCCGAAAATGGGAATTATGACATCATCAAAATAAAAGATGACATCAGCATGGAAATTAAAACATTTTCTCATCATCTTCAGCTCTCATTTTCGTGCTGAACCGTGCAGCACCATGGAGAAAGAGAGAGAGGGAGTTTTAGAGAGAGAAGATGATGAAAACTCGCGAGGTAGGTCGATTTCTTCAGTGAATTCATACCTAACGCATATAATCCTTCTCCTAAGCTTCTCTTCTACATGGATTAAGGTACTTGAAGCTTAATTTTGCTGTTTAAAAGAGGCTAGGGTTCAGCCATAAGAAGGATAAGCCAGAAGGAGCTTAAGGTAACCTCCGAAACTTCAATCTTTGATTGTTCTGGCTGCTGTGGTTGATTTAATCGGTGAAATTTCACCGGATTGTCTTTGTTTGTAAATTTGGAAAATGGGTTGGCCTAGGTGTTATGCTGCCCAAATTGATACTAAATGGTAGTTCTAACCCAATGTAATGGTTAATAAAGTGGTTAGGAGTAGAAAGAAACACGTTTACGGAGCCGAAACCGAAAAACCCCAATTTTCCCCGGAGTACTTGTATATTTTGGTTATGGCTATAAATGGGTCTTAAAGTTGGATTTTCAATGATTTTATGATTCCATTGAGTTCAGGATCGAAAATTAGGTGGGGTTACAGTTGGTCACTTTTTCGGAAGAGGCCGAAAAAGCATAATTACCTTACTTGCATGTATTTGATATCTTTGCTTGTGTAGTGATGTATGTGATTGCTTTACTTGATTCTGTAGAGCATATTTGAATAAATGAAGCTCTGTTTCTATTTTACTGTGGCCATAGTTTTGTTACATGAAATATTGAGCATGCAAAAATGTCATTATGGGGCATGCATCTAGATAAAGCTAACATGTCATACACATAGCATCTATCATGCATGCATTATGGTATCTGTTTCCTACTGAGATTCTCTCGAATCTCACCCTCCCCTACCAACAATTTAGACAGCTACCATTTAGTACCAATTTGGGCAGAATAACAGCCCCACACACCCATTTTCCATTTTTGAAACCAATGACAATCCGGCGAAATTTCACCAATTAAATTGTCCACAGCAGCCAGAATAGTCAATACACAAGAGTTTGGAAGTTACCTCAAGCTCCCACTAGCTTTTCCTTGTGTTGGCTGAAACCCTAGCTTTTTTAACACCAAAGGAGGAGCTTCCAAACCTTAAAGAACATAAAGGACTAGCTTAGGATCGGAGTTATACGCGTTAGGAGCTAGATCATCGGAGAAATCGGCTTACCTTGCGAGTTCTCTTCTCCTTTCTCTCTCTAGAAATCTCAAACGTTTTTCCTCTTGTTCAGCTGAATAAACTGACGGTTTTGAAGCTTGGAGGAAGAAGATGATATGTTATATTATGCTTATGTCATTATTCCCTTATGATGATGTCATAATTCCAAAATTGACATTTTCGGATTTTCTGGCAGATTTTCTGCCCAAATTTTGAAAAATCATAACTAATTCTAGAAAACTCAAAATGAGGTGATTCCAAAGCCAAATGAAATATATTTAAGTTCTCTTCATAGGAAAAATATTGGCCATTACTAAAAATCACCACACAATTCCAGAATTACATAAAACTCATCACTGCCCCAAAACAGAGTTCAGTTTCCATCCCAAACTTTGGACAGTCATATCTCCTAGTTCACAAAACGATATGGCACAAATTATATATTCATTTTGAAGCTTGAGATGTGAACTATAAGACTGGAAAGTTTCAGAATTTTTAGACACCATTTGGTCATTCAAAACATTCACACAATCGGACTGCCCAGAATAGAGTTTCACTGGACAGAATTTCAGATTTTGCATCTTTGATTCAATTGGTTCCATTTTCATACCAAACATCATTCCCACATAAATTTTCACAAGGAATCCATTAGAAACACCAAACCAATCAAATTCACATTCCATTGACATGTTTCACCAATAATCACAACATGTCAACACAAGTCACAATTCAAACTCACATTGCAATTCTTTACTTTCCAAAGTTCCAACCAATTCCAAGGAACTCACACACATGGGATTCCACCCACTCAATCTCACAACAAATCAACCCTAACAATTGATCTTCAAGTTACCAATGAGTTTCCTCTTCGGTAACTGACCAATTGGTCGATAACTTTACCCTTTTACCCCGATTATGGCAATTCCTTCTGAATCACCACTAAACACATCATACTTTTCCATTTAGCCACAATATGCGCCCTCCCTCTATTTTAAGTCAATTTAGATATTAATCCATAATTGAACTTAAATATTGGGTTTTGCAGCTGCTCACAACGTATACGCATCACAGTTCACATCATAATCTCCAAAAGGGTCCATTTATCACTAATCACGTCTGCTTTTGGAGTCATCAACCCTTAATCACAATTTGGGATCTTGCTAAACTGGGGCTTAGCAATCCACTAATCTCAGGCTTATTCTCTAGCCTCGAGTCTCAAAATTCGGGGTATTACACCTTGGGTCCCTTGCATAGGCATCAATGGCTTGTTTGAAGGAGAAAAAGAAAATTAAGAGAATATAATTTAAATAATTGTTCCTCTGCCTTGATGAAATTTTATCTTTTGCAGGCATTTGAATTTGAGTTTTGGATAAAGAATGATGAGATAGTATAATATCTTCGAAAAGATATTGGAAAGATGATGATTCGACCCTTGATATTTAGAGAGATAATGACACTTGTGTTTTTCTCTAAATTTATTTAAGGAAAAGAATTGAATTAATTCTCAAGGGATAAAAAGATGTAATTATTTGAAATTAATCTGCCACACCCTTATCTTAATTTTGACTTGTAGTAGAATATTATTGCGTGGTTCGGTAGGCAACAAAGGAATAGCATAAATGTACTGATATTATATGCATGATTACATAAATTCCCCATAGGGGTTTGTACATGATACTTATAAACAATGTAGCCGCACAAACCTACTTGGGTGTCTAAACCCGTCCCAGTGAAATGGAAACATCTTCCTATCTTCGTTCCACCACTGCAATCCTCTCATGTAGCTCTTGTCTCTAATCTCTGCATGCTCTCTGTATTCACTTCTCTAAATTGTTTTAGGGGAGGGTAAGATTTAAGAGAATATCAGTAGATAATAGTACCAATATACATGCAAGATAAGAGCTTAATGCATGGCATACTTACATTACAAAAACCCATGCTAACACAATGACATATCTGCGTACTCAATGTTTCATGCAACAAAACTATGGCCATAGTATAAGCAGAAACAAAGCTTCAATCATTCATATATGTTTCACATAATCAAGCAAAGCAATAACATGCATCATTACACTAGCGCAAATATCAAATACATGCAGGAGAGGTAAGTTCCCTACCTTAACCCTTTCTTGCAACAAAACGTAAGCCTCATAAAGGGTGCCAACAACTCGGCTCTCAATTCGGTCCTTAAATACCAAATGTATAAGAAATAGGTTAAAACTCATTCATGTACCATTTTAGGCACCTCCATAGTGTTTATAGTGGTTATATTAGCCTATGGTGAAAACTTACCAAAATGCCCTAGGGACCCGCCCCGCCCAGCTGTACTTTTCTTGAAATTTTGATATAGGCTATTCTGACATATTTCCGCCCAAGGAATCTATTTTAAAACTCAAAATTACCAAATTAATTACCAAAAGGAAAAATTTCCCTTGGCAGCCCCGTATTAAGGGTTTTAGCAGCGCTTTCGTAATTATGCTTTTTCAGGCTTTTCCGAAAAAGTGACCAATTGTAACCCTACCTAATTTTCCCTTATGATCTCAATAAAACATCAAATCATTGAAAATCCAACTCTAAGCCCTATTTCTATCCCCTGGCTCAAATGCACCAAACTCCAGAGAAAATTGGGGTTTTCCGATTCTGACTCCGCAGACGTGTTCCTTTCTACTCCTAACCACTTTATTAACTATTTAATTAGTTTACAACTACCATTTAGACCAAATTTTGGCAGCATGGCCCTTAGATCAACTCAATTCCAAAATTAAAACCAAAGACAATCCGACAAAATTTCACCAATTAAATCGACCACAGCAGTCATAACAACTAAAGATTGAAGTTTCGGAAGTTACCTCAAACTCTCTCTGGCTTTTCCTAGTGTGGCTGAAACCCTAGTTCTTCCCAACACCAAATTTGAGCTTCCAACACCTTAAAATACATGAAAGAGAAGCTTTGGAGCTGTGTTATATGCGTTAGGTACGAATTTACCAGAAAAATCGACCTACCTCGCGAGTTTTCTTCCCTTCCTCTTTATAGAATTTCACAACTCTTCTCTATCTCTCTCTCTTAGGCTGAAGTTTCACATTAGTTTTAGAGGAGGAGGAAAAAGCATAATTTGTTTTATAATATTACTTTATGCTTTTATTTATTTATTTAAGTAAATTCCAAAATTTTTGGACTTTATGTACATAAGCTTTATCCTATAAGCCCAATTATATTACAACTAATATTTTCCCTCTCTTGACCCATGCAAAAGACTTCTAGGACGTCCTTCCATCAGCCCAAAAGAATTTTCCATGTACCTCATAATTTCAAAACTTGTCATCACATTATTTCTTTATTTCGAACTTCATCACATTTCTGGCAGATTTTCTGCCCAAAATTTGAAAAATCATAACTAAATTTGTAGACCTCGTATCAAAGTGATTCTAAAAGCTATAGAACCCTTATTAAGTCTAGTTTCAAGGAAAAATATAGACTTTTGCCAATTGGAAGTACAAATTTTGAGAACTAATTTATTTGAATGTTACTCCAGAAACTTTCCAATTTTTTTTGGGCTAAATTCAAAAATTCATAACCCCTTGTATATAGCCTCAAATTACCTATAAAATTAAAGCTTAGGATGTCTACTTTCACCCTGTAAAATTTCATAATTTTTACTCATCATTTGGTCATACAAAATCACATGACAATCTCACTGCCTCGTAGGAAATTTCACTGAAAGCATAATCTCATTCACCAAATTTCACCCATCCATTTTATTAAATGCCACAAATGTTTACAAGGTATATTGGGAAATAAAATTTGTGGTGTTACAGTTCTTCCCCTCTTAAATAAATTTCATCCCCAAAATTTGCTACACTTATATAACATAACTTTAGGTAACACTTTCTTATATTCAGTTCTTTTTTATTATATCAATACTTCAAATCCTAGTGGTCGCAGTACAACACTACAGTCACACCATAATGGTACATCTCCAGATTTTTAGTGCAACACAATTGCTACTAACATAAGATAATATGTGGGATAATAATTAAATTCTTTTTTCAGGAGGCTTCCATTCTCTAAATGCATAAGCCAATACATGGCCATGCCGCATTATAACACTTCCCAATCCTGCCTACTGGCATCAATAAGGACAACAAAGGTCCATAGTGAATATGGGATTACTAGTATCAATGTTGATGTGTATTTTTGTCTCAGCTCAATGAAGCCCTTCTCTCTGTTACGGTCTCACAGATAATATTGAGTTTTTAAAACTATTCTAGAGAAATTCGGTATAACTTTTCGGTAATATTCAATAAGACCCAGAAAATTGTGTATTTCAGAAACAATCTTTGGCCTTTTTTAGTTTAGTACTGCTTCCACCTTGCAAGGATCCCTTAAGACTACTTGCTGTGAGACTATATAGCCTAAATGTCTAACTTCTGAAAGCCAAATCCCACATTTGCTTACCACCTTAGTTGGATCCCACTTGACCTTCATAGTAACACACAATCATTCATAGAGAATAAGATACTATATATGCCTTGCACTATATAATGCAATATTATACTAACACATAATCAATTCATTCAGAAATGTGTTCAAAACCAACCACTGTTGTAACCCCTACATATTCCGTACCTCAGTCCTCAACTGGGCATATTAGTGTACCTGTAGGCACTGTCCGAAGGCATTTATTCACCAGTGTACCTGAAGGCACTGCCCACAGGCATTATTCACCAGTATACCTGGAGGCACTGTCTGAAGGCATTATTCATTAATGTACTCAAAGGCACTACCCGTAGGCATTATTCATTAATGTACTGGAAGGCACTGCCCAAAGGCATTATTCATCATACATATTACAGAAGATGGCATATACAAAGCATATAAACATTCACATAGTGTATGAAGGATTAAGTTACTACATTGGCCTTTCTTGGATAATATTGGATTTATAATCTTCCCTTAGTTTTATGTTCAGCTGCCTCTCTCGTAGCTCATTATTATGATCCTTGATCATTGATCCATGTTTGATATTATGCTAACTTGCCAAAAATTTATTATATTGGGTCAAGTTATAGCTTTTTGACCCAGCCCAGCATCTACACCTCCTAGCCTTACTATTTTTGTGTTTCACTATACCAGTTTTTGGCCTGTTTCAACTTAAATCATTATGGGACATTTCAAATTTTCATGGAATCAAAACTTAATAGTTGATTCCTAGGTGTTACATATTACTTACCAACCCTTTTACTCATACCTTTCATCACCTCATTTGCCATCCACCGATCAACTCCTAGTATAGCCTCAAGTTAGTGGAATAGTAGAAAAATCAATTCTTTCTCTCATTCATGAAAGATTTTTCATCTCAATCAATCCTTTACGGAAATATTTTATGATCATAATCTTTCCCTATGCTAGGCTTAACGACTAGCAACCTTTCAAAATTCCTTTCTGAAAAGGATTCGTGCCTATAAGAATCGTGTTCCTTAATTCTACGGATCATTACTAGCCTCGCACAATTCTGAATACCTCTGCCAACCTAAGGACATAGCAGTCCCCTAGGTCTTAGGGCCTCTAGACACACAAGTCTACTACAACGTATCTAGCATGTAATATCATACAGCCTAGGGTCTCTAACTCAACTGTTAAGTTCCTCATGAAATCCAGAGCCTCAATATCACATAGATTGGAAATCATTTTCCTTAATTACACCTATAGGTTCGCTAAGAATAAGGATCAATAACACTTATTCTAACCTTTATAATATTCGGGTAATGTCCTCAAAACATTACTGAAGGTTCAATACTATTTACTAGGTTCAAACTTCCATCCTGGAACAGAACCATAGTGCAATAATTTCACATTCTGACCTAAGCACTATTTTAGCTTAGATCTAGTTTAAACCTATTCCCAACCTTCAGTGTTATCAGTTCATATCCTTTAGGATCGACATACAACATAATTACCACACATCATGTATCACCGTATATCATTCCTATATACCTGTAACACCACGGTGTTACTAAGGATCATTACTTAGCATGGGGAAACCTTAAAACATTTACTATACCTCAAATTTCCATAACCCCATCAATGGATCTTTCTGAGTAGTATTCACCGCAACAGAAATGTCCTGATTTAAAATCATACTTATATCATCATTATCTCCATACATTTAAGCACCCTTTAAATCATCTAAATTAAATGATCATTAGTTATGGAGAAACCTTAAGATAATTACTAATCCTCAAGTCCCCATGACCTATCAACTCAACTTCCCAGGAGGTCACCCATCCTAGGATTTTCCTGGGTTGAACACGCTTAACTTTCACATACCCATGTCTAAACGCAGATACCGACTTCTACTGCTTTCATCCACTGGTACCCCATGACTACCCTCAACTCAAAAGATGTGTCAACTATCTCCGGTCACTAAAATACTAGGTATGGACTGCACATTGGCCTTGGGTGTACCCGCTTGCTCAGGTTTTATGATATCCTTGGACTATCCTCAGTCAGTATTGCATTACTTATTGCCTTCAGGTATTCCACTATTTCCCTAAGGCATGTCTGTTCCTTTCAAAGCTTAGGAACTAGCCGAAGCAATTCACTTCGCAGTTCCTATCACTGTATAATCAAGTATATCAGTATACTATCCTGTTGCCAGAACCACCGCATTTATCCTGAGCAGACAATTATATCCTTGCTCTGATACCAAAATGTCACATCCTTATCTTATTTTTGACTTGCAGTGAAATATTATTGCGTGGTTCGGTGGGCAACAAAGGAATAGCATAATATATACTGATATTATGTGCATGATTACAGAAATTCTTCATAGGGGTTTGTACATGATAATTATAATCAATGTAGCCACATAAAGCTACTTGGGTGCCTAAACCCATGCCAGCAAAATGGAGACATCTTCCCATCTTCGTTCTACCACTGTAATCCTCTCGTGTAGCTCTTGTCTCTGATCTCTGCATGCTCTATGTATTCACCTGTCTAAATTGTTGTAGAAAAGGGTAAGATTCAAGAGAATCTTGTAGGTAATAGTACCAATTTGCATGCAGGATAAGTGCTTAATGCATGGCATACTTGCATTACAAAAGCCCATGCTAATACAATGACATATCTGCTTGCTCAATGTTTCACGCAACAAAACTATGGCCACGGTATAAATAAAAATAGAGCTTCAATCATTCATATATGTTTCACATAATCAAGCAAAGCAATAACATGCATTATTACGCCAGCACAAATATCAAATACATGCAGGAGAGGTAATTTCCCTACCTTAACCCTTTCTTGCTTCAAAACGTACGCCTTATAAAGTGTGCTAACAACTCGGCTCTCAATTCTGTGCTAAAATATCAAATGTACAAGAAATAGGTTAAAACCCATTCATGTACCATTTTAGGCACATCTATAGTATTTATAGTGGTTGTATTAGCCTATGGTGAAAATTTACCAAAATGCCTCCAGGGACCCAGCCCTACCCCACTGTACTTTTCCCAAAATTTTAACATGGGCTATTCTGATATATTTCCACCCAAAGAATCCATTTCTAGACTCAGAATTACCAAATTCACTACCAAAAGGTGAAATTTCCTTTGGCAGCCCCGTATTAAGGGTTTAAGGGGCGTTTCTGTAATTATGTTTTTTCGGGTTTTTTCCGAAAAAGTGACTAACTATAACCCCATCTAATTTTCCCTTATGAACTCAATAGAATCATCAAATCACTAAATATCCAACTCTAAGCCCTATTTCTATCCCTTGGCTAAAATGCACCAAACTCTGGGGAAAATTAGGGTTTTTCGATTATGACTCTGCAGACATATTCCTTTCTACTCCTACCACTTTATTAATTATTTAATTAGTTTACAACTACCATTTAGACCAAATTTTGGCAGCATAGCCCTTAGCCCAACTCAATTCCAAAATTAAAACCAAAGACAATCTGCCGAAATTTCACCGATTAAATCGACCACAATAGTCATAACAACCAAAGATTGAAGTTTCGGAAGTTACCTAAAACTTCCTCTTGCTTTTCCTTGTGTGGCTGAAACCCTAGCTCTTCCCAACACCATATTTGAGTTCTAACACCTTAAAATACAAGAAGGAGAAGCTTAGGAGTGGTGTTATACGCATTAGATACGAATTCACCAGAGAAATCGACCTACCTTTCTTCCCTTTCTCTCTCTAGCTAGAATTTCACAACTCTTCTCTCTCTCTCTCTTGGGCTGAATTTTCATGTCATTTTTAGAGGAGGAACAAGAAGCATAATGTGTTTTATAATATTACTTTATCCTTTATTTATTTCTTCAAGTAAATTCCCAAAATTTGGAACTTCATGTACATAAGCTTTATGCAATAAACCCAATTATATTGCAACTAATATTTTCCCTTTCTTAGCCCATGTAAATGACATCTAGGATGTCCTTCCATTAGCCCAAATGAATTTTCCATGTACTGCATAATTTTAAAACTTGCCATCACATTATTTCTTTATTTTTGGACTTAATGACATTTCTGGCAGATTTTCTACCCTAAATTTGAAAAATCATAACTAAATTTGTAAACCTCATATCAAAGTAATTCTAAAGGATATAAAACCCTTATTGAGTCTATTTTCAAAGAAAAAAATAGAATTTTTCCAATTAGAAGCACAAAATTCCCAGAATTAATTTATTTGAATGCTGCTCAAAAAACTTTCAAATTTGTTTGGGGTGACACCATATAAAGTGACCTTTATGCCCTTCATTAATGAGGTGACACCTTCTTATGACTTAGAAAAGAGGTAACCTTGTGAAATCACCTTCCTACTATTCATTAATTGTAAGTGGCCATATTTTAGCTGTTCTTGGGTAATGGAAGACATGCATTTGGGCTTAAATGGAGGTCACAGGGCCCATTTAAGGAGTATAAGTCATAAGTTAGCACATATGGGCCTTAATCATGGTGTACTTTGGCCCAATAACAGTCTTAAGCCCTTGTTTTTCATGAAACCTTTTGCATATGCGAATATGCACCTTCTCTTCCATGGTTTATTGGCTTTTTAACTTTAATTCTTGAATTTCCCTACAATAAACATAACCAAAAATACCTTTGTGCAAATCAGTTTAATCTAGGAAATAAAAATATAACAATTCTATCCTTTTTAGCATTTATTTTATCCAACACCTTCTAATCTAAAATAATCATAATAATCACATTTAAGCACAATAACAATGATAAAATCTCATAAATAGATATACAAATATATAATAAAATAGGGATATATTAGGGTGGCAGATCTTATACTACACCAATATGCTAAACAGAATATTTTGTTTCTATCCTTTCTTTATCCCAGATAGGTAGTGCACCAAATTTCTTTGTATCCAGTTCCAGTATCTCAAGCTTTAGACACTATCAGATGGACTGGCAATATGTCTAGGTCTTATACAGTTTGACATGGATATCGAGTTGCAGAAAAAGGAAGGTTGAGCTATACAAGGTGTGGAGATAATATGTCAAATGATTTGGAAGTCAAGGCTCCCACCGAGACTAAGGTTACTTCTATGGAAGATGGTCAGAGGAACTTTACCAACTATTTACTTACTTAAATATAAATACTTCACTGCGACAAAGGTAAGTACTTTCTATGCAAGTGATGATGAATTCCTAGATCATTTGTTTCTTTATTGTCCTTTTGTGAGAGCATGTTAGTTTAGAAGTAATTTGGGAATTAAGATTGACTCTCTACCTTTTAAACCAAACCACTATCTCAATAGGTGATGGTATTGTTGCAAGATCATAAAGATTTTGATAATTTCTTAACTTTATTGCCTTTTCAATTTTAGATTCTTTATGGTTTGTACAGAATAGCATTTATCATGCAGGGAAGCAATTTTCTCCTATGCAAGTTGTTCATATGGCTTAAGGTTAAGCACTAGCTATTACCCTCCTTATCGTTGCAGCAAACAAAATAGAACTTGAATGAGCAAGAGGACATAGCAATGGGAACAAGAATATGGGTTGGAACACTAGTTCATGAAGTCCAAGATCAACAAGTCTGACTCGAGTGTTCAATGTGTTCATATTCAAGTATGCTTTAAAGAGGAAAATTTCAATAAGTAGACTATCATTCCATCAGTTAAGCTAGGTGCTCTTCATCTACAACTTTTAACTCTTCATGAAGTATTGGTGTTTGTTTTGAGTCAGCAATACTTACAACAACCTCAATGCTTTCCTTTAGTTTGTAAGCTAGTGAAGAATTCTCATATCAAAATCATTACTAAGACTAGGCTAGTTCCATGGAATCTTTCATATATCTTATAGGATGGTTGTAATATGCTATAATCCTTTGTACACTTTGTGTTAGTTGCATAAATATTTTCATTTTTATTGGGAAAAATTTTTAATTTTGATTCACTTGTCTCTAGACTCATTACTTGAGAGACAAAATGAAACTCATATATATATATATAAATTGCCAACCCATTTTATGTATGTTTTGCCCTAAATAAAATTTAGCTAGACACACGTATCTATCTATCTATCTATCTATATATACACATAACTTTCTATATGAATTGTAATATCCTAAATTGTGATTTAGGGCTAATGGCTTCAAAGGTGATGTAATTAATGTTAATCAAACACTTTTGAAGCATAAGATGTGAATTTTTGACTGGAATGTGTTATAGCCAATGCCTATACCCTGTATTTTAGGTTAATTGTGAAAAAGTGTCCAAATTAGGTCAAAATATAGGGGAGGGCGTATGGTTGAGTTAAAGGAATTATATAAATATGTTTAAGGATGATTTGGTATATGTTGTGATAATCAGGGGCAAAACAGTAAAGTTACCGACTAATTGATCAGTTACCGAAGAGGAAACTCAGTGGTAACTTAAAGATCAATGGCTGAGATTCACCTATCAAGGAATCAAGTGGGGTAGAATCATGTGCTTTGAGTTCAAATGAAATTGTGGTGAAGAGACTAAGATCATGCTATGTGTCAAAAGAGGAACCATTGGATGTGGTCAAAATTGTCAAAGCATTTTTCCTTTCTCCTCTCTCCCTCAAGTCGGATTTTGGGCATTGGGAAAACCAAAAACTGATCTCATCTTCATCATCTCATTTCTCTCTCCTTGGCCTACATTTTCGGTGGTATTGAAGTAAGAAATAGAAAGTAAAAGGTGATATTTTGATGTTATTATTGTGCACTCTGATATGTACGAATGTGAATTAACTATGCAGGTAATTATATTCAAAATTTAAAATTGAGACCAGGAAAGGATGAAAATGATTTTAACTCTCTGTGGGTCTCTAAACCAATTTAATTATGTGTTATCAAATCATAATTATGCTGATTAAGGTAAGGGGTTACAAATAGTTTTCTTTGTATTTGTTAAACTTATTTCACTATTACTTTGTCATTGTGTCTCAACCTCCTTATCTTTAATTTTCAACATTCAAAATAATATTTTATGTGTGTACATTGATTTTTACTCTTGATTTCTTCATCTACCAAGTTTTTACTTTTTGTCTTTTTCACCAATTCATAGATATTTGTGTTTGTGAAATTGTAAACTCTTATAGAGAGCTTTGGTGTAACTGTTTATAATCATATGTAAGCTATGGAGTAATAGGTGTAACCCCCTTTGTAATTATGATTCAAAATATGTAATTATAACGGATTAGAGACCAATAGTTAAACAAGACGTATTTCAATCCTATCTTCATAGTGGGGTTTTTCACAAATTTATTTCAAGATCTCTTTTAAACCTGGTCTCAAATTTCACAATTTAAATATAATTACCTTGCGCAGTCAAATCACATTCATATATCAGAGTGTACAATAAGATCTCGGCAACCCCCAGGTTTCATATAGATACTAAGGATTTACAAATTCTCATTTAGGGGATTACATGAAGTCTTTTTAATATTTACATCCCGAATAAGTACAATAATCCCAATACCAAAATTGATAACCAACAACCAAAATCAAAATCCCCCTAAGGAGTCATATCCGCCCTTGGTCGTCTCTTTCCCTTGGAGCCACTTGCCCTATCTGAAGGTTAGTCAAAGGAAAAAATGAGATTCAAAGAATCCCAGTAGTAACAAATCACTTAAACTATACATAATCACAGAGTTTGGAATGATATCATCAAACAGCATCATAGCATAAACACAGCACGCAGGCTGCCACATATGCACATAATCACATAGTCTCATCCCCCGTATTCCACCGCCCCAAATGCACGGTCCTCCCACCATCAACACTGATAGGCCGCATGTGAAGAATTCAAAAATATTCTTTTGACTTTCACATAATCACATCCCCCATATTCCACCGCCCCAAAGGCACGGTCCTCTTACCGTCAACACTAATAGGCCACAGGTGAAGATCTCACAATAATGATAAATCACACATACAATATATCACATATAGTATAAGGAAAAGTGTTACTACCTTGTTCTTTCCGAGCATGCTCTGACACAGATGGCTCATGAGCAGGGCAAATATCAAACCCTATAAACCAAAATAAAGGACAATAGGTTATTCTCTATTCCAAATTCTTAGCTTCATAACACTTAAAGTTGGTTATCATTTGAACTCTTTAGGTGGCTTCTACAAGCCTAGACACATGCTTAAAGGGTTGGGAAGAACTACACAAAACACCCATTTTTCAACAATATAACACTGATTTTTGGCTCATTCACTCGAATGAAGAAGGCCTTACTTGAGTGATAATGAGATTTGTACTCGAGCATGGAAGCTCACTCGTGCGAGTGCTTACCTGAGAGTAACCACAGAGATAGAAAGTAACCACAGTACTCGAGTTCTAACCACAACACTCGAGTGGTAGCCTCATGTTCATCTGAGTCCTACAAAGTGAGGCATAGGAAGTGACTACCCGAAAGCAATTGAAACCCTAGAATGAGAAGTGCACTCAAGCACTAGCTTTAGTACTCAAGTGATGGCTCAGCACTTCTGGGTGCTAAGACACACTCTTACAAAATGGACTACAAGTGACAACACGAGACACAAGTTCTTAGTGCCAAATGCACAGGCACTCGAGTGAGACCATACGCACTAAAGTGAGAACCCAAATCACCCGCAAGTGATAACTTGTACTCTTGCATTCTAGCATGAAAGTGCAACCGAACACTGAAGGAAAAGCGAAAATATGATGTTGCACTCAAGTGAGGCTTATTAAAAGCCAAAACCCAGCAACTGACAGCATTTTCCAAACCTCCCACTAAAGTGTCCAATAACTCCAAAAATCCACAAACAACCTTTTCCCATAAAAATCTTTACAAGGAACCCATTGGAGACCTTAAAACAACCAAATTCTCATTCTGGCAACAAGTTCTTACTTTGGACACTACATTCTCACACACCAACCAATGACACCAATTTCCTTTCCAAAGTTCCAACTAACTCTAATGGCCCAAAGAGACAATGTTACACTAATTTCACCTCAACACACTAGGCAATTCATCAATTTTAAATTATACCAAAATCAAGGTAAAATCCAAAATTTACAAATCTTAATCAATGATCACAATGAATATGCCAATAAAGAGTTCTTTCTTACCTCTTCCTCTTTCCAAAGGTAGATTCTTGATTCAACAACCTCCAAATTTCTTCAAGCACTAAAAGACCACGTTTCCAAAATTTACAACCATAGCAATGAAGCTATCATCACCATGAACAAGATTAATAAAGATGAATGGAGCTAAAGGAGACATTAAGCAAGTCAAAACCTCACCTTTCACTTTCTCTTTCCTTCCTTAAGCACATGAAAATGGAGAATGATAAGAGAGAATGAGATGATAATAAAGAAACATATTTTTCCCTTATTCCATGCTCCCTAGCCAACCTTGAAAGAGAGAGGAAAGAGGGAAATGTGTTTGAAAAGTTGACTTAGTCCCATAGCTCTCATGTTGCCACCTGTCAACATCTCATTTCTCCTTCCATAGTACACATGAGTTCACACACACATGATTTTACTCTCTTGACAATAAATCTAAGCCATTGATTTTGGATTTACTAAGGAGCTTTCTCTTTAGTAACTGACCAATTGGTCAATAACTTTCCATTTTCCCATTTTGCCCCTTATTATGGCAATTCCACTTGAATCACCACTAAGCACATTTTATCATTCCATTTCATCTTACCATGCGCCCTCCCTCTTATATAATTCAATTTAGATGTTAATCCACCTTTGAACTTAAATACAAGATTTGGGCACTGATCATAACACATTCAAATCGAAAGTTTACATGATATTCTTTAAAAGTGTTTATTAAGAATAGTTACATTCACTTGTGAAGTCATTAGCCCTTAATCCCAAGTTGGGGCATTACAATAGGTAACTTTAAAATTTCTTCCATATACTTGTGAATATTGTGTGTAATTGAATTGTGGATGACTATATTTTATTTTAAAACTGTAGGGACTATATATGTGTATATACTCTAAATTCTCTATTAAGTAATGCTACAATCAAATTTCTTTACAACTCATTCTCTTCATATGTTAATGTATTAATTATGATTAATATACTATTGGAATATTGTTTCCTTCAAAGCATAATTGTATATGTAACAATGTTTAATATGATTGGAGACTTTATTTAATGCATTTTGACTTTTAATGATATTGTATTTATTAGTTATTGGATAAACTATCATGGCATTTGCATTTGTGAGGGTTGTAGTGAAGAGAAGAAATTTGTAAGATGAATTCTTTTATCACGTCGTATGCCATCATTTAGTGCACAACAGATGGCACTTGTTAAGGCCCCTTCTTCCTTGTTTACGTTTGACTAGGATTGCATTAGAGCTATGGGACATATGACACTTCCTAAGTTTTGTTCTTTTAAGGAGGGGAGCCATAGTCCGAACTTGAGCTGTACACCTTGGCCAGGTACATCTCAAGATCTAGTGAGCTTAGGACAATCCAATCAAATGGATGAGTTTCTGTTAGACTATGTGTTAGCCTATAGCTCTAGTTAATAGAGGATGGATGGTATATAAGAGAGGTTATAATTGTCCAGTCTCGGGCATCATGGGTTAGCCATTTAAGGGCTCGGTGCACTAGTGTAGCAACAACAGGTACCTATTAGAGCACTCGCACCTTTTTGATTTAGGTGATGTCCTTGGTGGAGAGCCATTCTTCGCTACTAGTTGTTAGAACAGGCTGACACCCAAGAGGGGGTGAATTGGGTGATTATAAAAACTTAACAACTATGAAATTCTTTTCGCATCTTATGAAAGCAATAAGTATGTAAGTAATGAAATATAAAACCATAATCAGTTATTGAAATCATATATGCTGGAAATATAAGAGTTTTGGGAAGAGAAGATGCAAACTATGATTTATCCTGGTTCTGTCCAATCCACGATGACCTACGTCCAGTCTCCAGGCTCCTCCTGAGATTTCAATCCACTATCTCCCTTAAGTTTAACAGGGTACTTGAGAACTGCTACAATCCCACAAGTTTAATCTTGGCACTTCTAAAGCCTTTACAATTCTCGTACTGAGACAAAGACTCCCCCTTACATACTGTAAGGATACAATCTATTTCCCGCTCAAGATTCCCCAATCTTGAATAATTATCACAAATATAGAATAATTACAATGAGTGATTACTTCTCTCTATATGAAGTAGATAATGATTAACACTGAAGTACATAGTGGGAGTATCATTATAGAGCTTTGATCAGGTTAGGTTCAGAGTAACAGCAAATCAACATTATAGGCATGGGCTCTGTAACCCCCTCCATAATTATATCTGAAATAAGACATTAGAGTGAAATAGAGACCAATAATAATCAAAATTCATTTATATACCCATCCTTAAGAAAGGGTTTTCACAAATACATTTAACAAACACTTTAACCTGGACTCACATTCACATTTCGAATACAATTACATTGCGAAGATAATTAACATTCATATAAATATCAGAGTGCACAATAATAATACCAGAAATCCTGGGTTCATATCTTCACTAAAGATACGTAGGCATATATGCCTTTTACAATTTCTCAAATGGGGATTACACAATTTTCTTTCCAAATACATATCCAAATGCACCTCCACAACATATACATCCAATATCCAATTATACGTTCTAATCTATCATCCGAACATATACAATTATCCTAGCATATAACGATAACCAACTACCAAATCAAAATGCCCATAAGGGATTCTCGCCGCCCCTAGCCGCTTGCTCCTTCCTCGAGCCACTTGTCCTATCTAAAATGTTGGTAGGGGAAAGTGAGATTCTAGAGAATCCCAGTAGGAAACAGATACCAATATGCATGCAAGATAAGTGTTTAATACATGACATGCTTGCATCACAATAACTCGTGTTCACATAATGATATATCCGCATGCTCAATGTTTCAACAACATACTCATGGCTATAGCATAAATAGAAACAGAGCTTCAATCATTCATATATGTTTCACATAATCAAGCAAAGCAATAACATGCATCAATACAAAAACACAAATATTAATACATGCAGGAGAGGTAAGTTCCCTACCCTTATTCTTCCACGTATGCTCCAACATCGGCTACTTGCGATCCGAGCAGATATCAAACCATGATCAGGGCGAATACCCAACCCTATAACCAAATCAAGGATATATGATCATTCTCTTTTCCAAATTATCATTTTCATAACACTTAAATTTGGTCACCATTTATGACCTTTAGGTGGCTAATCAAAGCCTAAATACATGCCTAAAGGCTTGGGAAACACTTGACCAAAGGTCACCTTTTAAAAGTCCAAAATACTGATTTTTGGGGGTTGGCCACTGCCAGCCTACCCATGGGCCGCGGCCAATGGATGCACAGAAGGTCTTGGGCCGTGGTTCAGAACCTCTGGCCGCGCCAAGAAAATTCTGTTTCCTGGCTGAACTTCTATAATTCATAACTAATTCTAGAAAAATAGAAACGAGTTGATTCCAAATCCAAAAGAAAGGTACTTAAGTCCTCTTTCCAGGAAAAATATGTACCATTACTGGAAATCACCACAAAATTCTAGAATCACACAAAACTCCACACTACCCCAAAACAGAGTTCTGTTTCAATCCCAAACTTTGGACAACCATATCTCACAGTATACTAAACGAAAAATATATGTCCATTTTGAAGCTTGGGATGTGAACTTTAAGACTGGAAAGTTTCACCATTTTCTGAAATCATTTGGTCATTCAAAACATCCACACAAATAAACTGCCCAGAACAGAGTTCCAAGGGACAGATTTTCCAATTTTCTACCAAAGTGTCCAATGACTCCAAAATCATTAACCAAACCTATTCCCATACAATTTTCCATAAGGAACAAATTGGTAACCTCAAAATGACCAAAATCGCAACCCATTTACATGCCCTGTTTTGACCAAAGCACAAAACCAACACAAAAGGTGCCAAACTTCACATTTAAGCTTCAATGCAATTCTATCAATTCAAAACACTAAATAAGGCACCATTTCCATAACAATAACATACTATACTTCTGAAGACCCTAAATCATGAAAATTAGGGCTAAAATTCCAGAAATTCAAGGCCTAACCAATGGCCACAAAACTTATATGAAAAAGAAGCTTTCACTCACCTCAACAACTTTCCCAAAGAAGTTCCTTGATTCACCCAAGTCCACAAGTCACGTGTGAGAGTTTCCAAGGAACAGGGTTATTTTCCCTCTGCTTTGATACCATAATTGTCTAGTCCCGGGCATCACGAGTTAGCCATTTAAGGGCCCGATGCACCTTATTGTATATGAGTGTATATGTGTATGTATGTACATATATATACATGTGTGTGTGTGTATAATCAATTCTTTTTTTAAATGATACATGGTTTGCTTGTGTATATTAGACATTTGCAATAGTTACTAAGACATAGAATCTCATCCCTTTATATTAAAATTTTTCATGTTAATGTTCTAGTGGAAAGCAAAGGAAGGCCGGATAGAGTGAGCCTTATAGGCTCTATTAGGCTTCTTGTGCACTTTATGTCACTTTATATTTAATTACCATGACAATAGGATCATTTTTTTGTCCTAAAATATTTTGGTTGATAAATGTTTGTTTGAAGCTAAACTTTTGAGCTAATATTTGAAAGTATTAAATAAATGTTGTTTAAATGTTCTATAATAAGGATAGAGCCCTAAGTCCATAAATGATGTTTACCATATTGAACATTACACATATATGTTGTTTGGATGAGGTATTACACTAATCCCATTCAAAAATTCCCAAGACAAAATGATCTGGAGTTTAAGCTCTTCTGGTGAGTGAGTACCTTGTTTCAAAAGGTTTCAAACTCATCATTGATTCATCCTCCAACAAAGCAAATGATTCCTTTTGGAAATTTTTATGGACATTCACTTCCAATGAAAGACTTGCTTTTGTATTGAACTTATTAAATGAGATTTTATCAGCTGTAGATATTTTTATTGATCATAACCTAAATGCCAATGGTTGTTGTGCTTTTGGATGCTCATTTCAAGAATCTGTGGAACACATTTTTGTTAATTGTCCTTTTCACAAAGACTATGTAGTTTGGAGGCCTATCTATCCAATTCCCTTTTACATATCTTGATAAGTTTGAATTCGGGTTAAAAGGTACTTTATTCAACCTACTCGGAGATGGTCATATGGGGATGCTCACTGCTATCATAAAACTTCTTTCAATCATTTGGATGAAGAGGAATCTAATGTTGCATAAAGGATCAAAGGTAACTCTATTGTCGGTGATCAAAGAGATAAACCATGTTTCATCCATGTATGCTTTGGCTTTTACTCCAGATGTGCCTAAATCAAAGATATATGTTGAACCTTCATCAATGATCCAGAAGTTTGATCAATTAGATGATGGATGGATGGATGTTTTTTGGAAAAATATAAGTTTAGACAAAAATCCTTCTGTCAATATGAATTTGCTTCCAAGGGCAATCTATTCAATCTCTGATTTGGAAGAAAGTATCTAATTAGCCTCTTGTTGCTCTATAATGCTTCAGAGCATCTCTACATTGGATCATGAAATGTCCTCTTTACTCATCTTCCAATTGTAGGAATCCAAAAAGTTTTATGTATCAAGAGAAAACTTCTGTCATGGAAAGGATAAAACAAAAATTCTGTTAATATCTTCCACAAGGACATAACCTCTTTTCTAAAATATTTAAATTTTCAATTTTCTTTGTTTAAATCACTTTACTGTGATGTTTTTAATGCATTGCAATCTTGTCCATACATAATTGTAAAAACATGATGTATTATCATTTATTTCATTAATGCATTTTGCTTATTATAAAAAACATTAAGGGCCCGTTTGGTTCAACCCCATTACCACATGCAATGCAATGCAAAGTAATGGGGATGCAATGCAATTAGAATTACCAGGATAATGTTAGGTAAGCTTTTTAGAAGGGGGTGCAATGAGTTATTTTATAATAATGTTTTAAAATTAATATATATTTAAAAGACCAATTTACCTTTAATTCATAGGCTCATGCACTGATTCTTCTTCTTCAACAACCCTATCAGCAGCAACCATTTCTCTCACATAAGTGGAGGAGGACAAGCACAGTGGTGGGGAAGATGATGGTGGTGGGGACGACGATGGTGGAGTGGACGATGGTGTCTGAGGACGAGCAAGGAGGCATTTTTGATACATGTACAGTGAAGATATCCATTTATATTTTCTAAGTAAATTATCTTTCCAACAAAGGCCAATAGGTTGACTACTTGACTGGCAGATTTGGCCTTTTTCAAGGTTCAATAGCTTCCTCTAGCTGTGAAGCTACAGTAATCCCATTTCAATTAAGTAAATTGTACTATTTTTTTAAATTTTCTAAAGCAACATTAAGTTGGGAATAAAGTAGATTTTCAATATATGTCAACTCAAGAGAAGTTGATCCAGTCAATCGATTCCCAATGTGTTCCATAATTTGATTTGATTTAGCTTTTCTTATTGAGATTGAATGAGCAGAGATGATTTACACTTGAATGAGTAGAGATGATTTACACTAGATTTTCCTTTAGTTACCTATGAGGTAGAGAATGCATAGATGGAGACTTTTCTGAATGAGAACTTAGGGGATGTGAAGCCTAAGAACTCGTTTGAGGAGGCGCTTTAGCGATGGAGAAAACTTTGTTTGCTAGTGAAAAACCGTAAGAGGAGATTTCGCTTCACTGCTAATATCTTCAAAGAATTTGAAGCAAAAGCTATAAGATGCTATAATTAGGTTTCTTCTTTTATACTTTTCGCCCCTTCATTTTTATGACTGGTCTGAAACTTTGGGGGGAAGCTTAGCAGGAATCACATGCCTTGTCTTATTCTCACGAAGAAGACAAGCAGGGTAAAATAGTTTCAGGATTCAGCTATTTCTACTTTAGCTCCTACTCCTCCTCCCAATCCCAATAAATTGTCCATAATGTCTATAAATCTAAATGGCTCTTTTGCTTCATTGCCTTATATGTTACTGGATTTTTTATTCTATTTATATGATTCACATTGCTTTATATGATTCACTACTCAATTCAAATGGAATGGAAAGTTGGGCTGGTCTTGAGTAATTAATGAACTGCATGATCCTACTGATATTCTAATACATATGGAATGTGTCATTACTCTACTCTAAAAGTTGCTTATATGGAGCACAAAAATTTTGTGTTCAAGTTTATTGTTGATTGATGCTCCTTTTCGGATAGAGTAAAGACTCTAGGCTAATGTATCTTCTTCGTACCACCAGCCATGTATAGAGTTCAATTAACTATTGCATTGTTTTTTTTCTTGGTGCTAGGTTCTCATAGACAATGTAGTCCAGGTTCTATTAGACAATGCAGTGAAAAATGCAGCAGCATTGATAAAGTCGAGTTTGTCTTCCCAAAATAGAAAAAGAAACATGAAAATCCACTTTAAAAGTTATACACAAGTTGGTTTGATTCTATATCATCTTATTGATCAATTACTGTGTTTCTTTTCTTATGATCCCCAATAACAAGTTACCGCTAATTGAAAGCTTTTTTCCAAGCCACACAAATTTTGCTATATGGCTAGAATTTAAAGAAGCAAGGGAAGGTTGAAATCTGGAGTTAGCTACACAAAGAAGGGGTTGGGAAAGGTTGAAATAATTAAGTGAGTAATTGGTTAGTGAATAGGTCATGTTCATCATCATAAAATTAAAAGCACAAAAAGAAATTCAGTACAGTCAGAAATATGCCTTTCAGATCATGGGTTACTGTCTCACCACGGCCAAATGAATAGCAAACATATTTTGCTATATGGCTAGAATTCTGTATTTAATAAAGAAGCAGGGGAAGGTTGAAATCTGCGTTAATTACATAAATAAGGGGTTGGGAAAGGTTGAAATTGGTGTTGTTCATCATGATAAAATAAACCAGAAAGTTAACGCAGGGCACCAAGCCATGAGATGATTGGTTCGACATTGAGAAGGAATGGACTGAACTAGGCACAAGCAATAATCAAATCTAACCAGAAAATTCGAAGAAGGCCAACGATGAACTCACCTTGCCGATGCTAGATAACAAAGGCGTTCTCATCGATTTCTTCAAACCTCTTGTCTCGTCGGCAAACCAGCCCTACCGTTGTGTTAATGCATATTAGGGATTGTGATTTTCATAGATATAATATTTTGAAGGGTAAGTATGTCTTTTCATATGTGATATTTGAGGGCAAAATTGACATTTTAAATAGATTGCAGGCCTACAATGAGGATTCATAGGGTTCCCCCTATGAATGGGGATTACCAAAAATGTGCAATCCCTTTTGCAAGTGCAGTCTCTTTTACCATTATTAGGCCCAACCAAACAGGCCATTTATGGTAAAGCAATAAGGATTATCTACTAGTGGAAAAAGGGCTTTTTAGACCAGTTAAAATTGATTTTTTAGACCGGTTCTAGATCTGGTCTTGATACAGCCGGTCTTAAAAGTATGTCACTTTTGAGACCAGTTTGGTAACCGGTCTTAAAAGTCTCACTTTTAAGACCGGTTGTATTAATAACCGGTCTAAAAGCAACAATTTTAAGACTGGTTTTCATGAGCATCGGTCTTAAAAGAAATCTTTTGTAAGGCGATTTATGTAACATTTTTAAGACCGGTTATAATTATAACCGATCTTAAAAGTTATTTTAAGACCAGTTTCATATATAACTGGTCTTAAAAATTTTAATTTTAAGACCGGTTGTACATAAAATTGGTCTTAAAAATTTAATTTTAAGACCGGTTATAATATAACCGGTCTTAAATTAAGACCGGTTATAATTATAACCGGTCTTAAAAGTGTTATTGTTTTAATTGTTTTTGATTAGGTTAGTTATCAGAACGCATCCTTGAATTGCTACCTCCAATGCCATACTTATTAAGTGGCATATGGTGTTCAGTTTGCTTCCACTTACAATGTTCTTTTGCTTTAACCTTCTACTTACAATTTCCTTTTTCTTTAACCTTCTCATTGAATTGGGAACTTGTAACATGTCATATATCCTCATGTATAATGTTTTGTTTAAAACCATCATATATATATATGCATAAATGAATTCAACCATGTCATATCATCCAACCAACAAGTCAATTCATCAAAATATACAAAAACCATGTTAAAACCAACAAACATGTCAAATCATGCAACCAACAATATTTGCAACCAACCAACATGTCAATTCATCAATATATATAAAAAATCCTCAGTTTTACAAGAACTCACTATTGTAAAAGTTCATTTATGAATTCAGCACAACAATTACGAATGTGCTTAATATCTTCTTCTGGAAAGGAGTCAGCAAGTTCAAACATCTGAAACACCAAAGCCAGGAAAAACATTAACTTCACTTTAAAAAAATAAAAGCAATACAAAATTTTTGAAATATATAAACATTTACCTCTTCAGTAAGTTCTGTCGTGCCTAAGGTACTAATATTATACATGTGCCTCAGAATATACATCCCACACAAGTTAGACCCCAGTGGTTGCCTACGGGTCTGAAAAATAATATGATATTGTTAAAACAAGTATAAAATTAAAGCATGGCTTATTATTGAATACATTCTTAAAACAAACAAATATGTGACTAACCTTTGGCAAGATCCATGTAGGGTCTTTTACCTTACGCATAAGCCTACCAAAAGCAGTGTGTTGGAATGTCTGCATATCCCTATATCATCAAAATCATAAAGGTTACTTATTTTACACAAATTTCATAAATTTTGCACACGAAAGGTAATTAATAATGCAAGAAAACTTACGCGTTCAAGCTCTTCTTCAATTCACTAGTTGGCTTGCTAAGGTGGAGGGAGCATAAGAGGATGACAGAATAACTCTTCTTGCACAAAATAGCCAATTGCCAATGATCATTGAAAAAAGGGAAAAATTTTAAGAAAATATTAAATATTATGTATATTATGAAATATAAATTTGTTTCTTAACCATGCAAATATGGCACCAAGAAACACTCAATTGAGGTTTCACTGAGCCTGTGCGATAAGTATGTATGTCTGATAGAAGCAGTGGTCCCTTTATCATAGAGTTGAACTGGGCATAGGAGTCCAAATTTATCAGTTTTGCCAGAGTCAACCAATCTACGATGCATGCACCTACCATAATTCAAGCAGGGACATTAAATCAAAGTTTAACGACGTAATTTGTAAAATATTAACTTTCAATTTGAGAAGATACTTACATCAAAAAGAGCTGGCCAATTGAAATCGTAAGTTATTGTAGAGGAGCTACCAGGGATATTAAATCATCCCTCTCAAGATAGCATTGCGCCCTTGACTTGCCAACATCTGACTCAGTAGCCCAACATCTTGTTGTAAAGCACGTATCATATGCCATCAGAATCACTTACTGCATGACATTCAATGGAGGCCGTGAAACATCTTGAGTGGAGGGAGGTGGAGGTGGAGGTGGAGGTGGCGAGGATTCCTCAGCTCGATCAGAAACAAGGTTCTTTGGCCACAAGATGAAAGAGTTGATGACATCGCCCATAACCTTGAAGTCATCAATAGGGATAAGGAGAGGTGCATCTGCAGCAATCACCTCTTCAACTGCCACTCTGACTTGATCATCCTTTATTTCTTGGTAATGGACAGTTGATCCCAAGTTGTGCATGCTCCCCTATGTAACCAATCATCTCAGAGGATACTCCACAAACAAGTCACAAGGCTCACTAATTTCTTTTTAGGACCCTTTGATGACTGACCAATGCAACTCCCTTTAGTGATATGTTTAGGGTTTAGGGAATGAGCCTGGGGAGTACTAGTATCTGCTTGTCTTGTGTCCGTCATGATTATCTATTCCTCCTTTATCTTGCTGAACCTTTCTTCAAATCATGCATTAAATGATGCTTCTGCCTCGGGCCTAGCTTCCACCCTCACAGTGGTCAATATATGCTCCATATCCTCCCTAGTCACCATACTACTTGAGGAACGGCGTGAGGTAGTCCAAAGTAATCCCTTATGCCTACCCCTCCTCCAATCCCCCTGACACAACCAGGATGCTCAGGTTTTCCTGTTGCTACGGTCAGGATGTCATTCCTCCCATCCGACCTAAACGATCCCTCGACTTGTTTTTTTTAAGCTCCTCCTATAAGACACAGATGACAAATGTTAGTAATGAAATTTGTTTACTAAATAATTAATAACAATAAGTCAACAAAAATACTTACAATTTTCTCATCGACTATACGAGATTGTTCACTAGTATAAGACTCGCTCCTCTTTTGGTGAGCGAACAACCACTTCTCTTTGCGATTTATCGGAGATGGTGGAGAAAGAAGAACAGAAGGATTGGATTGAGCTTCTTCTTCCAATGTCTTCCGTTTGTCCGCCAACAAGTCTTTTTCAGCCTTCGCATACCCCTTACGAGACATTGTATGGGGGCAATCATTCTTTCTACCACTTTCTTAGGCCTTTTTCCTTTTTTTCCTATGAATAAGAAATCAAAATTAAGTCATTGTAAATCAATAAAGACAATTCAAAATTCATAAGCAAATCAATTGCAAAATAAGTTAATTCACCAATGCTTCTGGAGTAGTTCGAAGCCGTCTAAATTCTTGCCAAGTCTGTTCATCAATAAAAGAATACTGATCACACGGATTAGGAAGAGGCTGACCTTCTTTCACCTCGATATGCACGTAATTGTTGGCTAGAATTGTCTTAAACTTCCTCCAGCGTTCATCAAAATACGTCATTGTCTTGTCATACAAGACTTCACTCTCAGGAATGTCGTAAGTGAGCTGGAAAGTTTACCAAATATGTCGCTTCACACCTTTATTCACATTTTTCCACTGCTCTATCAAGATGCTAGGCTTGTTGCATGCTAGGAGGCCGACAAAACTCCTATACCGTTGGACATTAGGCCTGATTGGTTTCCAATAACTATCAAACTCAATCGGAATCTTTTCCCTGGTATTCCGATTGAGAGGAATGTCTCTCAATCGGTGGCTCTCCTACCCCTTCGTCTAGGCTGGTTACTTGGCTCACTGTGTTCCTGGCTAGGAGCATTGCTAGGCTTGCTTTGATTTGGATTAGTTGGATCGGAAGTACCCTTACTAGGACGACTCATTGTCTAAAAACACTTTAAGGACATTATTTAAGGATAGCTAGTTATGGTTTAAGGAAATTTTGCTACACGGCACTATCTACAAATTAAGGCATCGTTCAAAAACAATTCCTAAGTTATGCAAACATGAAAAAAAAAATTAATTGCAATGCACAAGTTGAACATACATGCAAAAATAGGAGTTAATGTCTGTTATGAAATGTATAAGGGTAGCTTGATAAGGACCTAAGTGAATAAACTAGATTAGTCTAAATAAGGACTTAAGTGCAAACTCACATAATTGGATAGTTATTAGTGAATAATGTGCAAGGAAGTTAGTAGCCGTTGGGAGAGGTAGGCTATTATGTTATAAATAGCCTATGCACCCTCCATTGTATCAATTTTGACCTGAGTTGTTCATTGAGGGATATTCTAAAAGAACCTTTCTCTTCTCTACTCTCCTCTGTTCCTAATTCTCCTCTGTTTCCCTCACTTTCTGTTCTTCTCTCTTTCTATCTTTCTAATTTCTTATCAGGACAAAACTAATACAATTATGTGGGTTTGCACTTAACTCCTTATTTAGACTAATCTAGTTTATTCACTTAGGTCCCTATTAAGCTACCCTTATACATTCCATAACAATGTTAGCACAAGTTGAACAAAGTTGAACATATATGCATTATGAGGCAGAATCAGAAGTAATACCAAAGTTAATATCAAGCAATATCAGCACTACCTTATCCAGAGTGTTACTATATTGAACATGCAAAAATACAGAACCAAAATTAAACCCTTCTCATACACCACCAAAAAAACCCAGGTCCACAGAAGCATATGGACATTAACCTTAGACATACATGCATTATGTAAAACTCTTCAGAATAATTAATAGTACTGTTAGAACCGGCTAACACCCAAGAGGGGGTGAATTGGGTGTAAGATAAAAATCTTTAGAACTTTGAAAATCTTTTTGCATCTTAGAGGAAGCAATAAATATTAACGTAATGAATCATAAATTAATAGTTAATATATACTGGAAATATAAGAGTTTAAGGAAGAGAGTGTGCAAACTGTGATTTATCCTGATTCGGTCCAATCTGCGATGGCCTACGTCCAGTCCCCAGGCTCCTCTTGAGATTTTCAAATCCACTATCTTCTTGTTTAATCCAGGCACAAGAAAAGCCTTTACAACCCACAAGTTTAGCCAGGCACTTGCGAAGCCTTTTACAAATCTCTCACCGAGTTACTCCCCCTTACACACCGTAAGGTTACAACCGAGTTACTCTCCTTACACACCCCGTAAGAATACAACTTTGATGATGAAAGATTACAGTCAATCTTCTCTCTTAGAAGTGAATAGATGAATACTGAAGCATAGTGAAAATAATCTCTCTCTCAAATATTCATGATATAGAAAATGGATAAGAACAGAGAGTAGTTGGGTTGGAGTAGATGATTCACGATCTTTTCATGTTTCTCGTTATAGTGTTCTGCTTGAATCTTTTGTATTTATAGTTGAGTAGGATATGACCGTTGTGAGTATTTCAACTTATCTGTTGAGTCTGATACTTCGTTGGACCGTTGCTAGAATTTGAAAACTAGCCGTTACGAACGTTGACGCTCCACCTCCGTAAAGTCAGGTTTTCTCTCTTCACATCATCTCTTCATTGCATTCCTGGAGAAATACATTAAACACTAATACAATGAAGTGTAATAATGATTGGAAGCAAGAAGAATGAGTTTCATAATTAATCCTATGATTTTTGAAAGCTTCAGAATGTTGCTCACATTTCTGGGAAGCATTACTTGAGTGGTCACTCGAGTAAGTCTTAGTTATTATTGATTTACTTTTATATGGCACCAGTTTGATCTCAATCCAATATGTATTTTGAGCGTTATGTCTAAAATATCGAACCTTGTTCTGGTACAAGACGCTGATTCATGTGTCAACTTCAACATATCATATCTATCTCATCTGAACTTCTTTTAATGTGGTCTTAGTGTCCATAGTTCGTGTTGGGAGTCTATTTTCGTATGCCACTGTTTTTAGATTAATCCGATGTGTGGTTAGAGAAATATGCCTAAAATACCGAACCTCTATTCTGACGCGCGAAAACAGAGTATCATCACTCGAGTGGTCACTCAAGTAATCTTCAAGTAACTCTGCAGATTACTCGAGTAGCCACTAGAGTAATCACCTCCAAAATGTGGCAGTGCTATATTACTCGAGTGATTACTCGAGTAATCATCCCTGGAGGTACCATAACTTCCGTATACATCATTTTAACTTCATATTGACTCATTCCAACCTCCATATTATCAAAGAAACCTCCAGTATCACTTCTAATAACTTGGATCTTGATATTCTCATGTGATCTTGCAAATTCTTCCTTCTTCAATCTCTTTCTTCTTATTTTTCCTCTTGATGATCATTCTTTATCACCCAACTAGATATCTTCTTGAATTGATGATCATTCCTCATAGCCCAATTAGATGTCTTCTTGAATATCTTCAATCTTCTTCTTTCTTTTCTTGACTAATATCATCTTCTTGAATAGCTTCCTCTTGATGATCTTTCTTCATAACTATATATCTTCTGTAATATCTTTAATCTCCTTCTTGCTCTTGCTTGACTAATCTACGAGATATACAATATTAAATATAGTAGTTAGTTAATGTAGAAGATAAGGATATTATACAAACTTTTTGCTCTTAATACTTGACATATATATTTTACATCATCAAAACCAATCATATCTAACATTCTCCCCCTTTTTGATGATGACAAATCCTTCAAGAAAAATATGTATGAGTTATAAAAACTAACTAAGAGCAATATATTTTTCTTGCCTTTCTCTCCCCCTATTTGACATCAGCAAAAAGTTTGAAGTATAAAGAATAAAGACTTGTAGAGAAGTAAATATGTGATGAAAATCTTCTCCTCATTAATCAAAATAAATGAGTCATTAAAAAAATTTTCTCTTCCTTAATTTGAAGGTAATTTCATTTATAATTTGATGTAAATGAAAAATGATTTTCCTGAAAAACAACTTTCATGATCAAGGAAAATTAAAATCAAAGATATGAAAGTATTCTCAAAATATAAAGAGAGATTTTATAAATGCTCATTAGGATTTAGAAAAATGAAGTGCTCCATGAAGTCTGTTGCTTCCTTTTCTTGTTGTGTAGATCTATGATGTTGTGTTCACCATACTTTTGATGCGCAACTCTGATGAATAAAGTTCATAGGAGTGAACTATAGCTGGCTTAGTGGTAGACTCTAAAGTGTGCTCAATAGGAAGCTAAGGAATAGCCTTCCTTAGAATACTACCAAAATCATCCTGATTTGTGCCTTTTGTTGCTTTGAGTGTTGTAGCCAGTATCAAATCATCTTTCCTCAAACTTGATATATTCTCCTTTTAGTGTGTTGAGGAACGATCTTGCATAGATCAAATTCTTCTGCTATAAGTAAAAGCATTCTTGCAAGGAGAATGGTTAGTGCAATCAAGTATTAAATTTATTGCATAAACCAAAGCCATCCTTTCCATATGATATGTTAAAAATTAAGATCATGAAAGGAAAATATAAGAGTAACTCATCAGCAAAACTAATTAAAAGATAGAAAATTCATATGAGTATGTTAAAAAGATTTTTTTTCAATAAAGGAGATGAGCTTTCAAGATATAAAACACATGTGAATGTGAAACTCCCCCTTAATGAATGCATGATTTTAAAAATCATTATGAGGAATAAAAAATATCTTTCCAAGATTTGAAAAACCATTTAGAAACTTTGTAGAGAAAATGAATATGAAAATCTGAAGATTTGGAGAGAAATTAAGTTTTGAAAATAATGATGCTATTCAGGGTTTTAAGGCTGTAACCATGTATTACTTGAGTCATTACTCAAGTGTTCACTTTGAGTGATGCAACTCAGAGAATTTGAATTAAAGAATACAATACCTCACTCGAGTAATCTCATAATCACTCGAGCTATAATCCTCTAAATTCTATTGGTGCATCATTGGATACTCACTATATGATGATGTGATCAATACTGAGAAATTTTGAAGTGTAATCTTCTGTAAGCACTTTAGGATACCAAGATGACCTCATAATAAGGCCTTGGGGTTCTGGTTGATCAAGTTACAGAGTTGCCTAATCTTGCCATTCATAGAAGTAATGAACTCAATATTGTTTGTTGCAAGCTCTGTGTGATTATTGAAGTCTCTCATTTATTCTTGAAGTCTCAGCTCTCATCCTCTACACCTCTTGTGTTAACTTGGAGTGAGTGCAAATTACTTGGAGTAATCGTGAATTACTTGAAGTGATGTCAGATTACTTGAAGTTATTGCTGATTACTTGGAGTGATCCTCAGATTACTTGGAGTGATTGCTAATTACTTGGAGTGATCCTCATAATTACTTGAAGTGATCGCCGATTACTTGAAAGTCTACTTGAAGTAATTGCCGATTACTTGAAGGTCTACTTGATTGCAGATTACTTGAAGTAATTGCAGATTACTTGGAGTAAGTCTTGTAGAAGTATATATATACCTCTTGTTCTCTGACAAACACGATCTTTCCAGTATTCCTCTCCTCCTTGCTTATAATATAGGCCATTATGTGATAATTCTTCTCGATGAATTGAGTGAAGTTATTGGCCTTATTCACCATAGCTCTAGTATATGTATATCAGATAATGCAATAGAGATCACACATAAAGCTAAGGTTGAAGTTGAGAACCCTCATTAGCTTTCATGATTTGATGATTATGTACTTCTTAGGCTCGTTGTACTCCTTGAGAAGTCTAGTGGGAGAGTATTAAAGCCCAGGCACTTATTAATCTTTGAAGCTAAGATGGTGACACTCTAATCTCTGATTGTTGTCTCCAATGTTTCCTCAATTATTGTGCCTTCTTCAAAGCATAACTCAGCAGGATCCATATCGTGGAAGAGATGTCTAACTTCCTTTGGTAATAGGGAAGATGAAGGAATAACCAAGACTCATAATTGCGAGACTTGTTCTTGACCTTGAATTGAACACAGTCGAGGCTACTAAGAGATCTTCCCCATCTTTTTCTTTCTCTGACTACACCACTAGCTAGTTACTTGCTAGTGATGTGGTGTCACTTGAGTGAGACCACAAATTTTACTTCTGTTCACATTGCAACACTGCCAGTTATGCCTCCTCTGTCAGCCTCTGATCTTTGTATCCAAAAATAGAGCATTTTGATCAATTCCTGCAAAAGTATAAATATATGCTCTTTGGTACCCAACTTTCTCTTGGGTCCATACAGTATTAGACATCATAACTCTTATGCTCTTATACAATTGAATCATATGATATTTGAGCAAAAAGTATAATAACCAACAAAGACCCGAATATAATTTTACCCAATTAAATAAATTCAATCAATTGAATCATAAAGGGCAACGAACAAATAATACCAAGAATGATGATTTCAAAGATCAATGACAATTTGTAAATACACTTTATAAAAAAATATGTCATTGATAAGATTTTCATGCAATCGATGTAAGTCAGATCAAAGAGAGTTGAAAATCTATTTATAATGACCAACTATTATGAAATGATAAATCATGAATGAAATCAAATTTTCCAAGAATGATCATGAGATATGCACATTGTTTCAAATCTCAGATGTAATTTCAAATCATAATAATGCATTGTAAAATTGAGATTTTGAATATATGCAAAACTCATCTTTGAAATATGTTTATAATCAATGTTCATGTTCAAAATGGTGGAAGTCAACAGTTTAAATATACATATACCAAAAAGCTTCCTTTTTAGAGAACAACTAAGATAACATGTTAGACATTGGAGTTTAACATTTTTGAGAATTTTCCCAGGAGCAAAAGTCATATTGAAAATGAATTAGCCAAAAAGGCTTAGCTTCAAGGATGTATATAAACACAATGACTTTGCTATTAACCAAGAGATAAACATAACTCTTAGAGATGTGTCTTGAGGAATAGGGATAGTCAACTCAAGAATTTGAATAGAAAGCTCTAGTTACTCAAGAAATGGATGAAGACAAATGGTAATGCATTTGAGCAACAAGATGAGTATAAGAAATTATGGATGATGAAGCACATACTTATTGATCCAAATGACTAGAGGTCTAGAATATTATCCTGGTAAGTTATTCCACAATAATGGTTAATGCATTAAGATTCAATGCACTAATGAACATTCATAATGCTTGGAATAACATGGCCAACCAAAGATTTATGCATTAGGCATAAAACTTTCGCATATTGGATTCTTTTCTAGGAAATATACTTGAAACTCATATATATATAGTTAACTTGTTAGACATAAGGTCTAACTTGTTAGAAAATAATGGTTGAGGAGTTCAAGCATTGGATAACACATTTAAGATCAATGATCAATATGTCAATGATGGGGAAATACTATGGTGGAAGAATTTGAAGCATTTCTGATTTTCAGTATCTATAAATATTAACTTCCAATTTTGAAACCGATTTAAATGCAAACAAGTTATGAATAATTTTCAAATAATATGTATGCATTTTTATAAACAAGATGTATTTGGAATCTAAGTACATTTTTGAAATATGCACTTCGAAACTCAAATACATAGAAAGATTATGCACAATTTCACTTTCAGTCCATTTAGCAATCTAAAAACAATTTGAAACCCATACATGATTGATTGCTAATGGTATGCAATGATGAGCAAGTTATTTATTACCTAAATAAATAATTTATATAAACATAATATCGGGTAAGAATAAAGAAGACAGTACCATGCTCAAGTAACCTTATAATTACTTGAGAAATTATCCTTTGAAGTTCATTTGTGCATAATTCCTTGACTTTTACCTTCTATCTTCCAGTTGATGTTATCACTTGAACATTCACTTCTAGTTGTTACGCAGTGACGATGATCACTTGATTGGTTGCTTGAGTGATGCTTCACTGAGCATCTTTTCTTTCTTTAATACTAGCTAGGCACTTGCAGTGTTGCCTCAAGTAATGCCTCTTTTTGTTTGCACATTCAAAAATGCAGCTTCAATGTCCAACTTCCCCAAGATTTGAATTAAATCGTATGTATTCATAATCTTGAGATGAAGCTCTTCTTTTCTTCTTCTTACAAAACCATATAGATCTTTTTCTTCCTTTGGTATCCAGTTTTACTTGGATCTACTCGTGGTTACCTTGTAGGAATCATAATTCACATGCTCTAAGAATATAATTAATTTGAGACAATTGAGCATAATGAATTAAACATGTCATTATGCATAAGAGAAATATTTTTTTTCAAATCATTATACATGCATAAAGAATTAACCTCTTGAGCATTGCAATCCCTTTATAAATAAATCTATTAAGTGGCTTTTTAAGGGATGCGAAATCATAATTTCAAAATCATTTGCAATGCTCATTCCTAAGGTTCCAAAATATAAAACCTCAATAAATAGCATAGGAGATTTTATCATTGTATATCTTTTCCTTAGATAGGAGGATTGCTTTTGCTTACCCATTGCATCTTTCTATTATGTTGATACTTTGAATATCTTACTTTGGGTGCTGGCAACCTTCTCTCAAAATATATGGACTCCAGGAGTCTTTTATTTGATGCTTGAAAGATCCTTCTTTTCTTGTTCTCCTCAATATAGTTGAACGGTATTCTATGGTAGTTCATTCTTGAGGTGGAATGTACTCCTTTTCTCCATTGCCTTTCTTTATGGTTAAACTTTACAGTTCCAATAAATGGGTGATCCAAGAGTTCTCCTAATTGATGTGAATCTCTATTTAGATGCATTAGGAACTCTTGGAATCTTCTTCATTTTCTTAGTTCCCTTTTTTCCATTCTTTCTAGAATCAATCTGCACACATGAAACACCAGATGGACATTTTGGTACCCACTTTTCTTTGGGTCCTTGAACGTTAGCATTTGAACTCACTTGCGTTTTAGGAATCCAAACAAATTTATTTCTCACATTAGAATTTTTCCTAATATAGCATGTGTGAGAGATATGACCTGATCTACCACAATAATTGCAAATAATATGATGATATGTATTATGAGATTTTATGCAAGTATTGTGTCGGTCAAGAGAGTAAAAACCTAAATAAATTTCATTTGAACATTCTTTCTTTCCAATAAACTTTCCAGTATGATTGAAAACATTTTTTTCTTTTTAGAATAGAATCAATACTTGGTTGAGAAACAATTTTATGCAAACTTTGAAAATCAATTTTCAAAATAACTCCAGAAGAATTGGAATTGTTTACCATATGTGCATCTTGAGCTCTAGAGGATGATCCATCAAATTTATCGGTAGTGAGCTCTTCTTGGGAATCATCTTCCTCTTGTTCTTCTATGATGACGGGATTATGGAAGTGTTCTATGATTTTTCCTTTTTCATCATTAACTTCCAATTGTTCATGCATCGTAGATATGCAACTTATAGTTTCACATGAACTATCAATGCTTTCAACTTCAACACAATTGTTAGAAGTAAAATAGAATCAAGAGTATCCCAAATATCTCTAGCAGTAGAGCAAAATCTAATTTTCTCAAAATCATTTTCGGTTAAAGCACTATACAAAATTTTCATTGCTCTAATGTTCAACGAAAACATTTTTCTTTTCTCTTTTTGTCCAATTCTTTCTCGGTTTGACATCAAAGACATTTGTAAAAACATTCCACATATCAAAATCAGATGCTTTTATAAAACTAGTCATTCTAGCTTTCCAAAACCAAAAATCAATATCTTTCAGCATAGGTGGAATTGTATAGTCAAAACCTTCAGAAAGCATATAACACCCAAAATCAGCCATTGTAAGCTCTTGAGACGGTTAAGTCCTTTAAACAAGAGTCTAGCTCTGATACCAAATGTTAGAAATGGCTGACACCCAAGAGGGGGTGAATTGGGTGTAAGATAAAAATCTTTAGAACTTTGAAAATCTTTTTGCATCTTAGAGGAAGCAATAAATATGAAAGTAATGAATCATAAATCAACAGTTAATATATACTGGAAATATAAGAGTTTAAGGAAGAGGTGTGCAAACTGTGATTTATCCTGGTTTGGTCCAATCTACGATGCCCTACATCTAGTCCTCAGGCTCCTCCTGAGATTTTCAAATCCACTATCTTCTTGTTTAATCCAGGCATAAGAAAAGCCTTTACAACCCACAAGTTTAGCTGGGCACTTACGAATCCTTTTACAAATCTCTCACCGAGTTACTCCCCCTTACACACCGTAAGGTTACAACCGAGTTACTCTCCTTACACACCCCGTAAGGATACAACTTTGATGATGAAAGATTACAGTCAATCTTCTCTCTCATAAGTGAATAGATGAATACTGAAGCACAATAAAAATAATCTCTCTCTCAAATATACATGATATAGAAAATGGATAAGAACAGAGAGTAGTTGGGTGGGAGTAGATGATTCATGATCTTTTCATGTTTCTTGTTGTAGTGTTCTGCTTGAATCTTTTGTATTTATAGTTGAGTAGGATATAACCGTTATGAGTATTTCAACTTATCTGTTGAGTCCGATGCTTCGTTTGTCCGTTGCTTGAATTTGAAAACTAGCCGTTACAAACGTTGACGCTCCACTTCCGTAAAGTCAGTTTTTCTCTCTTCACATCATCTCTTCATTGCATTCCTGGAGAAATACATTAAACACTAATACAACGAAGTGTAAGAATGATTGGAAGCAAGAAGAATGAGTTTCATAATTAATCCCATGATTTTTGAAAGCTTCAGAATGTTGCTGGCATTTCTGGGAAGCATTACTGGAGTGGTCACTCGAGTAAGCCTTGGTCATTACTCGAGTGAGCCCTCGAGTAATCCCGTTCAAAATCTAGCCGAGAGCATTTCCTAATTCATCCCTCGAGTGATGTTACTTTTTCTTATCTGGTTACTCGAGTAGTCCTTCAAGTGATGTGAGTTATTTCTTGGCCGAGAGCTACTGGAAGATTTCTTCTCTGGTTACTCGAGTAATCCCTCGAGTAAGCTCTTAAATAAATTTGCAGATTACTCGAGTGGTCCCTCAAGTGATATCATTCAAATCTTGGCTGAGAGCATTTTCAACTATATTGTTCGAGTGGTCCCTCGAGTGACCTTCCCTTTTCTTCACATGTTACTCGGGTGCTCCCTCGAGTGGATTTCAAATAATTCTGCATATTACTCGAGTAAGCCCTTCAATTGAATTCTTGATTTTGATTCGAAACATGGCAAATTATATATCATCGGAAAGCCCTCATCATTTATATTCCAATGCAACAAGAATCACCTCCAAACTCATTTTGTACATAAAGTTATGATCCAAAGAATATCTTCTACACTTAGAGAAATTCTGAAATCATGAGGATCAACTTCCAGAAGGCATAGATCTAAGTATATAACTTGAAACGTGACAAATTATATATCCTTAGAAAGCTATTTGAGTCTACTTTCATATGGCACCAGTTTTGTCTCAATGCGATATGTATTTTGAGCGTTATGTCCAAAATACCGAATTTTGTTCTGGTACAAGACGCTGATTCATGTGTCAACTTCAACAGATCATATCTCTCTCATCTGAACTCTTTTTAATGTGGTCTTGGTGTCCATAGTTCATGTTGGGAGTCTAGTTTCGTATGCCACCAGTTTCAGATCAATCTGATGTGTGGTTAGAGATATATGCCTAAAATATCAAACCTCTGTTCTGACGCGCGAAAAACAGAGTATCATCACTCGAGTGGTCACTCGAGTAATCTTCAAGTAACTCTACAGATTACTCGAGTAGCCACTCAAGTAATCACCTCCAAAATGTGGCAGTGCTATATTACTCGAGTAACCATCCCTGGAGGTACCATAACTTCCGTATACATCATTTTAACTTTGTATTGACCCATTCCAACCTCCATATGATCAAAAAAACCTCCGGTATCACTTCTAATAACTTGGATTTTGATATTCTCATGTGATCTTGCAAGTTCTTCCTTCTTCATTCTCTTTCTTCTTATTTTTCCTCTTGATGATCATTCTTCATCACCCAACTAGATATCTTCTTGAATTGATGATCATTCCTCATAGCCTAATTAGATGTCTTCTTGAATATCTTCAATCTTCTTCTTTCTTTTCTTGACTAATATCATTTTCTTGAATATCTTCCTCTTGATGATCTTTCTTCATAACTATATATCTTCTGTAATATCTTCAATCTCCTTCTTGCTCTTGCTTGACTAATCTACGAGATATACAATATTAAATATAGTAGTTAGTCAATGTAGAAGATAAAGATATTATACAAACTTTTTGCTCTTAATACTTGACATATATATTTGACATCATCAAAACTAATTATATCTAACAAGTATCTTCAACCTTTGCTTGAGGATCCTCTTTTTTCTCTAGATTTGAACAATCTTTGACCACTTTACGAATTGAGTAAAGTCTCTCTTAGGAGGCAATGGACGCTTCTGAAAAGTGGGTTGACAACTTGCTGCAAGAATCAAACAAAGAAAATGGAGATTTCAATGAAATCCCAAAAACGAAACCATTTATTTAATTGAATGCCTGACAACTGAAATACAAACCTGACAATAAAAACGAGGTTAAGAACGAAACCAATCGGAGGGAACAAACGATGATAGCCTTATGGCAATGTATTCAACCGTAAATCTCCATTGATGGTGGCGAAGTTAAGGACAAAGGAGAGAAGGGGAAAGGAGGAGCTGCCGCGAAAAGACGCAAGGGTTTCGCTGATGTGCTTGAGTCTCAAATTTCAGAGTTTAAATTAGGTGCCTTTTGAAATCCATGTCAGTTTTAAGACTTGTTGTAATTAACAACCGGTCTTAAAAGTAATATCTAAGATCGGTTTTAATTAGAAACCGATTTTAAAAATAGAAACATTTTGAAACCGGTTATTAAATAATAACCGATCTTAAAGTTTTAATATTTAAGACCAGTTTTCATCTACAACTTGTCTTAAAAATAATGATGACTTTATTTTTTTAATTGTCTTTAATTCAGATAATATTTTCTAGACCGTTTATATTAAGAACCGGTCTAGAAAATATATTACATGTATTTATTTTTTTAATTGTATATATTTTAAGACCGGTTTTTATTATAACCAGTCTTAAAATTATATTTAAGACCAGTTTTAAATATAACCGGTCTTACAAGTGTTTTTAACACCCGTTATAAATATAACCGGTCTTAATATTTCATCATAATTGCAAAAATGTCACCGGTTATATTTTTAAGACCTTATCCGATATAACCATTCTAAATGTTCCTATTTAAAAACCCTTTTCTATACTAATGATCATTACACACCTGTAATGAGATTGAACAAAATGGACTCATAAAAGTTAGGAAAAGAAGAACTAGACAAGCACAAATATTAAAAAAATATTTATTTTGTTTTGTTTTTTTAAGACAACAAGAAAGAGGCTCTCCTTTCGCCCGCCCCGCCCATAACCGAGTCGACTCATAAACCTCTCCAGAAACCCAACCGTTTGGGGCCCTTCGTCTTATCTCAAACTCCCGCTTTCACTTGTTACTTGTGTTGTGCTGTTTCTATGACGACGCTTTCCATCCCAGTTAAAGTTTCGCTACATACCAGCACTTCCTTTCTTCAATTTCAATTCCAAACCAAATCTCAAACTATTACTTTTCCCAGAAAAACAAACTTAGTTTGTTCAGCCTCAGAGCAATCCCAGAAACGGCAAAAACAACAAAATCCGACAAAGAAGAAGGAAAGTGTCGACGATGGTGAAAAGGGAATTGACCCAGTTGGGTTTCTCACCAGACGCGGCATTACCCATAAAGCATTTGGTCAGTTCCTTCGTGAAAGGTAACAGTTGCATCTGAAAACTGTATGGGCGATCTGAGAACTGAAAATCTGCGGTGTTTTTTTTTATTCGTGACGTTATTCACGAGAAGGAAGTTTAGAGGTATTGTCGTGTGAATTCGTTGAGTGTGTTGAGTTGAAAGCTTGTGAAAGATGTGTCGGGAGATCAATATAGGTGGACTAAAGTAGCTTTCATTTTCTATTTTCCTTGTTTTTTTTTTGGCAATGTTGCAACTTAGCAGCGCGAGGAATAAGCATATAGAAAACTGTTTTTTTCAAAAATAAATTTGATGATATATTACAGGGAATCGTTATTTACTATTTCTATTTTGCAGATATAAATCACTGAAGGACCTGAAAGATGAAATTTTCAATCGTCACATGAACCTCAAGGAGATGTCCTCGGGGTTAGTTCTCTGTGATCCAACTTGTGCTTTTATTTCAGTATATATTTTGTATTTCTTCTTGTGGCGTCTGAGTGTTTCTGGCTCATTCTTTATTCAAATCTCACGTCCCAATTTCATGTTAACATTATGCTTTAAATTATTGGTTTCCGTTTCTCAATTTTACTTTACAAACATTCCAAGGGATTACCGCAATTTAGGTACCACTGAATTGCACATGCTTCTGTTTTATTTTGGTCCAGATTTGAGATACTGGGTATGCATCGTCATCCAGAACATCGGGTCGATTATATGGAATGGGCTCCAGGTTTGTTATTATTCCAGTGGACTTCCTTTTTTTTTTTTTTTGGTCATTTTGGATCGAGTTAAAGAAACTTTTTTTGACCATCTTGGGCATGCTACACACCTGACTGTTAAATTCTTAGCTTTTTTCCCTTAATTAGTCTCGAGTTATACCTGACAGCCTTAAATATATTGGCAAATTATTGTGATTGAGATGCAAATGAATGTTTTTTCTCATCCACTTGTCTCAGTTTTTTAAGAAGCGTTGTTAGGTATAGGTGTTTTCTGTTTAAATATACTTGCCTCTGTATCTCTCACTTAGCATTTATCAGAAACCTCGCTTAGTTCTTCATAAAAATGATAATATGTGGCTATTGGAATCAGATTCCTTAAGAATAATATTGTGGTCTTGTCAAGTTTTCTATATATGTAGACTGTTTTCCTTGTGTTAATACTGTATAAATATAGGGGCTCGCTATTGTGCACTTGTTGGTGACTTCAATGGGTGGTCACCTACTGAAAATTGTGCAAGAGAGGGTCACTTTGGGCGAGATGATTATGGATACTGGTTTATCATTCTTGAAGATAAGCTAAGGGATGGTGAAGAGCCTGACAAACTCTATTTTCAACAGTATAACTATGTGGATGATTATGACAAAGGTGACAGTGGTGTCACTATTGCAGAAATCTTCAAGAAAGCAAATGATGAGTACTGGGAGCCAGGGGAAGATCGTTACTTAAAAACCCGTTTAGAAGTGCCAGCAAAGTTATATGAGCAAATATTTGGCCCTAATGGGCCTCAAACTGAAGAGGAGTTGGAAGACATACCAGATGCAGAAACCAGATACAAGGCATGGACAGCACAGAATGAACCTACCTGTTATGATGTGATTGATAGTGGCAAAGAGTATGACATTTTTAATGTGATAGTGGATCCTGAATGGCAAGAAAAAATTCTTGCAAAGAAGCCTCCTATAGCATACTGGCTTGAGACCCGTAAAGGCAGGAAGGCGTGGCTGAAAAAATATATTCCTGGCATTCCTCATGGCAGCAAGTATCGAGTTTTCTTTAACACTCCTAACGGGCCATTGGAGCGAGTACCCGCTTGGGCTTCATATGTGGAGCCAGGTAAATGCTACCTAGATTTTTGAATTTCATTTATTCTTCCTGTAATATAAACTATTTTGGAGCCATATGAGGTATCATAAATGTTGTGGTTATTCCTGTATAAAAGTTCTGGTACATTTGATCTTGAACTTATACAGGTTCCATGCATGTATATTATTGTTGTGCTCAATTTTTGGTTTGAATTTTAGAAGTGTGCCTTTGATGTACTAGTCTTTGCACTGATTGCAAAGCTTGGGAATCTGCAACCAAAATGCATCTCGAATTTGGAAGATATGTTTGGAGAATGTTAGATATTGATGGTAGCGCCTTTTGGTTCCCATGACTGAAAAATGGTGCTTAGTCTACTGGTCAATGGATACTCTGCCAAGAACCTTTACTTGATCTGTTAGCTGATTTTGAGCATTTTATTAGTTATGCCTTTGATTGAAAACCATTGGTTGCAATTATTATTCCCCTTGATTTAGTTATTAGATGTCTCGTTTTAATTAATGTCTATATGGTTTTAACTTTATGGTGGATAATGCCTCTGTATTTTAAGATTAGTTCAAGAAAATTCAGGGGTTTATTGTTTCCGTTCATTGAATAATGATGTGTATCTAGCTATCATTGGGTAGGTGGCGACATTGTAAACAACTTATCTAACCACCGGAATCAAAGATGTCATAATATAATCTAATTCCTTAATAATAAATGAAATAAATTAGATGCTATACAGAAAACAGGGCCCAAAGGGTATGGTCATGTAGATGGGCCTTGTTCTCCAACACTCCCCTTCAAGCTGGGAATGTTATCCCCGCTTGCCGACTAGTTCTGCAAACATGATCCTCATGAGAGCTTTAGTAAGATCTACTTTATCTTTATTGAAATGCTTACCAATCTCTACATACTATTTATCCTTGAAATGAAAGATTGAGAGCTACAATTTTTATTAAGTTATATTTCCAATTAAAAGAATCAACATTACCCTTGAGTGTATTTTAATTATCTTTTGGCTTTTCGAGAAGCTTGCATATATCTTAGTAATGGAGCGAAGAGCTATATGATTTGGGTATTGATCGAGGGAGGTAAGATTAAATGACTTTTCCACTGATAGATATGGGCACAAGAAGTTTCCTAGTTTTCAATGCTTTGCATAAAGATTAAAAAATGTCCTATTTACTTTTTAGGATTCCCTTTCAACTAGGATATGGAGTTTGATTATGTTTTTTTTTTCATCCTCATATCAATGTTGTGCATGATCTAAATGTTGTTGATTTTATGCAGATGCTGAGGGAAAGCAACCTTATGCAATCCATTGGGAACCACCCCCAGAACGAGCATACAAATGGAAAAACACAAGTCCCAAAGTCCCAACTTCCTTGCGGATATATGAGTGTCATATTGGAATTAGTGGATCTGAGCCAAAGATATCCTCGTTCAATGAATTTACAAAGAAGGTTTTTACCCCCTGTTTCTTTATACTTGCTCTTTTCATTACTGATTTGTTTATTATACATGTCTATTTGAATTTTTTTTGACATTTAGTTTATGTTCAATGTAGGTTCTTCCTCACATAAAGGAAGCTGGGTACAATGCGATTCAGTTAATTGGAGTTATTGAACACAAGGATTATTTCACTGTGGGCTATAGAGTAAGAAAAACATTCTTGTAATTCATTATTACATTTGTTGTCTTATAATATTTCTTGATGAAGCTTCTAATGACATTGAGAATCTCATTTCATTGTTTGAGTAACGTAGTATAATTTTGATGCGCATTTATATACACATGTGACAGCCAAGAGACAAAAAACGTGGGAAGGAATACTGAGTCAGCACCTAGTCAATCACACTATCTAGAATATTGCATCAATATCTACATTAAATATTGGACATTATCCTGTGAATACACTTCAGCTCAAGTTGGATCATAAATATTTATCATGTCCAACTTGCCAACACAATCCTTAAAACTATCTTGAAAGCCAGTTTGTGAGAATATCTGTAGGTTGTTCCTGAATGGATGTATAGATGATACCCATGATGCTTTCCTCTTCCTTCTCTTTCATGGAAGGCTTATCCACTTCAACATGTTTGGTTCTATCTTGTTGCATCAGATTTAGAGAAATGTTAATTGCAGCTTTGTTATCGTAATAAGCCTTTATAGGTGCTTGAGTAATAATCTATAGCTCTTTCAATAGTTGTTTCAACTAGAGTACTTTCCATATTACTTTTGTTTCAACTCTAAACTTAGATTCTACACTACTTCTAGTTGCAACATTTTGTTTTTTTTGTAATCTAAGTGATGAGATTTCCACCAGGTGTACAGTATCAGGTGGTAGACTTTTTGTTCTTTGATCTAGCCCAATTAGCATTTGTAAAAACTTTAATATTCGTCTGCTTCCCCTTTTTAAATGGTTGGCCTTTTCTTGGTGACTCTTCAAATACTTTAGAACCTAGCAGTTTACTTCCAAGTGTTCTTTAGTATGATGCATGTGCTTGCTTAGAATACTAACACTAATATGGGGCCACATCAACATTTATTACATCAAATTATAACATTTAACAAAATTATTACTTTTATATAAGTTATAAGCATTAGTTTTACATAAAATTAAACTAAAAACTTATTAAATTATGAAAACAAAATTATAAAATGCTCTTTTAGCATTCTCAAAAATGAATTTTAAAAGAAGTTATTGAATTTTAAATGGTTTAGTGAAATTTCATTTGGTGGAATACGAAATTAAATTTAATTCACACTAATATGTAAACCTAGGCTTTATCCCTCTAATGGTTGTTGTCATTGTGCTCTTGTGGTTCTTCGTTAAGCACCATTGTTGTCGTCTAGTTCATGGTGCTCTTGGTCCTGAATCTTCATCTTCACCGCCATTTGCTATCAGCGAACTCCGTAAATTTGTAGAGAGCTAGAGTTGAATTTTCAATCTCCCTTTTGTAGGTCGGCAAAGTCTTTCCTGGTAGGCTCTCGATCTCACTCATTCTTCATTCTGGTTCAATATGAAGAATATGCATGCATGATAGCATCTTGTTGAAACTATTGGTCAGTTGAATTTCCTTTAAAAGTTTTACAATTTGTTTAACTTTATCAAAAGAAAAGTTACAGGGAATATAGATTTCTTCTTGGGTGAGTCTGAATATTCATTGTCTCTACCTGCTATCTGTTAGTCCCAAGATCATATGCATGCATAAGCTTCGCATCTGGATTCACCTATGTAGATATCTAAATTCCTTATAACTTCGCAATCGATAAACTTAACAAAAACAAATTGAAAAACTTACAAAATATTTTTATTGCCCAACATAACAACTTCAAAGATATTGATTTTAGTCATCATTAACAAGGTCAATAGGATGTTATCATGCACACATATTCTTTTATATTGAACCGGAATGTAGAATGGGTGGGATTGGGAGCTTACCAGGATGGACTTTGCCGACCTACAAAAGGGAGATTGACGATTCAACTTTGGCTCTCTAAAAATTTGCAGAGTTCACAGATAGCAAACATCGGGGAAGACAGATTCAGGACAATGAGCATCACGAACGAGATGGCAACAATAGTGTTGGCCTGAGAACCTCAAGAGTATGATGATGGTAATGGTATGAGAAGAACGACGATGACAACAATCGTTGGAGAGGAAGAGCCTAGGTTTTCAAATTAGTGTGAATGAGATTTAATTTCATTTTCTGAAGTGAAATTTCACTAAACCCTTTAAAATTTATTAATTTTTTTAAAATTCTTTTTTGAGGATACTAAAAAAGCAGGTTATAGTTTTGTTTTTGTAATTTAATAAACTTAGTTCAATTTTATGTAAAAATAATAATCTTAAAATATATAAAATCAATAATTTTGTTAAATGCTTTATTTTTTTTATTTTAATTTTATGTTAAATGCCATAATTTGATGCAATAAAATTGATGCGACCCTAGATTTTGAAATAAATGGATTATTGAGAAGCCACCACAACAAGTTAGACCTGAATACAATAAGGGTTAATATTATTGTTGGTCTTAAGTGTTGGCCTTTATTTTGATTTTGGTCCCTCAAGTTTAATCCTTCTAAAACTGTTAGTCCATTTAGTTTGAAAAAGGACTGGGAATTGATATTAACAGTTTTAAGTTTGCCTGTGTCCCAAACACTGTTAATTTCGCCCATGTGACATGTTGACTTGACAAGCTCATGTGTAATAAGTGCTTATTGTGTTATGACCCAGAATTGGGTTTTAAAAAATGAAACATATTTTTTTAAAACATCTGAACACATAAACGATAAGTTGCTTGAGGATGGAAGGAAGAGGAGAAAGTTAGGGCATTGGGCGTTGGTCAAGGGAGGTCCGGTGGAGGTCATATGATTTGGCTAAGGTGACAATTATGATTCCTGTTATCTTGTAAGAGTTTAGTTTTTAACCTCTGCAGATCCTTTTTGCAAGTTAGAACTTCAATGGATAGTTAATAGATTTTGGGGCTAATAAGACTGACCTTCCAATTGGGAGGAGTTTCCTTGCAAACACTAACCACTGTAATGTCATAACAAACTCAGGAAATGCTTTAAAGCAAAAGATTGCATGAACATAATAATAAAAGCAAGTAGTTACAGCATATGCTTGCGTATATTTGTGTGCTTGAGTTTACGTTAGAAAAATGAGACAGGAAAAGAGCTAGCTTACTTAGATAACAATGTTGCTAGATAAAAACTATTGCCATCTTTATTACACAACCTTGGTGATTGTAGAGCAAAATCTGCTAGCATGGCTGCACCCGATGCACAATCATCTATTCTAGCCACATCTTCCAAGAGGGGATGTCAGGCTATTAAAGCGTTATACTTAGACATGCCAAGTGAAACTAAACATCAAATTACATAAGCATGTAAGCACTTGCGTATGATAGCATGTCTGTGCTATTTGCTTCAAATGGCATTCAGCACACTCAAGATTACTTTTAAGCTAGTCCAACTGTACAAATATAGTTTCTTTCTCTAATAAAACCTAAATGTTTTTCATAAACTAACATAGTTTTTCTACAAAGTCTTGTAACTGCTTTCCAATTAGTGGAAGGTCAATTAAATAAAAAAATATCATCTAAACCTAATTAGAATCTAGGGAAAATGGGTTAAAAGTTAAAAGTCCTTATTTAGACATTTTATTGACTAGAAGGACATGATATATTTCTATAAACAGAAAGTACTTGTACTCTGCAAATTTTATACATACAAAGTACTGGTACTTTGATTCTGGTTCTTCCTGCCTATAAGATTTTCAAACAGGGACTTTTCACCAATTTTCCTTAATCTATGTTGCTTTATAAAAAAAAAACCCTTTAAATTGTTCCCACCCCTCCTTTCTTTTTTCCCAACAATATTATATATTGGTCATAAGAGAAAGTAATTGCCTATAAGCATTGCCAAATGATTCTTAAAGAAGCGTTTCTTATGATAATTGGTAACTTCGAATTGTGCTAAATGCATGCATGCTTTATCTTGGAATTTATGATAGAAATATGCATGTATGCCTTTCTCGTGTTGCTTTATCTCTGTTAGTTTCATTAGTAATGCATGTTATTAAATAGGGAATAATGCTACCTGATGTTCATTGGCATCTTCAATTCCACATTGAGACTATCATAATGTATATTATTTAGAGTTCACCATAAACTTTCCTTGTGAGTGCAGGTTACCAATTTTTATGCTGTTAGTAGTCGCTTTGGAACTCCTGAAGATTTCAAGCAATTAGTTGATGAAGCCCACGGTTGGCATTCTCCTTGTCATAGTGATGATGTTTTCCCTTTTTGTTTCAATAAGAAGATTTGGAGTGATTATGTTGATTGCCTACCTTATTGAGTCATTATAGCTAATTTAAATGTTCTGTACTTGCAAAAGTTTTCCTTATATAATCTTACATGCCTAATAAAAAGATGATAACTTGGAGAAGTGCGATAAAATGATGGCTTAAATTGTTGTAAAGTATGAATTTGATAATTGATGGTCTTAATGGTGACTTGAACTCAGATATATTAGGCATTAAATACAGAAAGGTGGCTTCTTCAATGCACAATTTCAACTTTTCCTTCTTTGTATGAAAGGATATTTATATATTCATTTATTTTCAGTTATGATTTTTGTCTCTTTCACTGCCTTTGTTTTGCAAAAGTCCATTTTGTTCACCTTTTTCTTTGGTCTTCTCAGGACTGGGACTGCTGGTCTTCTTAGAAATTGTCCATTCCTATGCAGCTGCTGATGAAATGGTTGGATTGTCACTTTTTGATGGGACGAATGACTGCTATTTTCATACTGGTATCTGTTTTTTGGTTCCTCCCTCATCTAAGTCATGCAGTCTAGTTTTACTCTGAGTTTTGGTTTGAAGGGATCCCAATGTGTTATCCTTTGTTTAATTCATCAAAAATAGTTATTTTGAGCATACTGAATATCATATCTGCCTTCTAATACAGAGATACAAATTGCTTCTCTATAATGGTGATTAAGTTGTGGGCTGAAGATTGGAAATATCTATTAGACTATACGTCAGAATCTTACTTTTATAAACTGTTACAACCCAATTCAGCGGGAAAACCTATAAGAGGAGACAGAAGCAATTGCATGCAAATGGGGAAGATGCTTTATAAAATGCCACAGTTGGCTTTGGGAACTTCCTTCTATTTTGGAGCAAGAGGTTATTTAGTAGGTTATGCTATAGACATTTTGGCTGTCTGCTGTCCTAGGTTTATGGGAGACTGTGTTGACCACTCTTTGCTTTATATTAGATGTTGGTTCATGGGAGAGGGCATGCATATTTTTGTGAGAGTATTTTGTAAGAGGGTACTGGTGATTCTTAAGCCCAGATCCCTTAGAGAGGCTATGAGATTATTTCCACATAGTGGAGCCTTCCTCTTCCCCATTGGAAGAGCGGTTTCTTTTGTAATATTGAACCAGATTTATTGATTTCATTTGGTGCACCATTCCGAATCCTTACAAGTGGTATCAAAGCAGTGAGGTCTGAACTAGATGGCAAATGAAGTCAATGAGCTGAAAGAGTTAGTGGCCAGTCTAACCAAGAAGATGGAGGATCTGACCGGGTTGTCTCGACAGGTAGTGGAACTAACCTCTGGCATGAACCTCATGAGGGAGGTAATGCTACGCATAAAGGAGGGTTCAAGCAAGAAACCCAAATGGCGAGGTGACATAGAAGACCCACATGCTGAAACTGAGATCGAGAGCAATGCAGAAGAAGAGAAGGAAACGGTGAAATACAGGAAGTTGGATTTGCTCGTGTTCGATGGAGAGGACCCGTTGGGATGGTGTTTTCGAGTGGAGCGTTATTTTCAGGTTAATGGGATCACAGAGGCAAAGAAACTAGAGGCAGCTGCAGTTGGATTGGAAAACAGAGCGTTACATTGGTATTTGTGGAAGGAATCGCGTTCTTCTTTGAGGAGTTGGACCGAGTTTATACAAAAGTTGCTCAAAAGGTTTCATGCTACTCAGCTGGGAGGGGAATTTCGAGCATTGTTGGGAGCTAAACATGAGAATTCAGTGCTTGAATATGTGCAAGAGTTTGAACATTTGTCATACCCACTAAAAGGGGTTTTGGAAGACTGTTTAATCAGAGTCTTTTTGAACGGGTTAAAGGCTGAGGATCAGGCCGAACTCCAATTAATGGATGTGAAGGACTTGGAGGAGCTGGTGGACAAGGCACTGCGTGTGGACGAAAAGACACAATTACTGGGAGCTGAGAAGGGCTTAAGAACTGACTCGAAGTCATCGGACATTAGAGTTGGGAGCATGTCGACGGGTGTATCGTCGACTCGATGCACCAGGATGACTCGCCGATTGCGGGACTCGGAGATGGTGAGAAGGAGGGAGCTGGGTCTCTATTATAAATGTGGAGAGCAGTAGTTCCAAACCACCGTTGCAAAGATAAGCACCTGCAAGTGTTCCTTATTGATGTGGAACCCTAGAAGGAGGAAGGAGACAGAGAGGAGCTCACAGACGGGGTTGAAGATTACTATGATGCGGAAGGTGAAATAACACACATGGAGCTATCCTTAAACTCTATCGCCGGTTTTGAGAACAACCATACCATGAAAGTGAGTGGTGAACTAGCTGGGGAGTCAGTGGTCATCCTAATCGATTCGAGGGCTACTCATAATTTCATTGCAAAGAACCTGTTGGGGCGTCGGGGAGTTAAAGTAGACGAGGTCGTTAAGTACATGATTACAGTGGGAGATGGGTACTGGGTTAAGGGTAGGCAACGCTGCCGAGACATTGCAATGAGAGTTCAGGGATTGGATATAGTGCAAACGTTTTCCCCCTTTCCACTCAAAGGAGTTGATGTTGTCTTGGGGATTGAGTGGCTCAAAACTCTAGGGGAAGTTTGAGTTAATTGGAAATTGATGACCATGAAGATTGGCAGGAAGAGTAATCAAGTTTGTTTTCACGGAGATCCGTCTCTGTCTCAAGCTTTAGCCTCCTTGAAGTCTATTATGAAGGCGGTCAAGAAGAAAGGAGAGGGGTTTGTCTTGGAATGCAGAAGTATAGTCAAATGAACCTGAAAATGAAGCTGCCATGCCAGCGGAAGTTAGGAAGTTATTAAGGAATTACCCCACAGTATGCCAGGCAGCAGCAACTCTCCCACCAAGGTGGTCACGGGATCATGCTATTGTTATTAAACCGGGAGAACAGCCCCCAAATATCAGACCTTATCACTATCAACATGCACAAAAGAAGGAAATTGAAGAACTAGGTAGAGACATGTTGCAAGCAGGAATCATCCAGCCCAGTACTAGTCCTTATGCAAGTCCGGTTCTGCTGGTTTAGAAGAAGGATGGAAGCTGGAGGTTTTGCGTGGATTATAGGGCCCTGAACAAGATCATGGTGCCCGATAAATTCCCAATTCCAGCCATAGACAAGTTGTTGGATGAGCTGAAAGGCGTCATTGTATTCACCAAGCTGGACCTGAAATTCGGGTATCACCAAATCCTCATCAAGGCTGGAGATGAACACAAGACGACATTCAAAACACATGAGGGGCACTATGAGTTTAAGGTGATGCTGTTCGGACTTACTAATGCTCCGTCTACATTTCAGTCTTTAATGAATGAGATATTCAGGGGATAGAGGAAGTTTGTGCTAGTTTTTTTTGTTGACATGTTAATTTACAGCAGTGATGTATGTACTCACATGGAACACCTAGAAAAGGTGTTGACTGCATTGCAGGAGCATGAATTAGTGATCAACCTTAAAATATGCAGCTTTGTACAGCCCAACATCGAGTATCTTGGCCACATAATCTCAGAGGAAGGGGTCCAAGCCGATCCGAGAAAAATTGAGAGCATGGTCAAATGGCCACAACCCAAGAATGTTAGGTCGCTATGCCGTTTCCTAGGGTTAATGGGCTATTATCAGTTTTTGGTCCAGAACTATAGGAAAATCGCTCGTCCTTTAACCGATTTACTCAAGAAGGATGCCTTCACGTGGACCCCAACGGCTACTGCTGCATTTGAAGCTCTCAAGGCATCCATGACAACCTTACCGGTGCTCGCAATGCCTGATTTTTCAGTCCCTTTTGAGCTGGAAACAGATGCCTCAGGGACGGGAGTAGGTGCAGTGTTAATGCAAAAGGGGCGGCCGATAGCCTACTTCAATCATAAACTATCAAACCGAGCCCAACTATGTTCAGTCTATGAAAGGGAACTCATGGCAATAGTGTTGGCGGCTAAAAAATGGAGACATTACCTTTGGGGGCAGCATTTTGTCATCAGAACCGATCAGAAGGCCCTGAAATTTCTGTTAGAACAGAGGGTTATTGAAAAAATCAGCAAAAGTGGGTATCAAAACTATTGGGGTTCAACTTCGAAATTGTTTACAAAGCCGGGAAAGAGAATTGAGCGGCGGATGCATTATGACGCCAAGAAGGAACACTGAATATGATGGGGCTTTCCTTGTGGCAATATGGCAAGATTGAAGAGTGGGAAAAAGAGGTTCAGGCTGACCCCAAATTAAAAAGAATTCTGTAGCAACTACTGACCACGAAAGACAGTGTGGATGGCTATTGCTTGATTAGAGGCTGCTTACACTACAAGGGTAGGCTGGTCTTGCCCAACAATTCCAGCCGTATTCCACTACTTTTGAAAGAATACCACATTTCTCCTATAGGGGGGCATTCAGGTTATTTGAGGACATATAAAAGGATAGCTAATGTAGTTTATTGGGAAGGCACGAAGAGAGACGTGCAACAATTTGTGGCCAGCAGCACAGTATGCCAAAGGAGCAAACACCAAGCTCTTTCCCCAGCCGGATTGCTGCAGCCCCTACCCATTACTAATGCTGTTTGGGAGGATATAAGTATGGATTTCATCATGGGCCTTCCCAAATCCCAGCGGTATGACACAATACTTGTTATCGTTGATAGACTCGCCAAGTATGGTCATTTCCTGCCTCTTTCTCATCCTTTCTCTGCCAAGGACGTGGCTGAAGTGTTTGTAAGGGAAATAGTTAGATTGCATGGGTTTCCAAGAACCATTGTGTCAGACCGTGACAGCGTGTTTGTGAACCATTTCTGGAAGGAATTATTCAAACAAGCTGGCACTCAGCTCTGTCTTAGTTCAGCTGATCATCCGGAATTGGACGGGCAAACTGAAGCACTAAACAAAGGGTTGGAGACTTATTTGCGGTGCTTTACCAATGAAAAACCAAAGCAATGGGCACAATGGCTACCATGGGCTGAATATTGGTATAACACTTCTCACCAAGGTTCAGCCAACATGACACCATTCAGAGCAGTATACTGTAGAGATCCACCTACTTTCCTCAAATTACAAGACGGGCCATCACTTGTGGAAAAAGTGAATGAGCAGATTTGTTCTCAAAATGAGATCATTGCCACATTAAAGGAACATCTGCTGAAAGCTCAAGAAGAAATGAAAAGACAAGCTGATAAGCATAAGAGGGATTTGCAATTTGACATTGGAGATCTTGTTTATGTTAAAATTCAGCCATACCGATTGAAGTCACTAGCTCTCAGAGTCAACGAGAAGCTCAGTCCGCGTTTCTACGGACCCTTTAAAATCCTGGTGAAAGTGGGGCCCGTGGCATACAAGCTGGATCTTCCACCCACCGCTTGAGTGCACCTTGTTTTCCACATTTCAAATCTTAAGAAATTGGTCCCCTCAACTCCAGTCAGTCCTACCATTCCTCCGGCGTTGACTGAACACTTTGAACTACAGGTGCAGCCGGAAGCTATTAGCAAGGTAAGGCAGCTCACTAATGGCCAATTGGAGATGTTGATCCAATGTAAGGACCTGCAAGACTTTGAGAGCACATGGGAGTTGGCGGACACTATCGCAAAACAGTTTCCATACTTCACTTTGAGGACAAGGTGAAGCTTTTAGGGGCAGGTAATGTTACAACCCAATTCAGTGGGAAAACCTATAAGAGGAGACAGAAGCAGTTGCATGCAAATGGGGAAGATGCTTTATAAAATGCCACAGTTGGCTTTGGGAACTTCCTTCTATTTTGGAGCAAGAGGTTATTTAGTAGGTTATGCTATAGACATTTAGGTTGTCTGCTGTCCTAGGTTTATGGGAGACTGTGTTGACCACTTTTTGCTTTATATTAGGCGTTGGTTCATGGGAGAGGGCATGCATATTTTTGTGAGAGTATTTTGTAAGAGGGTACTGGTGGTTAAGCCCAGATCCCCTAGAGAGGCTATGAGATTATTTCCACAGAGTGGAGCCTTCCTCTTCCCCACTGGAAGAGCGGTTTCTTTTGTAATATTGAACCAGATTTATTGATTTCATTTGGTGCACCATTCCGAGTCCTTGCATAAACCAACAAAGTGACAAGGAGAATCTCCCATAATACGTCTGAATAATACTTCAAATCCACGAACAAAGCCTGATACATGCATTATAGCACTACACATGGACTTATCAACACTTAACATCCATCGCTTGACAGCACAGACAATACATAATAACTGATTTTAACTTGCGTCTGATGGTATTTCTTAGATTTTCAATGAGGTAAAGATAAAATTCTCTTCATAAACAACCTGGTGGATGCTTTTCTGAAGTATGATTATCTTAATAAGCTTATAATTCTTGAAGTGACATGTTTCTGTTTATATAACTATACATGCTCTATGCTGATGTTTGTTACATCTTCCACAAGAAAGCTATAACATTCATAATAAACATAATCATGTAGGGGAATTGACTGGTGAGTGGCCAGTACTCTTACATAAAACTATTACATTAAATACTGGCCATGACCCCAAATTTCTGTCTTTAATAGGTAAACGAGGACAACACAAATATTGGGGCACCAGAATGTTTAATTATGGCGACCCTGATGTTCTGCATTTCCTTCTCTCAAACTTGAACTGGTACGTGCATAGCAAATACTTTAATTATTTCTGACTCTGAGTTATTCCTTCTAGATTCTAGATGTAATAGCGGTTCTTTCTTTTTCTTTCCCCACCATCATTTGACAGGCAGTGCTGATATTATATGCTAATGAATTTTCTCTTGAACAGGTGGATTGTTGAGTATAAGATTGATGGCTTCCAGTTCCATTCCCTGTCTTCTATGATATATACTCACAATGGTTTTGCTTCTTTTACTGGTGATTTGGAGGAGTAAGGCCTTTTTCTAACTTATTTTACTTGTACATGAAACTATTTGTATTTATGAAATTATGACATGACTATCAGTTGGCTTTACAGTGGCTGCTTAGTTCCCAATATATGGCTTGAGTGCCCTCAACCATATAATAGTTACCTGTAACACCTGTCATTTGTACCCCTTTATTATGCTTTTGGAAGCGTTACTAGGCTAGTAGAATCAGTAATTAAAGCTTTCCAAACCAAAACTTCCGCTATTTACTTTTGGGGTACTATTCATTTAATAAAAACTTTAATTTTCAATTCTCTTTTCTTAACTTCAAAGATATTATTATTCTTTAATTTACACATCCCCTTGAAGTGATCTACTACTTCATCTAATGTTTAGGATGTGTATTTTAAGCTTACCAAGGATAAAGAATTACTTTTCCATTCTCAACTAGTCAAGCATTTAGGTTGTATTGACTAATTAGACTTACAATTTCATATACGTTCTTTCTTGAACATACATACATGCATGCCTTGGATGATATATCAAATGACATTACTCAATTTGGCATGTTATGCAATTAATCAAAACATGCGATAATACACATAACAGATTATCGCGTATAAATCTTCAATTCTTCGTCACGTCTTTCGCTGCGCAACTCTAATACATTTCTCTTCTATGCTTAATATACCTATATGGTTGGGTGAGGGAGGGTGAAATTCGGGGGAGAATCTCAGTAGCAAACATTACCAAAATGCATTTTAGATAGATGCTTAGTGTATGACTTGCTTGCCTTATCTCAATTCATGCTTACCTAATGACATATTTGCGTGCTCAATGCTTCACATCTAATACATATGGCCATAGCCTCAATAGAAACAGAGCTTCAATCATTCATATATGCTACACATAATCAAACAAAGCAATCATTCACATCAATATACATATATACATATCAATACACGCAAGTTAGGTAAGTTTACTATCTTGTATCTTTATATCCTCCTCTTATTCCCTTTTCTTCCAACCATGGAAGTTGCTTGGAACTCCTTCCGTTTCCTCTTCCTTGATCTCTCATGGCCCTAGATGCATAATCACATTACTCATTAGAGCCATGAAAGCATGTGTAATGGCATGCTTTCTCTTACACAATCTTTAACTCTAATTTTTGGATTCTCAATCCAATACTTCTAAAATTATTTCTACTTGCTATTACCACATAATTTTGCACATAGAATCCATTTCTAACCTCCAAATTAACAAAAACCAACTCCTTCCCCAAGCCATGGCCAAAACTTAGGGTCTTTCGGGCCAAAATTTTGTTTTTGATTCCGACACTTCCGAAATCGGTTTCTCATCTTTATCCCACACATTTTTTCATTCTAAACTCATTGGAAGCATCAAAATCACATTCCTCCTAAGGGCCCTGATCTGTCTGAAATAAATCCTTATAGGGTCAACACAAGGTGATCTTGCAATTTTAATTTACAAAACTTGCCCTACATCATTTCTATTATACTTAAGACTCTACTATCACCTTGTTTATATTCTTAAGATCAACAAGACCCTATGATTTCCTCTTGGCCGAACTCTAGGGCAACAACATGATCTCATGAAAACTACCTCAAGCTATTTTACTCACAAATTGGAGCTTACGCTTACCTCTATCCGATGTTACAGCCCGTTCTTGATTCCGACAGCATCTCGTCCTAAGAGGCAGCATGAAACTCCTCTGTTCTAGAATCCGAAATAGTAGAAATGTAGCCCTCGACGAATAAAACAAAATTCGTGAAGGCACTGGGGGCTAGAAACATGATTTCAAGGGTAAAATCACTCAAGAAAACACTCTTTCTCTCTTCAAGAACACTTCCCTTCTTTCCTCTTTCTTTTTCTTCTTATTTTCTCTCTCTCTATTTTTTCTTTGGATGAAATTAATGGAGGTAGGTGGGTGTTAGACTTATTTAATTTCTCAGGGTGCTAGGCACTCTTTCTCCTGAGGTGCTAGGTGCTCTTTTCGAAATCTGGTCTCCTCCCTCTTGCTCTTACGCTCTTGGATGTCCTCTATGGCCAGGAGAAGGAGGTCCGATGATTTCCTCCGGCTTTCGTGCTCGATGTTCGGGAAAGTCGACCGGGGATTGGTGAGTTGTCCCGACCTTTTGGACATGTGGCACCTGAGGGCTAGGTGGCGCCACACCACTGAACTAACCCAAAAGCAAGAGCTGAAGGGGCTGAGGTGTCGGCATTCCACGGTTCCAACCCAAAAGCTACTTTAATAAAACTATTTTAATAAAGCTACTTTATGGGTGTCTTCTTTCAGAACGCGCCACATGTACTCTTTTCTCCCAAATGGTGCCACATGTGTGTGTATGTGGCACAAGGTGGCGCCACATACCTCAAGGAGTCACCAAGGGTCTATACATCCCTACACTGATACATTGCATCCGACTAACTTCACATACAAGACAACACTGGTTACTGAATGCCAGTATGCCTCATGTGGGACCAAGTAAGACTTGAAGAACAAGAAAAGGAAACTTGGAGATCAAGTAATAAGCTTGGGGAGCAAGCTAACTTGGAGAGCAAGTAACTTGGAGGGCAAGCAATCTTAGGGAGCAAACTTGTTGACTTAATAGACATCGACATAATTAATATTCGTAACACTCCCCCTTAAATATCCATTATAAATGTGCCTCATTAAAAACTTTAATTTCTCAGGGTGCCAGGTGTACATAGACACCGATAAATTTCATCTGACTACTAACACACAAGGCCACTTATCATTGTGCCAACTTAAAAGCTACTTTATACTTAAAAGCTACTTTATACATGTGGTACCCACATGGCCTTATACATGCACTCGTGTGGCCCAACCAAATGGTGCCAAGTGCACTAGAATGCACTTGCACCGATATATTTTATCCGATTACTTTCACGCGCTGAGCCCTCATAATCTGGGGAATTATTCTCTACCCGGAAGGCCGAATCACATAGTCCCTAAAAGTCACTCTATCTCTTGAACATTTTTGGGACTCTTGCTAAATTGAGCTTAGTAATCTGCTTGATTCCGATTTATTCTCAAGCTTATAGGTTCAAAAATTCGGGATATTACATTATTACCCTTTAAAAGGGTTCTTGAAGGTTTTTTGTATCTATTTTCAAAGAGTGGAGAGAGGGAGGGATGGAACCTGGACTAGTGTTGCAATTGGATTATTGGTAATTGAAGAAAATGCAAAAGATGAAATATATAGGAAGAACAAGGGGGACATTTTGACCCTCAATCTTGGGAGAGAGCAATGCTGAAAATATAAAAATAAACAGCATATACTAAAATATATGCATTATCATTGTGCCAACTTAAAAGCTACTTTATACTTAAAAGCTACTTTATACATGTGGTACCCACATGGCCTTATACATGCACTCGTGTGGCCCAACCAAATGGTGCCAAGTGCACTAGAATGCACTTGCACCGATATATTTTATCCGATTACGTTCACGCGCTGAGCCCTCATAATCTGGGGAATTATTCTCTACCCGAGGGCCGAATCACATAGTCCCTAAAAGTCACTCTATCTCTTGAACATTTTTGGGACTCTAAAGTAGCTTTTAAGTTGGCACAATGATAAGTGGCCTTGTGTGTTAGTAGTCAGATGAAATTTATCGGTGTCTATGTACACCTGGCACCCTGAGAAATTAAAGTTTTTAATGAGGCACATTTATAATGGATATTTAAGGGGGAGTGTTACGAATATTAATTATGTGGATGTCTATTAAGTCAACAAGTTTGCTCCCTAAGATTGCTTGCCCTCCAAGTTACTTGTTCTCCAAGTTAGCTTGGGAGAGAGCAATTGGCCTAAAGTTTTGTGAATCCAGAAATTTCAGTAGGATCAGGCTTTACACTGACTCATTAGAAGCAATTCAACTGTTATACCAAAATGCGGGACAGTACCATCCGCTACAGTATGAAGTGGAGGAAGTCAGGAAATTGATCTTTAGGGATTGGGATTTAAAGATTCATCATTGCCACAGAGAAGCCCTTAAATGTGCCGATGCTTTGGCAAAAAGGGCCCTAGATTTGAACAATGATCTGCATCTACTGCATTTCCCACCAGATTTTTGTTCGGCCCAACTGTTAGCTGATCTCAGCTGACCTTTGGGCTTTGTAGTTTTCTTTCTTGGGTTTTTGTTTCGATTCCTGTACTATTGGCCCGCTGTGGCCTCAAGAGGTTCTTTCTCTTGTCAGTGTAAACCAAAAAAAAAAAATAATAAACAGCATATACTTAGTTGACTTTAATGTCAGCCAAGAATCGGAAAAAGTCTTTGTAAAATAAAACAAAGAAAAGGAAAGAAATTGCAAAATTTCCAGGGGTTCAATCCAAAACTTACATTCTTCTAAATATGAGTTTTGAGGAGAAAACATTGACTGAAGATATAAAACACAATATATAGGAAGAATGGTGAACGGCATGTTGGTGCTTCAATCCCCAAAGAAAGCAACAGTATAAAGACTAAAATGAATAGCACAGAGTTAGTCAACTTTAGTGACATTAAAATGGAAAAAAGACATTGGGAAAAAAACTATAAAAACATGAGGAAATTATTAGTAAAGCCATGAGAATAGAGCAAGAGTAGCAAATGCGATTTTAACATTTTCATTTCTTTTCATACTTTTTGATGCAACTTCAAATGTACCATACATTTTCTTAGAGACAACTAAGGAGTCCTGAATTCGATGAGGAGGCATCTATTTATGTGTTGCTGTCCTTACAACGCTTCTTTAAGATTCTCTGTGCCATTTTTCATTTGTTTCAGGTTATGATACAACCAGATATTTTATAGTACAATCTGCTTCATGTAAATATATTTGAATTAGCTAAATTAGGTGTTGGAGAAAAATTTCTGGATATTCAGGGGAATATCTTCTTTAGTTATGTGATAGAATTGTGTATATGATTTATGTTTTGCCCCCGCAATTTTTTCTATATGATGGGAGCCATTGGACAGTTCTTCCATGCTTAACTAGTTTTATTGGTATTTTGTTACTTTGATTTGTTTTGAAGATGTATTTATAATGTAATTTCTGGTTTGAGGATTCTTTATTCTTACTATTTTGTACTTTATTCTCTTTTGAAGCAACTTCTTTCATCGAAAAAAAGAGATTAAAAAAATATTAAAAACATAACACTGAAAATCCATGCATTGAATTCACTTTCTCGCAGGTACTGCAACCAATATGTTGACAAGGATGCACTTTTATACCTCATATTGGCCAATGAAATACTGCACGCACTTTATCCTAATATAATCACTATTGCAGAAGATGTAAGTAAATTTTTTTATATATTCTTGATAATTGAAACATTCTGTCTTTGTAAAAATTATTAAACAAAAACAATTTTGGAATTGAAATGTGTTCCATATGAAGGAGGATTGCTTTTGTTTTTCCTAAACTACAACATTTCTTCAAAGCTTATTGCATCCTGAATTTCTTTTCTGGTTTTTGTGACTGCCTGTGGCCTTCTTTGCTACTTTCTTTTCTGTTTTCTTCACCTAATCAACTGTAACACCCTACCACTTCCCTAAGACATGGCCAAATGGCACAATTGTGGCAATCAGAGCATTTCCCTACAAGGCACACACTACTTGCCATTTTTTATAATAGAGCCCCTCTCTTTTCATTGGTCATGTTGTCTGCCATTTCACACTTGTTGTAATAATATTAGGGTCCTCTGCTACTTACCACGAAATCTGAATTTGTGTTGAACAATACCAACACTGATAATTTGTCACATATTCAGACTGTCTATCAGTTGAGTAGGAAGAATTACTTTAAGTGGTCTCAATCATTTATCACCTTTTTAAAGAGATGAGGCAACTTGAGTCATTTACTCGCTATGAGAGCTAAGCTATGGGGGAAGAACTTGGATGCTTGGATTAAACATGCTCCATGACACCAAAAATAAGTTATGCTCGCATGTTTCTGAGCGGAATAAAAGAGATATGGCATGCAGTCCAACTGACTATTCTGAAGCACGAGATGCAGGGAAAATAAATATATGATATTAACAAGCTCTTGAACTCCAGGCAAGAAAGTAAGTCAATAACTTAGTTTTCTAATGTTTCAAAGGTTTATAGCAAGTGGTGTATCGTTACTAGATGAAGTGCAGTAAGGACACAACTATTCTGAAATGCTTTTTGAAAAGCAAAGGATTTTGAGCTTTCTTGTAAGATTGAACATTGAATTTGATCTTGTAAGAGTCCAAAATATTGGGATGGGAAAAAGTACCAACCCTGATTGAAACCGTTGCTACCATATTAGTGTGTGTTTTGTTGGGGGGGGGGGGGGGGGAATGGATGCCTCACAAATTTACTTTGGTGTCTAAACTTCTTGTAAAGGAGGGGGGGGGGGGGGGGGAGCCATGGACCCACTGAGCTTTCTAAACAATTCAATAAGGATTATGTGCGGTGCACATACTATAAGAAACCCTGCCTTATAAAGCAAAAATGTTGGAAATGTCTTAGTAAGCCTCAAAACATGAAGAAGGGGCAAGGGTATGCTCATTTAACACAATCAAACCCAGATAGCAAACTGAACTCCAACTTTGCTAATTTCGATGTTGGGTAGATTGAAAACTGAAGATATTGTGAAGCCTAAAGAAAACTTCCATGTCAAGTACTTGTTCCTTCGAATTCTGATAAAAATGTTAGACTCTAGATAGAAGAAGATAGAATAAGGAGAAGAAAGAATAGGATAGTAGAAGGGTAGTGAGAATCAGAATCTAATCCTAGAAGTAGGGTTACCTTGAAAATAGAAGTAGAAATAGGAGAAATGGGAAGAAAGAGAAGAGAACTCTAGAATCAAAATCTGAAATCCTATAGAAGAAAGACAAGATAATTTGCTGAATAATACTTTCATTCCTATCCTTGACAAAGTACATAACATGATATCTAATAGTTTTGACAGCATAACTGAAAGTAACTATCAATCCCTAGACACATGGATCTACTAATAATTTTCAATAACCAACACTGGACACTTGAAACGATTAACACAAGACACATAGTAAAACATAAAACACAAATAACGTATAAACTAGTGAAAGACGCTAGGTTCCTATCAAATTCTCACATCTATTCAAACTCTCATCTGCTTTATTTCAATCTTCCTCATCTTTCATTGTCTCAAAGAGTCATCATAGTTGAGAGTGTAGCAAATGGTTAGGAAGAGCTGCTAAATGCAAAGAGCCATTGTTGTGTCTTTGAGAATCAATTAAAGTCATCTGTGTCATGCCTTCGATGCTATTGTGCATTCAATTGTGGGTTGGTGCCCTACAAAACCTAGTCTTTGATTAGCTTCAGTGGGTAAAAATAGGCTTTAGGCCCAGAGGGGAGAATGAGAGTGAGTTTGGTTCTGATAGAGTCTGATTTTATTAATATTTATTTTATTAATTAAGTCTGTTTTTATTATCATTTTAGGAAATCTGAAAATAAGTGGATTATCCACAAATAGGATTTAAGATATTTTAGCAATATTATTTATTATTTTAGATATTTCAGAATAAGTGGAATATCCACAAGTAGGATTTAGTAACTAGAATTTAGATATTATTTTAGTATTTCAGATATTATTAGGATTTTAGATATTATTTTAGTATTTTTTATTATTTAGATTTCCTAGTTTGAATTTTGAATTAGATTTTTATCTCTCTTTGTATTCCTATAAATTGGCCCTTGGCCTATTCAATAAAGCATGGAATATTTCATAGAGTAAATTAAGTGTGTGGAGATTCTCCTGGGCTGTTCTTAGAGAGTTAGTGAGATGCTTGCTTTCTCTTTATAACAGAGTATTGGGCTGTTTTAGAGAGAAGGTGAGATTCTTGCCTACTCTTTATCTCAGAATACCTTTATCCTTCTCAACATAAATTCTCAAATTATCATCTAACTTTTCCATTTATCCATTATTCTACTCAGTACCTTAACAGGTTCAAAGGGCTTTTATTAGTCATCTAATATTATTTTACATTTTAAAAATATCCATGAAACATTTTATACAAATATTCCATCTGATCTTCCTTACAAACCTAGGCACATCTAAAATTTAGTTTCATTCTCTTTCCTGTTCCACTTTTGATTCCAATTTTTCTAAAAAATATTCCATAATACAAAGCAGGGCATGAGGTTATTTGATTTTCAATAATCTCAAAACAACTCATGGGCATTTAATTTTTCTAATTGGTAGAATATTAGGAAATAAATTAGGATCCCATGATTCTAGTATCCTATCATATCCCTTGATTATAGCCCCTCTAGTTTAGGAAGGATCTTGACATTATGTTTAGTAATTGTAATCCTTGTTTTAATTTCTCTCTTTATGAGGGCTTTCCTTGGGAGCTTATAAATTGTACTCCTTACTCATTGGAATAAACACATCATAGAGAGCATTATGTCTCTAATTTAAAACATGATATCAGAGCTTGAATCACAGAATCAAAGACTGCAACGGTGAGGTAGAGAGAGAGAGAGACACGAGTAGAGAGAGAGCATCATGCAAACCCAAATCTGGTGAAGGGCAGCATGTGTGACCACATCGTTGCCAAAGGCAGAATCAGCAGCCACCGATCTGTAGATCCCAGAGAGACGGCGGCGAATGGAGCAGTGCAAATCGGCAGCCACCACAGCACCGGCGCGTGACCTCTACGCGACGTCGTCCACGGCGGTTTCCGGCGAGTTCTTCCCAAAAACATGAGTCCTTTTGACTTCCCTCCTCTTTTCGTCTCTGTTCCTAGAAATTCAATCAAAACCGGAATCCCTCCAACTGCATTCATGTCCGATACAACTTCCACAAACTCCTCCTCATCCAGCAATTCCTCTTCTTCCATAACTTTGTCTACTACCAACAGCACCTTAATGGCATCAGAGTTTCCAGAACCTCAATATGGTTATTAATCATAGGTTTAATTAAAGGAATTATCTCCAATAATCCCAAAGCGTGTTGAGGTATATTCGTGGAAAACGAAAGGAAAAATACATCAATGGGGCAACACCACAACTAGCTCCAGATAATCCAATCTTTGATACTTGGTTTGTTGAAAACAACTAAATTATGACTTGGCTATGTAATTCTATGACTTTTGACATCAGTGAAGGCTATCTCCTGGCAAACGCTACAAAAGAGACTTGGGATGCAGCCAGAAGAACCTATTCCTCTCTTAATAATACTATTGCCTTGATCCATTTGAAGCGGTAACTTCGAGATTTGAGACAAGGTAACCTGACGGTAACTGATTATTGTAACACATTGATCAAACTTGGCAACAACAGGACTTGTTTGAAGTGTACCCATGGAAAAATGTGGAGGATGCTCAATTATATAAGAAGATAGTGGAAGATGGGCCAGTCTATGATTTTCTCCTTGGACTCAATGATTTATTTGAGGAGATGCGGAGTAGAATAATGGGCATAAAACCCCTACCACACTTATTTGATGTCGTCAACCATGTGCAGTTTGAAGAAAGCTAAAAACTGAACCGAAGCAACCCAAGTCAGGTTGAAAGTTCAGCACTTGTAGTACAAGGACCACATGAGGAACGGAAAAACAAATCGTGCAATTATTGCAAGAAGAAAGGTCACATCAAGGAGGAATGCAGGAAACTGCACAGCAAACCATCAACTAGCAAACCACAAGGCCATCTTACCTCAACTGAACAGAAGGCTGAGGATTCTACTTCAGTAAGTCAAGAAGAACTATAGATGCTTCATTGTATACTTGAGAAACAGAATAAGTCCAACTCTTTGTCAGTGTTAACCGGGTACAATCAGGTAATTCTATTATAGCCCTCAATACTATACAGGCTAGCAACGATACATGGATAGTCGATTCAGAAGCCACAAATCCTATGATAGGTAATTGAACTTTATTTACAACTCTTAAACTATGTCCTGAGAACCATTGTGTCAAAGTGGCAAATGGGGCATTCACCAAAGTTGAAGGAATTAGCATTGTCACACTATCCAATTCAATAAGCATTCACAATGTTCTATTTGTACCAACGGTTACCTGTAATTTAATATCTGTGAGCTAATTAACGCAAGGACATGTATGCCAAGTGATATTTGATGATGAGATATGTCTGTTTCAGGATTTACACTCGGGAAAGACGATTGGGACTTCAAAAGAGTGGGATAGACTTTTCTATTTGGAGAGATTGGAGATAGAGAATAAAGCGATTTGGAATGCATGAAAAGCTCTAGTCAGCTCAAGTTCTCAAGACAAAGATGTACTTTTATGGCATTGTCATTCAGGACATCCTAGTTTTGATTATATGAGACGTGTTTCAAAGTTTGTTCATTAAAGATTCTGTTCCTTTTCATTGCGAAACTTGTCAGCTCGCTAAACAAACATGATCCTCCTATCCAAAACAATCCTACCGACCTACCACTCCTTTTCAACTACTTCATAGTGACATTTGGGGGAAAACAAGAACAACCACTAGGAAAAATGAGAAATGGTTTGTTACTTTCATTGATGATCACACCGGGATCACGTGGGTTTACTTGGTAACAGAAAAGTCTGAAGTAACTCAAGTTTTCCAAAGCTTTCACAAGTTTGTACAAACCCAATTTCAATTCTCTATCAAAGTCCTCCAAAGTGATAATGGTCAGGAATATCAAAGTCGTACCTTTAAAGAATTTCTTAATCAGTAAGGAATTCATAATCAAACCTTCTATCCTTACACCCCTCAGCAGAATAGGGTCACCAAACAAAAGAAACATCACTTGTTGGAGGTAACCCGAACACTGCTGATGGAAAGAAATGTACCTGCGACCTTTTGGGAAGATGCAGTCTTAACTGCGGCTTACCTCATCAACCGAATGCCCTCTAAAGTCCTCAATTATGCCACTCTTGTCCAAACACTTCTTAACACCTTTCCCAATTGCCCTCTTATAAACCCCTTACCTCAGAAAGTGTTTGGGTGTGTTGTCTTTGTCCATACCGCTGATGGAAGTAAGTTTGATGCCCGTTTCCGGAAATGCATCTTCCTTGGATACTCCTCCACACAAAAAGGGTACAAGTGCTATTGTCCGACCTCAAAGAAGCTGTATGTCTCCAAAGACATTGTGTTCTACGAGGAGGATGCATATTATCACAAATTACCCATTCAGGGGGAGTAATTAGATATTGAATGGCGAATTTCATATGAATCAACTTCCAAAACCACGGATGCCCTACATGTTACCCCAGAAACCACTAATACCTTACGTAACTTCCTTGATGCCGATGATACCTTGCCATCAAACCCTGATACCTTACCTTCTACTACTCCTAATACCTGCCCTAATGAACTAGAAACACAGGTTGAGATCATGATTGGGATGGATGTAGAAGATGGATCCAAAGGAGATGCTAGGCAACAATCTCAGGAGGCAGATCATGACTAAGATGGATGTAGAAGATGGATCAGAAGGAGATGCCAAGCAACAATCTCAGGAGGCATAGAGAAACGTCAATCCTACTCTGAGGAATGACCATAAATCTGACTCGAGAATAGATCTTGAAGAGATGGGTTGGCCTATTGCACTAAGAAAAAGGGTAAGGTCTTGTACTCAGCATCCAATTCAATGATTTGTTTCATATAGTAACTTGTCTGCCAAGATACAGAGTTTGGTTGTAAACACTGCACAAATTGAAATCCCTAACATCTTCCAACAAACTATGGCTGATCCAATCTAGAAACAAGCTGCGGAAGAGGAGTTAAAAGCACTTGAGGAAAGTAAAACATGGGAAATTATATCCTGCCTATCGGGAAAAAAGCCTGTAGGATGTAAGTGGATTTTTACCCCGAAGTTAATGGCAACATCAACAAGTACAAACCAAGACTAGTTGTGAAACGATATACACAGACCTATGGAATTGATTATCAGGAGACCTTTGCTCCAGTGGCTAAATTCAACACAATCCAAGTATTGTTATCTGTTAGGAAATAATATAATATCCCACATAATTAGGGATAGTTAGTATCCCTCATAATTAGGGATTATAATGAGTATTAATCACTATAATAAGCCATTAATGCTGAGGCTCCTACCTTGTATATAAATACCCTATTGTACATGAATACAAGATATCTTCTATGAATATTACTTCTACATGGTATTAGAGCTTAGGTGCTCTTGGTTTTTCATTTCTGGTCTTTTCTTTTTCCGGCGTTGGTCAGAGTGTTCTGTCCGTACTGTTCATTGTGTAAGGGGCTTTGGTGGCTGAGGGAATTTGTGCACACGCGCCCCACCATTGGCTCCATCGTCCCCCGATCGGCCGGTCCCCGGAGTGCCGCCGTCATCGGACCTGCGCGTGGCCGTCACGCGCCACCCTCAGTCTCGCCAGACCTCCACGCGCCGGCGCGTGAGTGTGATCTCCGACGAGTTTTCCTCCCCCGTTTGCTGTGCTGACGTCAACTCACTGCCGCCGTCCTTCCTGTAGTGGTTTTGTGTTGTGGGTCTCTCCGATTTGGATCTTTGTGGTTGATTTCGGCATTTGGTATTATTTGCAGTGCGTTTTCCCCCCTGTTCTAGTGTGTTTTTGCCATCATTGCTCTATTGGCCGTCTTTGGGAACTACTGTGGTCTTACTTCAGCCTCTTTGGTTGTACCTTGCCTCTGTCTCTAGTGTGTTTACCTCTATTAGCTTGGAAGCTTATTTGGTTTTTTCCTTTGTGTTGTTTGGCTTCACTAGCTCTTTTGGGGCTGTTTGGTTGTTGTGGTGGTGAGACCATTTTGGTTGATTGCTTCTTTGGTGTGTGTACTTGTTTGGGGCTCTTTTTGTTTTTTTTGGTTTGGTGCTCTCTACTTGCATTAATGGCTGATTCCAAGGCTAGTGTCGCTACTGAAATTGTCCCTATGACCAACAAAATCACTAAGCACAAATTGACCTGGACAAACTATATGGATTGGAGCAAAACCGTACGCATGTATTTGCTTAGTATTGAGAAAGAAGGCCATTTGACTGATACGCTTCCTACGGATGACCCTAAAATAGCTTGGGCCCTAGCTCCTGCAAATCCAGAATTCCATTGGCAGCGAAATCCTTCCCTCGGTTAGTCACTGTAATACTGTTAAGGAACTGATGAGCTGCTTGGAATTTCTGTACTCTGGAAAAGGCAATATTACTCGCATTCATAATGTCTATAAGGGATTCTATCATGCTGAACAACAGGGCCGTTCTTTGAAGACCTTTTATGTGGAGTTTAAGAAAATGTATGAAGAGTTGAAGATGTTAATGCCGCCTACCACTGACCTTCAAGTCTAGGTTGATAATATGGAGAAACTGGCGATTATCAGCTTTCTTACTGCCCTTGATCCAGCCTATGAGATAGTTCGTTCCCAAGTTCTGTCTAGTTCTGAACTTCCTTCGCTTCAGGATGTGTACTCTCGTGTGCTACGTGCAGATAGTCTCTTACACCCGACTCCTACTCCTAATGCTAGTGCGTTAGCTGGCCGTGGTCCCACTGATATCCGTTACCAGAGTTTCGTGCAATCTGGAAATAGTACACCATCTTCGACCTCTGCTGATTCGCGGAACCAAGGTCCTCCACGCTCCAGCAACAATCCTCCGATTCCTGGCCCTATTGTCTGCTACTATTGCAAGGAACCTGGTCATACCAAACGTTACTGTCGTAAGTTGCAAAACAAGCTACAACGTACTGGAGCTGCTCATATGACCCAATCCTCAGATCAATCTGTCAATATTCCATCCACTCCGAGCGCACTCGCTACCGGTAATGGTGACTCATGCCTTGCTACTTCTTCCTCGAAGTGGATCATCGATTCCGGTGCCACTGACCACATGACAGGTAACCATCATTTGTTCTCTACGTATGCACCTTATGCCAACCCGTCTTTCATAACTATTGCCAATGGCTCTTCTCGTGTCCTTGGTTCCGGCACTGTTATACCTACATCCTCTGTTTCTTTGTCATCAGTCCTTAGTGTCCTTGACCTGGCTTTTAACCTTCTGTCTCCTAGCAAGCTTACTCGCCAACTGAATTGTTTTATCTCACTTTTCCCTGACCATTGTGTGATTCAGGATCTTACGACGAAGTGGATTATTGGTAGGGGATATGAATATGGCGGCCATTACTTTCTTGACGATCGGGTGCTGCATTCCGTTGCTTGTTCTGGTGGTTCCTCTCCTTTTGATGCTCATTTTCATCTAGGTCATGTGTCATTATCATCCTTAAAGAGGTTGTATCCTCAGTTTAATGATTTGTCGTCCTTAGAGTGTGAGTCGTGTCAATTTGCCAAACACCATCATGTTCACCTGGCACCTCGCGTTAATAAACGGGCTGCGTCCCCCTTTGATTTGGTTCATTTTGATGTTTGGGGCCCTTGCCTTGTTATCTCCACATCTAGTTTTAAGTACTTTGTTACTTTCGTTGATGATTTTTCTCGAACCACTTGGCTTTATTTAATGAAGAATTGTTCTGAGTTATTTTCTCACTTTTGCAATTTTTGTGTTGAGATCAAAACTCAGTTTGGTATCTCTGTGAAAACCTTACGAAGTGATAATGCTAAAGAGTATTTGTCTGGCCAGTTTAACGACTATATGCTCACACATGGCATGATTCATCAATCCTCGTGTGCTGATACACCTGCTCAGAATGGTGTTACAGAGCGAAAAAACCGGCACTTATTAGAAGTTGCCCAGGCTCTAATGTTCCAAATGCAAGTTCCCAAATCCTTTTGGGTTGATGCTGTGTCTACCGCGTGCTTCCTTATTAATCGTATGCCATCTCCTGTTCTCAGTGGTAACATTCCATACACAACCTTGTTTCCTTCCAAACCCTTGTTTCCTATCGCTCCGAAAATCTTTGGTTGTGTCTGTTTTGTTCGCGATGTTCGTCCTAGTGTAACCAAGCTTGATCCCAAATCTCTCAAGTGTGTCTTCCTTGGCTATTCTAGGGTTCAGAAGGGTTATCAGTGTTATTCTCCAGATCTTCGACGCTATCTTGTGTCTGCAAATGTCACTTTCCATGAGTTCACTTCGTTCTTCTCTGTCTCTGCTCTGCCTCCATCTTCTGCCCCTAACCCCGATCTTGATCACCTCTTACTATATGAGGTTCGTTCCCCACCAGTGTAAGCGGCTGTGCCGGCTCCTGCTTCACCTCCTATCCACCATGTTTATCAGCGACGTCCTAAGGAAAGTAATGATACTACTTGTCTTTCTGACCTACCAATGCCCGCTTTGGCGCCTGATCCGCCCTTAGCCTCCTCGCCTTCTCTTGCCTCTGACCCTAAACCAGTGCCTGAATTCGTGTCTACTACTCAAGATCATACTGCCCCTTCCGCTGACCTGCCCATTGCTCTCCGCAAAGGTAAGCGCACTTGTACATACCCTATCTCCTCGTTTGTTTCCTTTCATCACCTGTCCCCTACCTCCTGCTCCTTTATAGCCTCCTTAGACTCTCTTACCCTTCCTACCAACCTTTCCCAAGCCTTGGCCCATCCAGGTTGGCGTGCTACGATGGACAAGAAAATGATGGCCCTTGATAAAGCTGGTACCTGGACTCTCGTTGATTTACCTCCTGGAAAGAAGGCTATTGGGTGTAAGTGGGTGTTTGCCGTTAAGATGAAAGCAGATGGCACTTTGGAGAGATTGAAAGCTCGACTGGTTGTTAAGGGGTATGCTCAAACGTATAGTGTTGACTATTCTGAAACATTCTCCCCTATGGCCAAATTGTCCTCTGTTCGTCTCTTCATCTCTATGGCAGCTACCCATGGTTGGGCTCTTCATCAACTAGATGTTAAGAATGCTTTCTTAAATAGTGACCTTCTTAAGGAAGTTTACATGGAGCAACCACCTGGCTTTGTTGTTTAGGGGGAGCATGGCAAGGTATGCCACCTTCAAAAGTCTTTATATGGCCTGAAACAGAGTCCTCGTGCTTGGTTTGATAGATTCAGTTCTGTGGTTAAGAAGTTTGGTCTGAATCAAAGTAAATGTGATCATTCTGTGTTTTATCAACAGACGGATGCTAGCATGATTCTCTTAGTAGTCTATGTCGATAACATCGTCATTCTGTGTTTTATCAACATACGTCAAGGATCTCATCACTCAAGGTCTTTCTCAATTCTCATTTCCAAACAAAAGATTTGGGTCCGTTAAAGTACTTTATTGGGATCGAAGTCATGAGAAGCAAGAAAGGCATTCTCTTAACCCAGCGAAAATATGTCCTTGATCTATTGAAAACTTGGACCAACACCCAGTAACTGTTCCATGATTCCTAATCCCTTTTTGGACATTGATGATAGTGTGCCATTTGATGAGCTACCCGAGGATGTGAAAAAAGGGATTGATCCTGAGAAGATTAAACCTTTTGCCTACCCTGAGCGATACCGAAGGCTGATTGGGAAATTGAACTATCTCACGGTAACTCTCCCTAATGTAACCTTTCCTGTCAGTAGGCTTAGCCAATTCATGGTAGCACCGACCGTTGCTCAGTGGGAAGCTTTAGAGCATGTCCTACTTTATTTGAAGGGCTCACCTGGTCGTGGTATACTCTATACAAATCATGGCCACACAAAGATTGAGTGTTTCCGTGATGCAGATCATGCGGGGTCAAAGACGACTAGGAGGTTCACTACAGGCTATTGCGTTCTTGTAGGTGGAAACTTGGTATCTTGGAGGAGCAAGAAGCAGGACGTGGTAGCAAAGTCTAGGGCAGAGGCCGAGTCTTGAGCCATGTCTTAGTCCGTACAGGAGATTGTGTGGATTCACTAGTTAATGAAGGAGGTTAGTCTTGCCATGTCATTGCCTTCGAAGCTGTGGTGTGATAATAAAGCTGCCTTACACATAGCCTCCAACTCCGTGTTCCATGAACGTACGAAACACATTGAGATCAATTGTCACTTTGTACGTGATAAGATCAAGGAGAACTTTATTTCTATAGGACATGTTCCGTCTAGTGACCAGTTGGGTGATTTTTTGAATAAAGCCTTGGATGGCACTCGGGTTGACTATCTTTGTAACAAGTTGGGCCTGTTTAACATCTATGCTCCCATTTGAGGGGGTGTGTTAGGAAATAATATAATATCCCACATAATTAGGGATAGTTAGTATCCCTCATAATCAGGGGTTATAATGAGTATTAATCACTATAATGAGCTATTAATGCTGAGGCTCCTACTTTGTATATAAATACCCTAATGTACATGAATACAAGACATCTTCTGTGAATATTACTTCTACATTATCAATAGCAGTAAACTTGGATTGGTCACTGCATCAACTAGACATAAAGAACGCATTTCTGAATGGTAACTTGAAGGAAGAGGTCTATATGGAGGTTCCAAATGGAGTCCTAGCTCCAAACGGCTCAGTCTGCAAATTTAACAAGTCACTGTATGGATTAAAACAATTCCCAAGAGCATGGTTTGGCCGCTTCAACAAAGCAATAAAGAAACTTGGGTGCAACCAGAGGCAAGCAAACAACACATTATTTATCAAGCATGATGATGGAAGAATCACTATCCTGATCGTCTACATGGATGATATAGTCATTACTGGAAATGATGAAAGCTCTATTGCCCAATTGAAGAGGGATTTGTCCACTGAGTTCCAGGTTAAGGATCTCGGCCAAATGAGATACTTCTTGGGTATGGAAGTGGCAAGAACAAAGAGGGGCATCAACGTATCCCAGCGGAAGTGTACCCTAGACCTGTTACATGAGACAGGAATGTTAGGGGCACAACATGAAGGAACACCGATGGAAGAAGTCTGTCATCTAGAAATCAAAGAGAATGGTGTCCCAGTTAACTCTGAACAATATAGAAGACTTGTAGGGAAGCTGATATACCTAACTCACACACATCCAGATATCAGCTATGCGGTTGGAATAGTAAGTCAGTTCATGCATCAACCAGAGGAAGAACACATGGCAGCTGTCTACAGAATCTTGAGTTATCTAAAATTCAATCCAGGAAGAGGAATCTTCTTCAAGAAGTGCACGGCCAGAAACTTCGAGATCAACACCAATGCAGACCATGCAAGGGACGGGGAAACTAGAAGGTCAATGTCAAGATACTGTACATATATGTGGGGATATCTGGTGACGTGGAGAAGCAAGAAGCAAACTGTTGTGTCAAAGAGTAGTGCAGAAGCAGAAATGAGAGCTGTGAATGACGGAACATGTGAAGGACTCTGGGTTATCAAGTTACTGAAGTAATTAGGAATTCCATACGAGGGTCCCGTGCAAGTCTGGTGTAGCAGAAAATCCAGCATTGAGATGACGAGAAACCTTGTTATCATGATCAAACAAAGCATATTGAAATAGGCAGGCACTTTATTAAAGAGAAAGTTGAAGCAGACATTATGACATTGTCTTATATATGATCTGAAGATCAGATTGTAGATGTAATGACCAAACCACTGGGCAGATCTAAATTTGAAGGTTTTCGATGCAAGCTAGGAATGATTGACATATATTCTCCAACTTGAGAGGGAGTGTTAAAATATTAGGAAATAAATTAGGATCCCATGCTTCTAGTATCCTATTATATCCCATGATTATAGCCCCTCTAGTTTAGGAAGGATCTTGACATTATGTTGAGTGATTGTAATCCTCGTTTTAATTTCTCTCTTTATGACAGCTCTCCTTTGGAGCCTATAAATTGTACTCCTTACTCATTGGAATAAACACATCATAGAGAGCATTATGTCTCTGATTTAAAACACTAATAAATTGAAAATTATGACGAATTTAAAAATAATTATCACATAATTGTGGTTAACTTAGTTTGACATGCTATACTAATGTGAACTTTTCTCCAGTTCATGTACACAAATTGATAGGTTTAATTCCTTCCTGAATATTTTGTAGAAGGACTTTTTTTTATTGTGATCTTATATAACTCATGTTATTGTGTTATTTATTTATCGTTTTGAAATTTTGCATCTCTCTTTCTCTCTCGACTAAGTTTACATGCATCTCTGTTTTCTACAAAACTTATCTTTTAGGGCTTTTATTAGTTTGGATTCTTTTTTTTTTTGCCCCCTTCTTGATAATGAAGTTAGGATTCATTTTCTTGAGATCATCTGCTTTCTCTGTCTGTGTATAATTGTTATATCGATTGTTCAGGCAACATTTTATCCAGGATTATGTGAGGCAACTTCTCAAGGAGGATTGGGATTTGATTATTATGTTAACCTTTCTGTATCCGAGATGTGGTCAACTTTACTTGAGAATGTTCCTGATCATGAGTGGAGTATGAGTAAGGTTGTACTTAAATGTATTTGATCATTTCATAATTAAATGGGATGTTCTGGTTGGCTTTATAATTTTTCTCTCAAGCTTATCATAATTATGCTTCTGTTTTTGTTGCATTTCGCTCTTCAGATTGCTAACACGTTGATGTCCAATAGAGAATATGCTGATAAGAGGCTTGTGTATGCAGAAAATCATAATCAGGTATCCTACTCTTGAATTACAGCCTCTCTCTTGTACATGCAAGGACTATTTTTGTTGAAGCTGTAGCTTTCAATCTAGTCATGTCTTCTTATTTTTCTTGCCAGTCCATATCAGGAGGACGGTCATTTGCAGAGATATTGTTTGGTGAATTGAATGAGCATTCACCTAACTATAAAGACTCACTGATGAGAGGATCTTCATTATATAAAGTATGTTATTATAATTGAGATTCAACATAATTACATTTTGTCCAATAAACTTGTGTTATGGGTTCCACTGGCTTTTTCTTCCAAATTTCTGTTTCTCTATATCTCATATTTTGGCTGTGGGAATAGGCTGAATTTAAACAAATTATGAATAACATGGATGATTCTCTCACAAGTTTCAATGCATTTTTTATCAATTTTCGTTTATCTTGAGCCAGATGATTAGATTGATAACATTTGCAATTGGAGGCCGAGCCTTTCTGAATTTCATGGGCAGTGAATTTGGGCATCCAAAGGTAGAGTTACACACATTAATAATTCTTAAAATTTAATACTTTAACTTATGTTGTTCTTCTTGTGCCAGAGAATTGAGTTTCCGGCACCGAGCAACAACTTCTCATATTCACTTGCCAACCGTCAGTGGGATCTGTTGGCCAAAGATGGAGTTAATCGTGATTTGTTTTCCTTTGATAAGGTGTTATTCGAGTCCTTTTCTACAAAACTTGTATTGTTGATTACATTGTAGGATTCTTTTTGGGAAGTAACTGAAATAGTAAGTTATCCGATTCCACTTTATGTTATGTCCCAGATTATGTTTCTTTTTTTTTCTTTTTTTTTTTTTTATGAATCTTTATACAGGATGTAGTGTACTGCTAGGAGATTGTTCAATCTATTTTTTTTCTATTGACATTTGACTTGAAGCTACCATCAAGCTCCACACTTGACGTTTTGAAAAGCATCTTAGCAATCTGAAATGACAAATGCTGAAAGTGGCAAATGATGAATTTACTTGTTTTTTTTTACCAGGACATGATGATTCTAGATGAAAATGATAGAATACTTTCTCGAGGTTTTTCAAACATTCACCACGTGAATGAAAATTCCAAGGTATTCTGAATTTTTACTTCTTCCATTTACTGTTATGTTAATTGGTGGCTACTTTTCTTCTTAATTAGCTGATGACCTTTTCTTTTGATCTTTAATTACTGATATAAGTGAGTCTGTTCTGTTTTAGATACACTTCGATCATTTGGTTAATAAATAGCTAGAAGTAATTATTCATGCATATCTCGGCTGTGACTCACAGAATTTTTAGGCGTGTAAATAAATGGAAAAGATAATAGGGATGCAGCTGAAAATGACCCTTGTATTATTATGTTTTAAAAAAAAAAAAAAAGTTTTAAAAGGGGACAGATGATAGCATAATGGGCTGTGGGGTATATTTGTGAGGGCTAAGCCCTATAAGGCTTACTAGGAAGAAGGGTAAGCAAGCCCAAGAGCAAGAAACCAAGGGGCATATTAAGGAGGAGGAGGAGGAGGGATACCTTGGCAGGTAGTGTGCATTTATGTCAAGGAATTGAGTTGAGAGAGAAGTTTGAGCTCCTATTGACACCACTTCATGATTTACCTGAATAAGTGTATGGGTGCATTCAAGAATGTTTTGATTTGACAAAAGCTGAAAGGAAGAGGATTTTTCAACTCTGAACTAAAACATACCTAACCATCCATAGAATTATCCGCTAAAGCTCCTGTGTCAGTACCACTCAACAAAAATGATATAGCAGAAAGGATGAATAGACACCTCCATGAAGTGGCTATGCCTAACATTAAATGTTTCATATTGGGCAGAGGCTATTTTGACTTCTACTAATTTAGTCAATAGGATGCCTTCAAGAGTCTTAAATGTTCTCACCCCACAACAAAAAATGAGAGACATGCCAAAACTAAAACTTCATTATCTCTTCCATGTGTTTTGTTGAATTGCTTTTGCCCATAACAACGATGGGGGGGAGTTAAGCCTCAATCCATTATATATATATTTCTAGGATGCTCAACCCAAAAAAAAAAAAAATCTATCTATAAATGTTCAATCCATCAAACTCAATGAATGGCTGGCTGCCTTGGAACATGTTTCATCCTCAACCTTATCTACTCATGATACACCAAAAATCATCTTACAAATGTAAAGCATGTTTTTGGAAGTTTTCTTGTCTAAAGTCATCTCATTCCTTCTTGCTTCCTTTCCCCAAATAAATTTCTGTTTTTTTTTTTTTTTTTTTGCCAAAGGTAAACAGAAATAAAAACCAGTGTAATGAGTAAACTGATTAAATGCATGAAAAATGTACGTCGCCTTCGATACTCTTTTCCTATAGTAACAAGGTTATCTTCAAAAAAGTATGTGAAGCTAGTCAAATGTTCTTGATACTCTGCTTTTCTCCAGTTTATATGCAGTCCCTCTGTCATTTTTTAATTCATTTATTTTGAAAAGATGTTTTGTATTCTGTGTCTCCTGTTGTCGATTATTGTCTATAGAAAAATCTTTTCTTCTTCCTTTTCCCTTGTGTACTACTCTTTGATTCATTCATATTTTCAGGTCATATCTTACATTAGAGGCCCTCTTCTCTTTATTTTCAATTTCCATCCAACAAATTCATACTATAGCTACTGTATAGGTGTAGAAGAAGCAGGAGAGTATCAAGTAAGTATCAGTCTCTTCTGATTCTTCTCTCATGTTTTCTCTTTTCCTATATTATCATTATCACTTATTATTTTTTTTGTTATTATTGTTTTTTATGTGTTTCTAAAAGCTGGGCTGTATAAGCCTTTTATTTTGGTTTCTATAAAGGGATAGGCTCTAATTTTTGTGGTTACATCTTGATGGCGCAGATCATTTTGAACACTGATGAAGTAAAGTATGGAGGTCAAGGGTACATCAAAGAAGACAACTATATTCATAAAACTGTCAGCAGAAGGTAGTCTCACACCTCTCAAGTCTCTTGTCATCGACATCATGTCTTCTGTCCACAAC